>JAUIMM010000042.1:2500-557500 GCA_031769625.1 Taudactylus pleione | reverse complement strand
GTAGTAGTAATAGAAGTAGTAATAGTAGTAGTCGAAGTAGTAGTGGTAATACTAATAGCAGTAGTAGTAGTAGTAGTAGTAGTAGTAGTAGTAGTAAAATTATCACCATGAATTATCTTCCATCCTCATCCTTTTTGCAGATGACAAAAAAGTATGAAACAGGGTAGACACACCAGGAGGGGTAAAAGAAATAACTGATGATCTGGGTAGACTAGAGGAATGGGCAAGAACTTTGCAACTGCAGTTTAATGTAAAAAAATTGCTAAATCATGCACTTGGGTCTCAATAACCCAAAGGCTAAAGATAGTATCAAAGACACTATAATGGAAAATACAGTGGAGGATAGGGATTTAGGAGTCACCACTTCAGATGACTTGAAGGCAGGCAAGCAATGCACCAAAGCATTGAGGAAGGCAAGTCAGATGCTTGGTTGCATAGTTAGATGAATCAGTAGCAGGAAAAAAAAGTAATAATGCCCCTGTATAGGTCTTTGGTACGGCCTCATCTAGAATACTGTGTTCACTTCTGGAGGCCATATCTCCAGAAGGATATACATACATTAGAGAGGGTGCAAAGAAGGGCAACTAAAATGGTGCATGGCCTATAGGAGAGAATTTACCCGGAAAGACTAAAAGATCTTAATATGTATAGTTTGGAGCAGAGAAGGGAAAGGGAGGGCATGATAGATACATTCAAATACATCAAAGGTTTTAACAAGGTACAGGAGGGAAGCATTCTTCAAAGGAAGAGAAGTACAAGAACACATGGACATGCACTGAAACTGGAGGGAGGTAGGCTCAGGAATTTGAGGAAACATTACTTCACAGAAAGGTAGTGGATAAGTGGAATAGCCTCCCATCAGCAGGTGGCAAATGCAGGATTTCTAGAGGGGGTTTCCAAATGCTTGATTTTAGAGTGAGTGTGGCCAGTCCATGAAGAGGGTAGAATTAGCAGTTAACCAGCTTTAATATGCATCATACAAAGTACATTTTGTGTCATAATTCCAGTATATAGAGGACCAGCAATCACAGTAAGCCATTAAATGTGGCAGTAGGGCCATCCTGCCTGAGCTGAATGTTTTTATTTTAGATGTGGGCACCATTCCAGAGCATTAGAGCAAGTCCGGGAGTCTGGGGGAACAGCAGAATAACCTAGCACTGCCCTGGACATATAGGTACATATTGGGCTCTATAGCAGCACATCCCTAAAGCTGAGCATCCACTATACAATTTTCTGTCAGTAATCTGTCCAATCTGGCTGGTTGGAATGAAAACCTGGTAATGTATGGGAGCAAATGACAATCGTCCATTTGCTCACAAAAACTGGGAAATAGCCAAAACGAATTTAACCAATTTGAACTTTTTTTTGCCCTTTTTTCAGTGTTTAAAATCATATGATCGACTGTCATTTGCTCCCATACATTACCAGGTTTTCATTACAACCAGCCAGATTGGAAAGAAATCAGACAGAAAATTGTATAGTGGATGTCCAGCTTAACAGTGAATGTTTTCCAGATCTCTTAGTTAGTGCATAGGTTATTTATTACTGACTGATACATGTTAACAGATCCACAGGTGGTGTTAATTATTTCATTTGTGATACTGTGAAGAACATGCAGCACTAGTAAAATTCTATTACATTACTATTTCTAATCTGGTCATGATGTGGGCTGGGGAGGGGGGTTTCCAGGCAGACGGAAACCCCCCCTGCATTTGCCTATGAGCAGAGATGGTTGAAGCTAAGATGGTGGAACAATTTAAACACACTTGGGATAAGCATAAGAATATCCTTAAAGGTGCATACACACTTAACGATTTTTTGAACGATTTGTCGATAACGTCGTCGTTATCGTTAAATCGTTCAAAAAAATCATTCAGTTTATGAGTTATTACGATGAACGATAATCACAAATGCGCACTCCCGTTTGTAGTTTGTAGTTATCGTTCATCGTCCATATCAGACTCTCCAACATGACGATTTTCATTAAGGGAAGGAACATTATTCGTTCATCGTTCAAAATATCATTCATTACACTGCAAAAAATCGTTCACTTTTTCAAGGAAAAATCTGACAGAAAATCGTTGGTTACAACATCATTACATGTGTATGCACCTTGAGAGAGACCTAAGGCGCAAATAGCGTTGAAGTTGCCAAAAGCATAAATGAAAAGGGGCTGACTAGATGGGCCAAGTGGTTCTTATCTGCCAACAAATTCGGTAATTATCACTACTGCTCCCATCCGATGCTGTTTTATTGATTGCCACAGCACAGTTTTGAAAATTTATATTCGGTAATTATCACTACTGCTATACTAATAGCAATTTCTATAAAGAAAGTTAGGAATGTTTTGTGAATCTGCAATGGTCCACTCCCCTCTCACAAATTGTTTATTTTAGACTTTATTGCATCCTAATTTAGTGTGTGTTGAGCTCTGGCGGTGGGGTCCCAATCAGTGAGCAGACAGAGACATGTTTGTAACTTTAGTTATTAGTGCTCACTAAGGCTGCATAGACGTAGGCTGTGTTAGATGAAAAGTGTGAGATTATAAGTGTAATTACAATATGATAACTAAGTCGGAGTTACGCTGGAGTTAAACTGGAGGAAAACAAACTGAAAACCAGATCACTTTCTGAACGACAACAAGCAACTTATTTAGGTGAATAACCAAAATCACCATCTTCTGCTTCATGATTATCCAGGAAACTCCTTACTGCACTCACTGCTTGGACATAACACTTCGGACTGGATCGGCTTGCTACATTGTAATTTTGCCCTCATACTACATAAATTCTTGTTTGTATTGCCTTTTCCCATTGTGTCACATCTATCCACTTTAATCATTTATTTAATAACTAATTCCTGCACCCACTACTCACACACCTCTCTTTATATATCACTTTCGGAGCTGCGCTCATACATTAGCAGCACTGTTCTTTTATCTCTATTTTTGAATATTTAACAACTTTAATCCACACTGTCTCTGTATCACACAGCCTCCACTCCAGTTTTCATCTCACTTATTACCTCGTCCATAGCATGAACACTCTTACTTCACACCCCCCCCTTAATCAGTGCCCACATAATCCTCTACTTTATCCATCCCTATCCTCCCCCTCTTGTCTCCTATGCTTCTTGTTCCCCCTTTTTTCTCTCATCAGTCTGCTTTCCAACCCTCTGCTTCTTTCCCCTGCCATTACTGTTCCTCCATTCTCAACCACCTCCCTCCATGGCCTTGCTACCCCACCACTATGCCCACCTGGTTCTGCCTCCAGGGCTACCAAAAGAAATTATGGGCCCAGGTACTGCAATATCCTGTGGGACCACAGCATGTTGGGCATGGCTGCACCCATTTGTGGGTGGGTCTAGCATGTGAGACGCACCCACTCACTGGAGCATGGCATAGTATCCAGCAGCTGGGATTAAAGTAGTCACTACTGTATTAGGATGGTGGGACAGTCCCATAATATATCCATTTTTTATCAGAATGTATGTAGATGCTAAAATGTAACACACAATAATTAAAGTGCTACAACTTTATTTTGTACATCTCTCATGTAAATAACACATAAACAAAATCTATTTTCTGTCATAGAGATAGGTATGAAGGACTTAATCTTGACATAACATCAGTTATCTTAAACACACACATACCGCAGCACATATCCTAACCCAATGCTCCATGCTCCTTCCTCACTATCTACCCCATCTGTGTCGTCCCTGTCTGTCTGCCCTTCCCCTTTAGAATGTAAGCTCTAACGAGCAGGGCCCTCATCCCTCACGTGCTTCTCCTCCAGTAGTTATAGTATAATTTACTCGTAACTCCACACAATGACACCTAACACCTGGTTGCTCATGTCCTGCTGCTTGTTATGCAGCTATGTTTATAAACCATGTCCTTGTCCTACATTGTTTTGTATTACTATTAACTGTTTTTCTTGTGTGCTCATTTATGTACTGTGTAAGGCGCTGCGGAACCTTTGTGGCGCCATATAAATAAAGGATAATAATAATAATAATGTTTCTATCCTAATACAGTCTGAAAACCCCCAACACTAGCCTCCCCACCCCACGGTCAGGGTTAGAAGAGATGGCAGAATTTTTTAATATTGTCCTGTGAAGAAGATTCCTCAGTCCTTGTCACACTCATGCGGTTTGTTTGTGGACCCGAGCTGTTAGGCAAGGGTTCAGGAGTACGGACAGAGAAACTGGATGGTTTGATATAGGAAAGATTCCTGGACTGCACACCCTGAATATATATAATGGGAGGTGCTACCTGATGAGACTAATTGCAGGCACAGAAACAGACAAATCTCAGGTGCACAACTCCAAACTACTGATAATATATATATGCAACACAATTTTGCAATGAATAGAGGTTTTTAGCATAATCTTGGCCAAAGTTATGGGCCTACCCACCATATCCAGGTAACCTCTTTAGGGTAGGTCCCTAACATACTAGGGTTTAAATCCAGAGCGCAGGACCCCCCAAACTAGCCCAGCTAAGCCGCCCCAGGGCACCGCCATAGTAAGAAAAGTGCAGTGTAAAAGAGGTAGTTAAGAGCAGCCACAGCTGCATATTCCATTCTTGTTAACACTGTCCCTGCCTGTTTGGCCATTTGGTATATTTTCACGTTAATTATGCCCTATCTATGTTGTTATTCAACATTATAGGTTACTCCCTGCACATTGCCGACTCCCTCTCCTGTGTCTGTCCTGGGTAATGAGTTCACTCAGGAGTGTCATACTCCGGACGTCAGCACGTTCACGTCACTCCGATGACGTAATTTGCCGGTGGTAGGAGTGAGGGACGGACTCCCATGCACTACACTATCAGTATAATTCTATAAAGGTATGTACTTTTTTCACCTGTGTTCTTGATAAAAGTCTAACGACTGAAACGTTGCACGGAATATCCCTGCTGTGGTGTTATTATTCCAGTAGAAGTTCTGTGAGTGCATGCGAATGTCTTCAGTACTCCCAATACTACAGAGGGCACCTGGGCGAGTATTAGCGTTTATATGTGGAGTGCTGGCTTTTCCTTTTTGTGTGTATATATATATATCAGCATACAGCAGCATTCCATGCAAGAAAGAATGAACCAAGCTCGTCCTTTCTAGCAAGGAATGCCGCCACATGCTGGTTTTGGATACATATATATATATATAGACATAAACATATATACACATGTACACATACATATACACATGTATATATACATACGTACACACATACATATATATATATAGACACAGATCATACACATATACATTACTGCATACTTCTCCTGATTTCAGAGGCAGCAGTAGCAGAAGTTGGACCAGCGCGATTTGACGGTCTTTGTAGAGGGAGCGAATAAAAAAGGTTCATTAGGGGTATGTGGGGGCCCCCTTTGAGTAGGGGTTCCGGCCTTGATATCGGTCACCAGAATGAACTTGGTATTGTATATCTGTAACCAGAATTTTATCTGTACTGTAAATGGGTTACTACACTACTGTATATTTGTCTTGATTACCTTGCAGATGGAGCTATGTGGTATTTTATTTACATTTGAAATAAAAAATGTTCATATATTTCTTTGGATGTGTAAAATTATGCCCACATTAATAATCCACACCCAAACTTTATGGGAACATTTATTTTTATTGCAGATTTCTGGTGGAAGATCCTGAGCCATTTATTTGTGTTTGCCATAATGGCCAACACCAGAGGTGTAACTAGAGTATTTGGTGTCAGGGTAAATGTAAAATCGCACCCTCCCCCAACTGTGTGCATGTACCGAAGGCACACGCATCAAAAATGGGCTTGTGGCAACTGGAAAATGGGGGCGTGTCAACATGACACGCCACCATTCCTCATCACTCTGGAAATATTCCTTGCCGTTCCAGTTTGAATCCCAGGTATGACTGTATTTTAGATTATGGAGATTGTGAAGTAGCATGATATAGTTAGAATTCACAGGTTTTGACTGTGGTAGCAGGTGGCTCCATTGGTGAGGTAATTGACTGCAAAGCATGAAGGTGCTAAGTTCGAATCCTAGGTGTTATTGTATTTTAAATTTATAAGAATGTGAAATAGCTATAACGGCAACTTATGGATACCATGCCTTGGCTGGGGGCACCCACCTCTGCTGGGCCTGCCACGGCGCCCAGGGCACGTGCCCTGCTCGACACCCCCCTAGTTACGCCACTGGCCATCCATCCCATGGATAAGTCCAGGAAAAGAGTTAAGACCCTGATAGAAATAAGACTAGGGGCAAATGCATATTTTGGGGGCCTATTCTTCATCACTAATAAGCCTGTTACACTTGTGGAAATGCTGGTTTCTGCATGTTTTATGTAGCGGGACCATTCATTACTATTATTAGGGGCCCTCCACCACCTCTGTACAGAGAGACCTTTGGCTGTGCACATGTGTGATCTCAGGTCATGCATGCACAGAAGGCCAGCACAGATGGTTAGTAATACTACTACTTCTGAATCAGTGTTAGGGGATCGCGGGGACAGCTGCTTTTCGGAGCATCTGTTCCCACACCGGAGCAATACTGAATGGTTCCAGTAATTATATATCCAAAGCCGCAAATAGGTCCCTTGATGTGATAATTACTCCCCAACTCGCTATGTATGATTTTGTTTCATTGTTGGAAAGGCAAGGATAGAGCTTCTGAAAAAGCCTTGTCCCAGCTACAGTATGGGTTAAAAGCAAAGTGATAGCTACAGGTATCACTATTCTTTGTATGGGCCAAGCGAGCATCGGGCTAGTAATGGCCAACAGTCTCCAAAAAAATGTTGAAGAATAGCCTATAGGCTGGTTTTGGCTAAAGTCATCTGAATATGGCGTTAGCTGTTGGGGCCAAACCCCCATGAGAAACCTATGGGGCTGCTTTTGCAACCAGAAATGGAACCCCTTCATACTGTACATACTGGGGATGCTTATATTTTGTTGTTATCACCACACAGACAAACACAGTGCTACAAATGTATAGCATGGTACCCGATTAATCATGTTTATGCTTATTTTGCAGACTTCAGTCAATCATCCCATCTCCCATTTATTTCCTAGCCCCAATGTTAGTGCTACTACTTCTACTTTGTTATATCATAAAAATGAATGAAATAATCAGTTGCAAAGACTTGGGTGCTGCTTGCATGTATTAGTATGAAGCCTACCTTGCATTTTATTTGAAAAAAGAATTTTACTAAATGTCAACTGAGTAAAACAACACCACAGTCAATGGTTTTACTTCCTGTGTCTCAGCCGTCCTTTGTGCAAAGAAACTTCTAAACCTACGTTCATACATGGGGTAGTATTTGAACAGAAAGTGCTGTAAAAATATTTTTGTGGTCATTTTGAGATGTATCTGAAACCTTGAACTAAGAAAGAGACAGTTTTACGAGCACCCTCATTTATTTTCCATGAAGACAGTGAATAGGTAGAAGTGCCTAAAACCTTTAATTAGACACATCCGGTGTTTGATTATCTGGAACAAAATATGTAAAGAAATAAGAATTTAAACTTGATGTACAGAAGAAAAGAAATAAATAGTTAAAAAAGAAAAAGTGGTTTAGAAAAATATCTAAGTATAGTTTGGTTTTTAGGGCCTGATCCAGAGATGTACACTAATGCATTCGCCGCTGCAATCCCGCACGCAGCTGCTGTGTGATAATATGCTAATGCTGTAGCTGGCTGGAAATGTTTTCAGACGCTCACCGGTGGCCTCGCAGATCCAAGCAAGTGCGTACAAATGGCCGTCTTAACTGAGACGTTGGAACCACTTTTTCTGCGTATGAGATTGCAGACGTAGACTGAGACTCTCCCCAAAAACGGCCCGGACACGCCCGCATTTTGTGCCACCGCCTGTTATCTCCCCCAAAGATCCCTGACTGTCAATCACTTTGTGAAGAAATCTTCACTACGAGCAGCATCGCTCAGGTACCTTGGCATGTGTGCAGGGCAACCCTGACGCAAACGCAGTCAACTGATAATCGTTCAACAGTGTAAATATTGGAATAGCGTACAGCTCTGAATCAGGCAGAACACTTTCTGGAATGCTGCCCGGCACGGCGCCCTGCCTGACCCCAAACGGCAATAGCCTGCCAATCAGGGTGTGGCATAGGGAGCACTGCGTGTGATGATGCTGGACCCGTTCTGCACATGCACAGTCCACCCACCATTGGACTTTTACGTAAACCATCGGGTTTGCAATTTGCATACAAGTCTGAATCAAGCCTACAGACACTTTATTACTCTCATAGGAGGCCATACACAGATGTAAAATCTGCGCCTAGCATAGGGCTGCTGCAAGTTTTGATGGTGCGACCACTGGTGGCATCTAAAAATGCACTGAGGGCCGTATTCAATTAGTTTTGCACCCGCGATACTTTTTTGCATGCTGAACTTTTCGCCTACATCGCGTATTTTAGCCGCGGAAAATTATCGCACGCGTACCCATGATTCGCCCTGTTCAATTCCAAAACACACGAAAACGCAAACCGGCGAATGCAAAACAGGCGAAAAGTGCTGAAAGAATTGGGGAAATCAGCCCGACACCCCCTAAAAGATACACTAACATTGGGGATTAATGTACATGCCCCCAAATAGCCCTAATAAAGCTATTTGGGGTACTTAAGGTGTGTCAATTTCGTCTAATTAGCGTTGTTGCACAAGTGGTGAAGAATAGCATTACAGAGTAATAAATAATGTAGTGCGCCACTTATGGTTGAGGCTGCTCCCAAGAGAATTCTCTTTTTTAGCTGAAAATAGCAACAAACACAACATTTAATTTAATTGGAGCGCCAATATCAAAAGTTAAATACAACTCATGGTTTTTGTACAAAAAAATGTAATATCCATTAATAATTAAATAACATGTAGAATATAAAGTTAAAAAAGCCTTCAATCAAATGGACATAAATATGGACATGATATTTTTCAGCAATAACTGTGCAAAATCAACTCACACGGATGAATATCCAATTTAATATTGTTAATTAGATCAGCTGACTTGATGCAAATGTATCACTATAAAAAATATTCCAGGAAACCTACAAATGTCACTGGTAGGTATGCACTTGCGTTGGC
Organism: Taudactylus pleione; assembly: GCA_031769625.1. Lineage (NCBI taxonomy): Eukaryota > Metazoa > Chordata > Amphibia > Anura > Myobatrachidae > Taudactylus > Taudactylus pleione. Next base: position 548,422 of record JAUIMM010000042.1, on the reverse strand, counting down.
CCAGAATGTATAAATTAGAAGAATAGCATGAAGCTGGTGAAAATAAGTAGTCCTGTAGAATTTGGGGTACTTGAAAATGGGTGCAAGCATGGTTTAAAGTCACTAAAGTTTAGTTTAAAAAAAACGCATCTTCAGCAAACACCTGCAATTAAAAAAAAACACCTCACCCATACTTGCAGACCCACAAAAGTCTATTTCACTAGTTTTTAAGTTTGTACACCCACCTTGCAGTTTAGCGCCCCCTTTTTCAAAGTGCTTTTTTGGGGTGTTCCTCAATTTTTTTAGGCATTTTTAGATGCAGTTATCCTTAGGGGGGCTGTCCCAAAGTGCTGAGTGGTTTCCTCACGTTTGCACCCCAAAATAGTGATTTTGCACTACTTTTCTTCAACTATTCAGAGGCGAATCTTTTTGGCCTATTACATTGCATTGCGTTTTCGTGTACGCGATGACGGACGGAGTTGAATACGGCGATACTTTTTCGACAGACACGGATGTGGCTAGGTCCAACTCAGCAACAGGCTCTATATACCTTAGATTATTATATGTTAATTTAAAGTTCTAAACAAAGTAATAAGCTTACTAATATTAATAAAACGCATGTTGCATAATACTGTTACTCTCAGTCCAGATTTACATGTTTTGCCCCCGACCACTGTTCTTTCGCCTGGTATCACCTTTCCCTGCCGGCACCACATTCCATCTGTGTAACATATACAGTATGGAAATAATCCAGCCTATGGTTACATGTTTATTATGTGCATATAAATAAATGGGGATATAGTCGGCATCCCGGCGTGCAAGATGCCAACGGTCTGAATACCAGCACCAAAATCCTGACCGCCAGCATCCCGAAGGTAAATATCGGGGTGTTAGGGGGAGGTTAGGGTTAGGTAGTGAGGTTAGGGTTAGGCATTAAGGGGAGGATTAGGGTTAGGCACCGGGGAGGGAGTGTTAGGATTAGGCTGCGGGGAGGAGGAGGTTAGGTTTAGGCACCGGGGAGGGAGTGTTAGATTTAGGGTACGGGGAGGGGGAGGTTAGGTTTAGGCACTAGGGGGAGGTTATTTTTAGGCACCGGGGGGGAGGGTTATGTTTAGCTTGCGGGGAGGGGGAGGTTAGGTTTAGGCACTGGGGGGAAGTTAGGGTTAGGCACCGGGGAGGCAGTATTAGGATTAGGCTGCGGGGTGGAGGAGGTTAGTTTAGGCACCGGGAAGGGAGTGTTAGGTTTAGGGTGCGGGGAGGGGGAGGTTAGGTTTAGGCACTGGGGGGGAGGTTAGGGTTAGGCAATGGGGAGGGAGGTTTAGGGTTAGGGTAGGGGTTAGAAAAATGCTCACAGCTGTTCTCTATGGGTGTCGGGATGCCGCTGTCGGTATTCTGACCAGCGGCATCCTGACAGCCGGGATTTCATACCCAACCCAAATAAATGTACACGATCATAACCAGCCTCTAGGACAAGCTGCATTATTACTAATTACTCATGTAACTCTCATATGAATGAAAGTAATGTGTCCTACATAACATCCACTCATGATGCATAGGTCATGTGGATTACAATAGACAGAAGGCTAAGATAACAGATAGTCCGGTGCAAACAGATGAGACAATTGAAGGGGAGCGCAAATAAATAATAGCCGCCAGGTCATCTTGGAATACATTGAACAGTAAATTATAAGGCATCTATATAAAAGGTCATATTTTTTTATTAGCCTGCCCACACCGTAATGGCAGAGAAAGCATATGGCGCTCAGTGGCAATCCCATCTGGAGGTATTTCATGGTGACCCTTGTGTGAGTCTCCAGATTCCCATGGCTGCATTGGTGCTTACCCTAATACATTATGTCACTTGTCCAAGGAGCTGACATTCACTGAATAGTGACTATTCCCAAATTCACTCCATTCCTCATGCTCTGTGTTATATTTTTGAGTTACCTTATAAGATTTCCCCTATATCCAATTAACAGAACTCATCTTAACTGAATCCATGATCCCATTGGCAAGTATGCCTAGGTTCTCCCTTGTAGATCTCATATACAGTATGTCTATGAAAGCATGCCCTCTTGACTATCAACTCTCATCAGGCTGCTGAGATTTTTTAGCAGGCTTGGTGCTGGGATATGTGGCCACAGGATGGGACATACCTTGTTCAGTAAGTAGCTCTGATGCGCACTGGTCATGGCATCATAGGAGACGTGAATATGCTTCCCCTGCACTCCTGGGCTCCTACAGGGTTGAATTATGGTAGTCTGTAATCCCCACTCTCTACGCCTCTGACTCCCATAATACTGTATGTCAGGTACAATTGCACTATGAACTTTCCGTCTCTCAAGAACACTTGACATTCCTTCCTAATTTTTACTCCTGTAATTGTCAGCTCTTCTCCCCTTATAATGGTGTCTCACACACATCTATCACCATATGGGCATTACACTCATTTTGATGTTAAAGAAGAGGGGCCCCCATAATGCATTAAACCTAATAATACTCAGTTGTCACACAGCCAAGTGGATGAGCACTTTTGAATGATTAGTATCAAACTTATGTGATTTTGTATGTATCCAATTCCTCCAATGCTCTTTCCTGTCCTCCAATATACTTCTAAGATGAACCAATTTGTATCCTCACTGCAGAAGTTGAAAAACTTTAAATCATAATATGAATGTAAATGATATAGTAATGGGACTGAGAATACAAGGAGCTGCCATCAAAAAGGACTCTATAATATTTTAGCAAAAAAGTGGTCACTCCACTCTGTGGGGTCAGAACAGAGCAGAGGGGGCAGGGCCAGACAGAGAGGAGGGTGGGTACCCGAAATATGCCTGGTTCAATAAACTAGTTTGTCATATTCTACTAAATTCGCAACGTGAATATGAAATGTACACATGCACTTAGTATTCTTCTCTTGCTGGGACACAAGCTCCGATGAAAGACCATCCCAGCAAGGAGCTGGAAGCAGAGTGATGGCTTACACTGTCTTCTAACACATTACAGTCTGACTGGAATGTCCTATGAGACTTCATTTCTGGTCATCTGTCTACAACAATATCAATGGGAGTATTCAATTCCCGACATGGACATGACTAGCCATTCCAGAAAGACACATTGCATCCTACCTGCATCACGTTTTCCCTCATATCCATAGAGGAATTTGCTATGTTGACACTACCGTAATTGGCTTGCATGCAGCTGGGCATTATGGCAATATCTAGCAGGATATGGGGTCTCATTCAGACCCGGATCAAGTGCAGATGCACTCGCAACCGGGTCGGTGGTTAGCCCTGCGCACGCTCTCTCTCGCTCCGGAGTTCTCTACAAAAGAGGCGGCTGTCAATGTTGATCGACAGCTCGCCCCGTTTTGTAGGCAGGCCGGAGGGGTGGTTTCCAAAACAGAGGCGTTCCTTAAGGAACGCCTACCGTTTTGTGGGCAGCCGCACTGACATCATCAGTGATGTCAGTGGGGATTTTCCTGCTCGATCAGAGCAGGAAGCTCCCTGGGGCTTGCGGTTGCCGAGACCCAACCTTAGGGTCTCGTCGCAAGCCCCGATGGTCGCGATGGTGTCCACCATCGCGACCATCAACCTGGTTGGTCACTAAGCTGTGGGTGGTAACCCACAGCTTAGCTAGCGACCAGGAGGCCACACTAAAATAAAGGAAGCGGCCGCCCTCATTCAGAATGAGCGCTCACTTCTTGTGAGCACCTCTGAATTAGGGCCATTGTGCCAAAATAAATTCTGCCCAATGGGTTTGTATTCCCTAGCACACAGACATGAGTACAGCACTTACTTAATATCCATGTATATAACCTGTTATTATGTTACAACACATGGACACATAGGTGATTGTTTACTTATTTAATTGGCCTATGTTACTGTGTATCATGTATTGAAGTTCTATTGGGTTTTTTCACTCTTCCTGTTGGTCTTCATCTTGGATTGAATTATAAATTCGCATACTGTTTTGTAGTTTTGAACCTTTTTTTCAGTGTAAATAAGTGATTGACTTCACTTGCTTTTGTCCATTGCTTGATAAAGGATCGATTTGATACATAATTCAATGTACTGTAAGTAGTGTCCACTCTCCTCCCCTGCACACCTGTGCCACTGGTTCCCCTGATTGTCACATCCTGTAAGTGTGTGTCTCTCTTCACTCTATAGGGGAGATGTATCAAGCTTTCTAAAGAGTGGAGACGTTAGCTATAGCAGGTAGCAGCCAATCAGCTTCTGCATATCATTTATAGAATGTACTTGATAAATGCTACTGTATGTCGAAGCTGATTGGTAGTTATGAAGAACTTATTTACTTGTACACTCTTTAAAATACTTGTTAGACCTCATCCATATATGTGTGTCTGTCTCAGTCACCCTCTTTGTGTTATCCTCTCTGTCTCTCTGTATGGAATGTGTATCTGTGTCTCTGTCTTCCCATGTGTGCCTTTCTATAAGGGCAAGCAGATGGGATGGGGGGTCAATGGGAGACATACACGCAAAGTGGGGATTTGTGTGTATGTCTCCTATTGCACCCACCCCATCCCATCTGCTCCACTTACTTTTTTTTCTCCCCCGTGCTTGAACAACCCACTGTCCACTTCTGTGACACCTTCCACTCAACAAGGAGCACAAGGCTCTAATCCCCCATCCTGATGCTTAGCCTGCCATGGGAAAAGTCCAAGGTGTTCTTGTTGTGTTCATTCACATGCTCTAGATCAGGGCTTGACAAATTTCTCTAAAATCTAGGAGCCAGGATGAAATTGTAGGATCAGACCACCGCCCCACCAAAAAAGTTACAGGAGTGAGTGAGGAGCACAGCTCTGTGTGTTATGCAACTGTTATACACACTATACTAGTCCACAAAATGGTCACAGTTGAATGGATACAGTAAAATGGCGGCCCCTTCACTGCTCTGCACAGCCCCCCTGCTCCACCCCCCAGTAATAATGGACCACATTTCACATAAAATAATAGTGCCAGAAAGTATAACAAAACCCTCCTCCCCTCGTGGTCACACCACTATCCCTCTGAAGCCGCTCCGCAATTACTGGCCATGCATAGACCCTACTACCGGAGAGCTCTATGCAGCCGGAGATAGGAGACAGTAGACAGCCAGGATGTACAGGAGGATCAGCGTAGACTGGGACAGACAGAAGGGATCAGAGCAGACCAGGATGGAGAAGAGTCATCAGTGCAGGCTGGGACGGACACAGGCACAGCAATCACCGCAGGCGATACTCAGCACATGCACTCCTGTGCATGATATGAGCACCGCAATACTATAGGCACGAATCTCCACCGGAGCTGATGAGGATCTGCTTCCTCCGTCACTGCAAAATCTGGTAGCCCAGGCGACCTGGCCCCCGGGATTTGTCGAGCCCTGCTCTAGATAGTTACCCTTTAAATGAATACTTTACCATTTATTTATCTAAGAAGATGACCTGGTGACCACAAGTCTCACCATCTGTACCAAACCTCACCTGCCTCATCTGTGTCACACTCCCATATGCGGGACCCCCTGTTTGCACAACTCAGCCATATGCAAACAGTGGTGACACAAGTTATGTACAGTTTTTGTTTACATTTGATTCTGGCATTTAAAAATATAACAAAACTGTAATTGCAAGACTTTTCTATAGCAAATTCACCCACAAATATGATTTGTAGCAAAACTTTTACATCCCGGCGAACTTCCTACACATCCCTGAAATTAATGAGCACATTTTTCATATTCTCTCCTCTGCATGTAATTTTCGTACACATTGCCAAGTAGAACAGCACTTTAAAAACAATAGAGAATATAATCTGAAAAATGCCCAACATCAGTGGCTGCTCTAAGGAATCGTTGGTGTCTTGATAACACATTAGGCAGCATTTCCTTGACAAAAATCTCTTTACAATTTTCCTTTTCAAACTACATTATTCAGTACTCATGTGATAAATGGTATTAGCATAATTGTTTTCCATCAAGATGCGCTCTTTATATTTAATTTCATCATGACACTGGCTTTTTGTAAGCACCAGTAACTACTTCTGATAAATATGCAATGAGATGCTCGTGTATCGCTGCGGGAAGATGCTGGAGACATTATGCTACAAGACCACATTAAGAATTCTTGACAGTTTGTATATAATTTAGGCTAGGATAGATTGTTCTCTGCGCGGTATAGAAATGAATAGCTCTCTTGGAAGCGTCATCACTAAAAATAAGTAACTATGAAAAGTGCTGGGTTGTTTTACCGGGATGTAGTTATGAGGCCGCTGGTTTCAATACTGATATCCGAATCCCGACAAGGGATTTAAGATAGGCGTCGAAATACCGACCCCTATCTTAATCCCAATGCCAGAACGCCGAAGGACGCCAGCCAGGATAGGGTTAGGTTTGGGAGGAAGGGTTAGGGTTAGGCACCACCGGGGGGAGGTTAGGGTTAGGCACTAGGGGGGGAGGTTAGGGTTAGGCACCACTAAAGGAGGGTTATGGTTAGGGGGTGACAGGGATAGGGATAGGGTACTTACCTGCCCTGTCGGGATATTCTCCCTACGGGCTGCCGGCGTTGGGTATGAACTGATGGCTATTCGCCGGGACTTCATACCCATTCCGTTTAACATAGACTACACTGGAAGTAAATTATTCGCAAGCTCTTCTTCAAGCACACTGTGGGCCTGATTCAGACCCACTCGCAAGCGCATAGCGCTCGCAAGCAGGTCGATGGTGGGGCAGTACACAAGCGTGGCGTGCGCACTGCGTGTGCACGACCCCCGGCACTCGCATCCAAAAGGGGCGGCTGCCGATGCTGATCGACAGCTCGCCCCGTTTGGTACGCGGGGAGGAGGGGTGGCTTGCCAAACTGAGGCGTTCCCGAAGGAATGCCTGCCTTTTGGGGGCGGCCCTATGACATCAAGAGTGATGTCAGTAGTGAGCTTCCGGCTCTATTAGAGCCGGAAGCTCACTGGGGCTTACAGCAGATGAGACCCTACCACAAGGGGCTCGTCGCAAGCTGTGATGGTCGCGACCATCACCTGGCCGCTCGCTAAACCTATGGGTGGTCACCCACAGCTTAGCGAGCGGCCAGGAGGCCAGTCTCCAAAAAAAAACGCCCTTCAGACCTGCGAGCGGGTCTGAATCAGGGCCTGTATTCCAAAGCACTCACAACAGGAGGTTTAGACAATAAACAATGTAAAGGCATCTATTAATGGTTGCTACTACTGTGACTAGAGCAGTGGTTCTCAGTCAGCCCCCAGGAAGGTTGGGTATGGGGTGCCAGTGCTCGGGATCCCGGCGGTAAAAATCCTGATGCCGACATCCCAACAGGGATAAGATACAGCTGGCATCGTAACCCATCCACTAACCCTAAACATAACCCTCCCTCCCCACAGCCTAAACCTAACCTCCCCCTTCGCACCTTAAACCTAACCTCCCCCCTAGTGCCTAACCCTAGCTCTCCCCTTAGTGTCTAGCTCTAACCCTATCCCTCCCCCTAACTGCACTACTTACCATCAGGATGCCGGTGTTAGGCTTCTGACTGGTGTTGGGATTCCGGCACCGATATTCTGAGCGCCGGCATCCTGCGCCCCGGGATATAAACTACATCCCCCTCAGGACCCTCAACAGTTCATGTTTTCCAGATCACCTAGCAGGTGCACAGATTTAGTCATTACTTGCTGACACATTATAAAGAATCCACAGGTGGAGCTAATTATTTAAATTGTGATTCTGTGGTCTATTTATGATGTTAATTTTTTGGGACCCCGATAATGAACATTCTAACTGGTCAAGAACACCGGAACAATTCATCATTGCTTTGGTGCATAGACCGCTGATCCGAAAATCAGCTGTCCCTGCGAGTGGGTTCACAGCTCCTTTTCGGAGCAGTGAATCTTTTCACTGCTCCTTTCGGAGCAGTGACACTAGTGTGCATGCGTGACCTACAGGTCATGCATGTGCACAAGAGCCCCGACGTCCGGCGGAAGGAGCCGGACATGGGCCGAGGGATCCTAAGGGATCACTCTTCGCAACCCGAGGGGACTCCTTCCCATAGGTGTTGGAGTAAATGGCGAATAATCCTGCACTCAAGCTCCGAAAATATTGTATGCTTCTCAATTAACTACCATTGCATAATGAAAATGTCTTTTTGCCTGTGTACACGCTCATCCATAGGAAAGTGTGCCTTCTGTCCCTTTTATCCTTTCAGTAATCATACCCTGTAAAATACCTTCTAGTTTTTCACTGCTCTGCAAAACTAGATGAGAACCACCTCAGTCTGCCCATCGCATCCCATCAGCCAATGAATACTGTGGGGGCACCTGTACAAATGAAGGCCAATAAGGATTGCTGCACCTTACCTTCAGCATTGGCAATTACTTCCAGTGTGTATGTCATAAAGAATATGGACCTGACTCAGACCTGTTCGCTAGCAAGCGATCGCTCATTGCTGGCCATGTTTTCATGCATACAGTTCACAGTGCGCGTGCGTAAACTAGTACCAGCGATCGGATGCGCTCGCTCGTCCTGTAAAGACAGCCCAGTGGAATGAGTGACAGGAGAGTCAGTTTGTGGGTGGTAACAGGGGCAAGGCAGTAGTAACGGGGGAGTGGAGTTGCAGATGCAGGCGTGCCTGAGTGTTTCAACGCCGTTTCAGAGGCGTGCATAATTAACCGTCAACGTCATAGTACACGTCACCTGGTTGAATTATACACTGAAGTGCTCGCTGTGCTTGGGGTACCGTACAGTCAACCACAACACTGCGGTCAGATCCGATGGAGCCCGTTGTACCGATGGTTGTATATACTTCCTGGAGATGAGGTCCACTAGTGGGCGCTAAAGACAGGCATGCTTATGCCTTGGCATGCGAGCGCCTGCCTTGACATCACTTAGATGAAATTCCATACGCTGGGAGTGAGCGGCCGCATCTAGCGAGCGGGTCTGAATCAGGCCCTATATTTCCTATATTTGATCACACTCTAATTTAGACCCATTTGTGTGGAGAGCAAGTAAAATCAGTATTTTACATTAATATTAGGGATGTGCGCCGGACCATTTTTGCCGGATTTGGATTTGGATTTGGTTCTAATTCGTCGTCCGGCTTTGGATTTGGATTTGGATTTGCCAAACTGCGGTGACTGGCTTTGGATTTGGATTTGGATTTGGATTTGGATTTTTTTACAAAAATTGACAAAAAAAGCTAAAATCACATAAATTGGTCTTTTTTTTCTTCCTAGAGTATTATTAACCTCAATAACATTAATTTCCAGTCAATTTAGACCATATCACAGCTTATAATATTGTTTTCAACATTATTGGCCAAAGGTTGCAGTGAGCTGACTGGTTACTAAGCGACAAAGCAGCGGCACAACGACACCACAGTATAAAGCACATCTATGACACATTGCCACACAGCAGTGGCAGAAATGAAAAGTAGTGCACCCACCCAGTGGGGTACGGCCAGCAGAGTCACAGTACTTGTTTACATAGTGGGCTACGGCCCTAGGAGTCACAGTGCACAATCTTATTAGCATTACACCGCACATAGGGCCTGATTCACATTACACCATAAAGTAGTGTCTCTTATTTATGTTACGACACACAGTAGTGCCCCTTTTACACAATGCCCACAGTAGTGACCCTTTTACACAATGCCCACAGTAGCGGTGTCCCTTACACAATGTCCCCCAGCAGTGGTGCCCCCTATGCAGTCCCCTTAGTAGTAGGGTCCACTATGCAGTGCCCCCAGTAGAATGCCCCCCAGTAGTATGCCCCCCATTAGCAGGCCCCCCCCAGTAGTATGCCCCCCATTAGCAGCCCCCCCCAGTAGTATGCCCCCCATTAGCATGCCACCCAGTAGTATGCCCCCCCAGTAGTATGGCTCCCCCAGTAGTAGGCTGCCCCAGTAGCAGGCCCCCCCAGTAGTAGGCTGCCCCAGTAGTAGCCCCCCTGTAGTATGGGCCCCCCCTGTAGTATGGCCCCCCCTGTAGTAGGCTGCCCCAGTAGCAGCCCCCCCAGTAGTAGTAAGCCCCCCCAGTAGCAGGCCCCTCAGTAGTATGGCCCCCCCAGTAGCAGACCCCCCCAGTAGTATAGCCCCCCCCAGTAGCAGGCCCCTCTGTAGTATAGCCCCCCCAGTAGTATAGCCCCGCCTAGTAGCAGACCCCCCCAGTAGTGCAGACCCCCCCAGTAGTATAGCCCCCCCCCAGTAGCAGGCCCCTCTGTAGTATGGCCCCCCAATAGTGCAGATCCCCCCCAGTAGTATGGCCCCCCCAGTAGCAGACCCCCCCCAGTAGTATAGCCCCCCCCAGTAGCAGGCCCCTCTGTAGTATGGCCCCCCCAGTAGTATTGCCCCCCCCAGTAGCAGACCCCCCCCAGTAGTGCAGACCCCCCCAGTAGTATAGCCCCCCCCAGTAGCAGGCCCCTCTGTAGTATGACCCCCCCAGTAGTATAGCCCCCCCCAGTAGCAGACCCCCCCAGTAGTGCAGACCCCCCCCCAGTAGCGCCCCCGGACCTTTGACAAGTAAAAAAATAAAAATAATAAAACTTACCTGATTCCCCGCTCCCGCGCCGTCCGCTCTGTCACACGCTGAGGAGGGAGCCGGAAGACGGAGCTCATGTGTGAGCTCCAGCCGGCTCCCTCCGTGCAGCAGCCAATGAGAGTCTGTGTGACTCTCATTGGCTGCTGTAACAAACACACAGCTGCCGCTGGCGGCTGTGTGTCTGTGTCTGTGTAGGGCAGAGCGCTATCACTGCACTCTGCCCTACACGCGAGGAGACCTGATGTCGGATTCTCTAGTGAGAATCCGACATCAGGCGGCCGCCGTTCGGCCCCGAACGGGGATCCGAGTCAGGCGGTGAACACCCGAACAGGGTTCGGGTGGACTCGGATCCCCAATGTTCGGAGCGGTTCGGATTCCACAGAATCCGAACCGCTCATCTCTAATTAATATATATGAAATGCTGTGTCTCAGTGGGCTGCATAATATAAATAAATTACTTTATACTTACATATGCTGTTTTCACTCCTATCCCAGCGTAGCCCTTTCCCTGGCATTACAAACACATAATCCTACTACCTGGTCTCTAGATAGCATCAGGGCAAAGAGCAGCAGGTGTGTGAGAGTTTTAAACTCTTCCTCTGCTGCTCAGTGATAAGTTGCAGCTGGGCCTGTGCAACTGTGAAAACATGGAGTTCCACACTTCCCTTGCTGCAAACTGGACAGAGGGCCTGATTCAGAGCCGGACGCTCTGACAAGAGCGCTCGCTCTGAATCAGGGCCCTCCTACCTAAAATTGGAGCGGCCTGATGGCCGCTCGCATAGCTGTGGGTGACCAACCACAGCTTATGCAAGCAGCCAAAAAGATGGTCGCAATGGTCAAGACCATCGCGACCATCGGGCTTGTGACGAGACCCTGCGGTAGGGTTTCGCTGCCGCAAGCCCAGGAGTGCTTTTGGCTCTATCAGAGCCAAAAGCACTCCCACTGACGTCACTAGTGATGTCAGTGGGGCCGGCCCCAGACGGTAGGCGTTCCCATGGGAACGCCTCTGTCTGGGCAGCAACGCCCCCGGCACGCCCACCAAAGGGGGCGTGCTGTCACTCACCATCGACAGCACGCCCCCTTTGGTGCGAGACCCACAGCGACGGCTTGGCCTTCGCTATGCGGGTCTCGCGCATGCGCACGATGGAGCTCCCTCCATCGTGCGCATGCGCACTAGGGCACCATCGACCCGCTTGTGAGCACTCAGCGCTCGCGAGCGGGTCTGAATCAGGCCCAGAGTTCATTCTAGACTCCCTTGGAGGGAGCTGATCCAACAGGAATGTGGGCAATTCAGGTGAGAGACAATCCCTCTCACCACACTGTATACCTTTCAACATTTAAGGTCCCCATACATGGTGCGATTTATAATCATATCTGAAGTCGCCTACGATTTTCCTTGAAAATTCTTCCCTTCAGATACAAGACGATTTGTATTTAAAATGCAACGATTCCACATAAGACCGTACGATTTGATCAATACATGTGTGTCACATCATACACGATCGGTTGAGATCTCTCTGCAAAACCATCTGATCTGCGATCCAACTAGACGACAGAGGGGACGCGCCTCGGCGTCGCAGAACACACAAAATATACCTATTTTCACACGATTGGTCTGTCCAACCTGTCGTAACTGGCCATTTCGTGTAAAAAATCGTCCCGTGTATGGGCACCTTTAAACAGATGGGACGATGTAGTGAACAATGGGCCGGAACGACAGATCGGGCATACCATACACACTATACAATGTGTATAATATGTAACATTCCGATCAGCGGCGGTAAGATATATTGGACGATAGATCATATAGTGTGTGTACCCAGCGTTACACTGAGGCAATGCCCAGATTTGTTAAAACTATACACAGAGGGTCTCATTCAGACCCGCTCGCAAGCGGGTCAATGGTTGTGCATTGCGCACGCGCGGCGTGCACAAGCCCCGTAGCGAGTGAAAAATTGGCTCGCTACAAATGGGGCGGCTGTTGATGTTGATCGACAGCTCGCCCCATTTTGTAGGCGGGGTGGGGGGGTGGTTGGACAAATGGAGGCATTCCTGAAGGTACGCCTGCCATTTGTGGGCGGCCCTACTGACATCACCAGTGTCTCGTCGCAAGCCCGATGGTCGTGACCATCGCGACCATCACCTGGCCGCTCGCAAAAGCTGTGGGTGGTCACCCACAGCTTAGCGAGCGGCCAAGAGGCCGGCTTTTTTAAAAAAAGCGGCCGCACTCATTCAGAGCGAGCGCTCGCGTTTTGCGAACGGCTCTGAATGAGGTCCAGATTCTCCAATGATCCATTTCCATCAGATCATTCCCTTTAACATCAGGAAATATGGACACAATTGTGGAAAACATTTTAAGGTATGTATTCTCAATTACCTACCTTCGGGGCCTATTACTTTTGATTCAAGGCCCCTGAAAGGTAACAATCCTAATCACTGCATTTAGCAGTGATTTGTACTGTATTTTCAGGGCTACTTATGATCAGGCTCACAGGGGTACATGGGCTCCAGTAAGAGGGGCTATTTTTTTACATCCAGGTTCGGACCAGGTTTTGTTAGTCCATGCATGCACCAATAATTATACTTGCCTCTCCAGAATCCTGCATCGGTCAGAACTGTAGTACAACAAAAATTAAAAATTTGCGCATGTGCAATAGAGAAGTCCAGTGGAACATGGCATGTTACCGGAGACCTGCGCGTGCTCAGTAGACTGGCACAAAGCCAGTCTCCTGAGCTGCCAGAGAGGAAGGGGCATGTTTGGAGCCTGCACATGGGCCCCTCCCTTACTTAAACTGCCTTTGGGCATCCCTTGTTCAATGACAACAGTACGCTAAAATGCAGCAACCCTTTGAAAACAGATTTTTTTTTTGAGGACTGACAGCAGTTATCTGAATAGACTTCTATAACAACCATTAGGAACATTTTAAGCAGTTCAAAAGGGACAACTATGTAGTAAGTCACTCCACAAATGTTTTGTGCATATTATGCCTCAGCCATCACAAACTGAGCAGGAACCCTTAACCTACGAATTCCAACATATTTCGATAGTGGGATCTTACCTCACCCCTGACATTTACCATTGGCTTAAAATGCCACCATGTAAATCAGTGGTCCAGAAATAGAATTGCTAATTTGCCTGTTCTTCATACTATAGGAGACAGATCTGTCGGTGCTTGAACACTTCCAATATTTTTGCTGCTTCTACCCCAGCCTATGAATTATAGGGGAAATGAAAGCACCCAGAATATTTTTCAAAAGTTGGCTCCAAATGCCCCGCTATTGGCTGGACTGTCTCGATTTTTAAGGAGGTGTTACATTGCCACATTCTAGAGACAGATGTCTCCACGGAGTTCATAAAAAAATTGGACTTTTCTTTAAACACGCCCACAAGGAGACAAGGCCATGCCCAACAGGGGTGTAACCACACTCCCCTATGTGCCATGACCACACCCCCTCCAACACACTACCAATACCTCCAGTGTGGGGAGATATTGTTCAACAATACTGCAGAGGCTATTCAAACTTTGTCATGTCAATGACAAGGTTCAAAAAGAGGGTGGATTATGCAACTACTGTATACAAAAAATTCTACTGTACTGTACCTATATTAAACTCAGGACTACCCAATATTCACAGAAGCTATGCTTAATCTATGACTAGGCATGACTCTGCTGACATTCTCTTTAAAGTCCAGTGGAACTGTTGCCTGGATGTAAGGTCAAATTTGATTTGACAGACAAATGCGGCTGCCTGGGAAAGATAAGTGTGGCCAGAATGGATGTTATGACTTCAATAATTACGTCTTTAGAGGCACAGACAGGAAATAGAATCTTGAACATCCTGTGTTAGAAAGGAATGCAAAAAAGGGAGAAACAGTCATTCTGAATGTGCTGTACATCAGTCTGAATGTGCAGGTACTAAGTTATGAAGCAACTAAAGGCCAGCTATAGTAGCTTATGTCTGCCTAATTCACTCAGAAAGCAACAGTCAATTTCCATTTTCAGAAGCCTGCAGTGGTTCAGTATAACAAAAGGACTGCGTGACAGGCATTTACACAATTACCAACAAGGAATTATTCAATGTAGTTTTGCTAATTTGCGTATGTAAAAAAGTTATTTTTCTGCGATTATACTGGAACATTGTCTCGTCTTACAACAATTACTGCAGAAGATCATATCTGTGTGGGTTTTTTGTTACAAAGTATAATAAGATGGTAATCTATAATAGCTTTAAATAAGCACAATTATTGGCGTGTGTGAAAGAGAAATATCTCGCAGTGCACAGCCGAAATGAGTTCAGTGAGTAAAGTAGATTGAGGTGGATAAAGTTGATTAGTAAGTTTTATAAAAGGTCAGAAAGTTACTGGCATTGAGTTTTATTATTCTTTATTTATAGTGCCCCACAAGTGGGCTGCTGCATTGAATAAGTGCATACAAAAGTACAGTACAGACATAACAGGATAAAAGCAATATATAAATCATAGGGGTCTATGTACTAAGCCTTGGAGAGAGATAAGGTGGACGGACATAAAATACCAACCAATCAGCTCCTAACTGTCACTTTACAGGCTGTATTTGAAAAATGACAGGAGCTGATTGGTTGTTACTTTATTTTCATCCACCTTATTGCTCTCAAAGATTTAGGGCCTGATTCAGAGCCACTCGTAAGCGGCCGCTCGTTCGCTCCGAGCGATGTTTGCCCAACCGCGCATGCGTACGGATCGTAATACGCATGCGTGAACCAGTCAGTGCGGCCGAAAATCGTTTGTACGCTAAATAGCGAATGCCTGCTAATATGAGTGACAGGAGGAGGCGTATGTGGGTGGTAACAGGGGAAGGTGCTTGAAAACGGGGAGTGGAAATCAGAACGCAGGTCAAAACGGGTGTTTTATGGGTGTGCATAATTAATACTGGAGCGTCATTGACCACGTCACTGGGTTATTTTATAGCCAGAACTGCTCGCAAATTTGTGGTAGCAAACACCAGCCACAAGAATAGCGAGCAGTTCATACGCTGTTCGATGTACTCGATTAATCTAATAAATAGCGGACATGACGTATGGTGCGAGCGGCCAGGGGGCGTCTTTTTCAAAATTACAACCGCAAGTTTTGTTCGCTCGTTCAGACATAGAGGCGTCAACAGACCGCAAAGAGCGAACGGTTCATTTGAATAGCCACCCCTTTTTGTTGAACGAACGACCGCAAATAGCGACCGGCTCTGAATCAGGCCTTTAGTACATAGACCCCATAGTAGCTATAGTTGCAGGCAAATGCAGTCACTATAGCTAGAAAACTGGTGCTGATGGGTGCAGCAGACAGGTTTAGAGCCACAGATTGCAAAAAGAATACCAGAAGAGAGGGGTATGGGAGGGGGGAGCAGGTGATGGCATAGGTGAGGAAAAGAAGAATGCATGAGGGAAGAGGACCCTGCTCATAGGAGCTTGCAATCTACAGGAAAAAGCAATCAAGGATGGGTTACACAGAGGGGGTTATATGGGAACTGAGCTCAAGGGCTTTGATAAAGAAATGAGTTCTGAGAGTCCATTTGAAGTTTTGGAGAGAGTCTGATAGGGAGATGAATACAGGGTTGAGGAGCAAGAAGGTTACTAATACCCCTTTTCCACCAAAATTCCGGGTCTATTCCCGAGTTGGCGCCGCTCACACCGCAGTCGGGTCTGCATAGACCCAGCTTTCCCGGTGTGAAAGTGGACGCTTGGAGATGACGTCATCTCCAAGCGCCACTGAAGCCGGACCAATCGGCCGGCTTGCAGCGCACTCCAGGTCATCGTGACCCGTAGTGCGCTGTTCTCACTGCAGGATTTCACGGGCTTCGCCCATGTTAAACCCTGCTGTTTACCTGGGTTGGATGGCTGGGTCACTCGACCCGGCGATCCAACCCTCTCCCCTTTTACACCAGGGAGCTGCCCGGGTTAACCCTTCAATAACCCGGGTTTTAGCTCCGGTGTAAAAAGGGTATTAGCGACTTTTGTCAGGGCAGTTTTCGCAAATTATACTTCTTAACAAAACCGAACCTACACTGGCCCTGTCCTATTTATTAATGTAAGCATTGTTACACTTCATTTACCTGAACATATTTCTGACCATTGTGTCCATTTTTTTTACACCTAGGTGCAGGCATGGGCTAATGGGGTAATGGTTGAAATGTTTGGGAAATAAATGCTTTTGCCACCTCTTATGTACCTTTGCCATGCAAAAAAAGCCCTAGAGGAAAGGGAGAACCCCTTCAAACATACAGACTATCCACTTTTTCCTGATCACTTAAATATTCATTCTGAAACACCAAATCTAAGTTTTGTGGATCTTGTGCACAGTCCAATAAATCATTTGTCACAGGACCACAAAGCATACAAATTCCGGAGCAACGTAGTTAAAATGGGCAATGTAATATCATAATGACACTTGTGGGACTGTTGTATCCAATGAACAGTCCATTAACTCTGCAACTTAACAGTACTCTTATTACCGTGCTACCTTGCTTGTTGCATTGCACATTTATATAAAGTTTATGGGGAATGCGTAGATGTTTCTCATTTGCTCAGGTGTCTCTATGAGCAATGGGCCTGATTCAGAGTCGGACGCTAATGCGATCGCAACTGCGTTTCCATACACAACGCAGTTGCAAAAATATGCTAATGTTAGCAAAGATGACCCGAGCATAAAGGAGCCCACTGCTGCCTCACCTGCGTGAGACTACGCATACCTACATAAACATCGGTACCATCGAAGTTCATCAGCCACCATTTTACCCTTGCGACAGAACTGACCTGCCGCAGGCCAGGGAGCTCTTCTGCCACGCAGAGCTGCGTATGCAATTGTAGTGGCTAATTTTTAAATGCCCACGTAATGGTGCTCAAATAGCCAGACACGCCTGTGTTTCGCTAACCACCCCCTGTCAACACCCCCAAACGGTCACTTCCTGTCAATCAATCTGCAATGGGCCTCCGTGGTCTGCGTGAACGCAGGGCGATCGCACTGCTGCATGTGCAATGGAAAACAATCGCTCGATTTGTGTGAAATTTGCAGTTGCGCTCATCTCTGAATCAGGCCCAATGTTTTGCTGAGAAAGCCAGCCAGATATACAGTAGCATTCTATCTAGGAAAAGATACAGGAAAACATGCACAAATCAAATCAATAAATGAAAGTTGTCCGAAGGTGCAAACCCCAGGCACTTATTGCATTACAAATGGCCTTCAGCATTGTTATATCTTTGCAGGAGTATTAATATTATGCCATAAAAATTTAATGTTTCATGTTCTGGCACAGAGCATAGCTCACATAAGCCAACATGTACAATAAAACATTTGGCTTCTAGCTAGTTTAGAATGAAAGTTGATATTAAGATACTGTACCTTGGAAGACACGTAGTACAAGCTCATTGCTGAGGTATTACAGATCTGTATTTCTACAGGAACATCACAAGCAATAGATGGAGGTAAGTAACACGTATGTCTCCAGCTGTTGTTACAGCATATTCATAAAGCTGGGAAAAGCAGTGTTTCCATAGCTTTAAAGATAGGGCTTTTCACAGCCTCGGGTTATTCATGGAGCGAATTGAATGAGAGAGAGTTTTGGATAATGACGCTTTTCCATTTACAAGAATGGGGTCAGTGACCCACCAGCAATTCAGTCTTATATAAATATATAGTGCCTCAAATATCAACAAGCTTTATTACTCACAACGAGTTATAAACCTTGTTGCGTAGGGTAAATGGTGCTCCAGCCAATCAGCTCCCAACTGTTATTTTTAAAACAGATGACAGGAGCTCATTGCCTGGGGCACCTTTATCATACGTAACAAGTTTTATCACTCATTGGGTGGAATTCAATTGTTTCCAGCCCCCATCGCGCCCGACAGAGCTATTCAATTGTTGCTCCTGTCGGGCGCGATCAGCTGCCATCGCTCCATTTCAGCTCGCAGCCCCAGAGGGGTGCAAGCTGAAATCGACGAAAAGTGACCTGTTTGGGTGCCCAAACTGCACTTCTCGCGATCGCGCCCAGCACCTTGGTCGGGGTTAGCCGATTTACGCAGCTAAACCCGACCACTTTGGGAGCGATCAGCGCGAAAAGCTGGAACAATTGAATAGCGGCCCGCGATCTCCCATCATTGGCGATTCACTTATTGAGATGCGACCATATCAATGGGAATATTTTTTTATGTCTTAGTCTATTCAAATGACATTTTTTATTGTTTTTGCTTGCAGAGCTTTAGGGCTTCCTTATGGTAGTAAATTGAAACAAATATATTTTCTTCTTTTATGCTTTATAGAGAGGAGAACTGGAAAAATAAGTCAAACATACTTTGCCAATATAGTTTCCATACTTACTTTCATGTAATTATTTCAGCCCCACAATTCTACCAGTCATTTAACTGTCTGATTCTACTGAGTCTCGAATGCTTGTACTTTGGGCCTGATTCAGACCCGCTCGCGAGCGCAGGACGCTCGCAAGCGGGTCGATGGTGCCCTACTGCACATGCGCACGACGGAGGGAGCTCCGTCGTGCGCATGCGCAAGACCCGGCTAGCGACGGGGTAGCCGTCGCTCCGGGTCTCGCACCAAATGGGGCGTGCTGTCGATGGTGACTGACAGCACGCCCCCTTTGGTGGGCGTGCCTGCCAGACGGAGGCGTTCCCATGGGAACGCCTACCGTCTGGGTCTGGCCCCACTGACATCACTAGTGATGTCAGTGTGAGTGATTTTGGCTCTGATAGAGCCAAAATCACTCCAGGGTTTGCGGTCACCGAGACCCTACCGCAGGGTCTCGTCGCAAGCCCGATGGTCGCGATGGTCTTGGTGGTCACCCTCAGCTATGCGAGCGGCCTGGAGGCCGCTCCATTACTAGGTAGGAGGGCACTGATTCAGAGCGAGCGCTCTGGTCAGAGCGTCCGGCTCTGAATCAGGCCCTTTATTCAAAGTCTTATATAGTAATATAGGTCCATAAAGATAAGGGCTCACTAGATTTAAACTTTTTTATTCTTGTATACAGCACGAGACTGACTATCTGTGCAAAACCTGTGTGGATGTGATAAATACTGTAATGCAGCCACTGAACGTACTGAGGGCCTGATTCAGACCCGCTCGTGAGCGCATAGCGCTCGCAAGCGGGGTCGATGTATGGCCCCTGCGCATGCGCCGCCTCTGGCGTACACATGTGCGTGCCCTAGCGACCAACGGCAGCTCCGTAGCTCCGGGGCTGTCGATGTTGATCGACAGCTCGCCCCGTTTTGTAGGCGGGGAGGGGGTGGTGGCTGCACAAACGTGATGTCAGTAGTGGTCTTCCAGCTCTATTAGAGCAGGAAGTCCACTCGGCATTGCGAGTGCTGAGACCCTACCTTAGGGTGTCCTCACAATGCCGATGGTCGCGATAAGTTCGACCATCGCCAGGCCGCTCTCACTAGCTGTGGGTGGTCACCCACAGCTTTGCGAGCGGCCTGGAGGCCGAAACTAAAAAAAAAAAAAACGCCCCGATTCAGAACGAGCGCACGCAAATAGCCTCTGAATCAGGCCTTGAGTCCCTTCCAAGTTATCAAGACATTATTTATGTAGTGCTAGAGCAGGTGGCGTTAGCTGTGTACACGACGCAAGTACATAAGGCAATGCAAAGGGGGGAGGGAGATGGGGGGAAGAGATGGAAGAAAGCAAAGGAAGAAATAAGAAAAGGAAAAAAAAAACCTATTTTCCAGCTTTTAGAGTAGAATATCAAATGAAACCAAATTTAATCAATCTAAAATAAGAAGTATCACGAAGTCCTGACGGGTGAAACCGGAAGGATACTTTATATTCACATAGGTGAGAGTGGAGGACCCAGAGTGCCGGAAAAGCTGCGCAAGAGAAACCGGTAATAGCCGTACGTGCGCTCCACAGTGCGTTCCAGCATTCGTGAAGTACACAGAGGCGCCGGGCAAATTGAACACAGCGGCAGGACGTGAAGTGCTGCAGAACGGACCAAAGGCGAAGTAACAGTGGTCGACTACCGCCGTAAGAAGAGACCAGGTAACCAATCACTAACCTAGGTCGCAGGACTCCACCGTGTGTTGCAGGGGACTGAGTGATATTGCACACGGACAGGTGAATTGTATCTAAAAGGATTTTAATGTGCCATAACTGTTGTGCTGTGCTAACATACAGGAGGTACAGGAATCGAGGTTTGGCATTTGACATTTTTACTAGGATTACAAGTCAATGGACATACAGGGCCTGATTCAGACCCAGTCGCAAGCGCTGAACGCTCGAAACCGGGTCCATGGTGGCCCAGAGCGCATACGCACGACGGAGCCGGCTCCGTCATGCGCATGCGCGAGACCCGGATTGCGACGGGCAATCCGTCGCTCCGGGTCTCGCACCAAAGGGGGCGTGCTGTCGATGTTGAGTGACAGCACGCCCCCTTTGGTGGCCGGGCAGGGGGGGTGGCTGCCCGGACGGAGGCGTTCACATGAGAACGCCTACCATCTGGGGGCGGCCCCACTGACATCACAAGTGATGTCAGTGGGAGAGCTTTCGGCTCTATTTGAGCTGAAAGCTCTCTGGGGCTTGCGGCCATGAGACCCTACCACAAGGGTCTCGTCGCAAGCCCGATGGTCGCGATGGTCTTGACCATCGCGACCATCATCCTGGCCGCTCGCATTAGCTGTGGGTGGCAACCCACAGCAATGCGAGCGTCCAAGAGGCCGCTCCATAAAAAAAAAAAAGACGCTCTGATTCAAAGCGAGCAATCTGTCAGAGCATCCGGCTCTGAATCAGGGCCACATTACCTAGAGCCGATTAGGCTGAATTGCATTTAGTTTAAATAAAGACACCTTTTTTTGCAAATGGGTTATTTTTCTAAACCACCTGTATATATCAGCAGGAGACACAGGAGGTAATTGCTTGTGTACCACTGGTCTAAATTAGGAATACAGGTTTCTAGACATTATGTAGGCGATCAGGCTCATCTTTCTCAGGACAAGCTAACATACATCTGACTATTATAATCAATTTAAATTGCTGTGCTGAGTTTTTTCTATTGTATTATTATATCTAAATATTTGCATAGTACTTTTCTATTATTCCTGGGTACCTGGAGATACATTACTATTTTTCAGATATATTTGTGATGCTTCTTATTTTAGATTGCTTCAATTCGGTTTCGTTTGATATTCTACTCCAAAAGCTGGAAAATATATATAGATTTTTTTTCTTATTTCTTCCTTTGCTTTCTTCCATCTCTTCCCCCCATCTCCCTCCCCCCTTTGCATTGCCTTATGTACTTGCGCCGTGTACACAGCTAAAGCCACCTGCTCTAGCACTACATAAATAATGTTTCTATATATGTGGATGTATGCCACATCTGCAAAAATCTGTAAGATGGGAGGTAGGGAAGTTAAGGCATACTTACCCACCATACTTACCTGCTCTCCATGAATCTCAGGAAGGGGACCCAAATTTTCAGGGTGTCCCCCAGGCTCCTGGAAGAGTAGGTGGTCCCACCTTCATCCCGCTCATTATGCTGTAAATTGTGTGTCTGGGTGGGGCAAAATTCTGTGTTTCTAGGATATTTGCATCATTTTGGCCCCACTCCTCTTCGTAGAGTGGCTATTCTCAGCATAGTCCAGCCCTGTCCCCATCATGCGGATAGTTCAGCTCTGCCCCCATCACTGACCACTTTTCTAGGTTACTCCTGGAAAGGAGATTAATAAAGTCGGCAAGTATGAGTTAAGGCTGGGAAAAAACTTGGCAATGGATTTATATTTTGTGAGTTTTGGGTCCCAATTACACATAACAAAATACACTATGTCACACATAATGGGCTGACGCCAAACTTATGATCTTAGAACTTATTTTTATTTGAATCTTTACTTATATTTACTTTGTTTTATTACTTGTAGAATATGAGTACATAGATATAGGAAGAAACTCTTGATCCATATTGTCTCTATTAAAAGTCATCTATTGCAAATTTGCGATTAATAGGCAGGAAAGACCTAGATTGCATCTCTCCAGCAGTAATATGAAAAGTCCATGTAGGTTAAAGTGCCAGGGATCATTGTGCCATTACTGGCTTTGCCCGGCAACCCCAATGCAGAAATAATGAATGGTGCTTATAGTCAGCACTGTACTAACAATTGTGTTTCCAGGTAAAAACACTTCTTACAGTAGTTACTGCGCTGGGACGGGATGTGGTTAACATCCCAACAACCGTGATGCCGTCTGCCGGAACCTCGACATCAGAATCCCTATCGCCGAGACAACACCGGTGCCGAAATCCCCACATGACTTGGGATGCCGATGCCGGGATCCCGGGAGACGGCATCCCGATCATAAGGACACCGGAGAAAGTATCAGCCCCGGGGGGGGAGTGTTAGGTTTAGGTAGCCAGGGGGGATTTATAGTTAGGCTGCGGGAGGGGGGAGGTTAGGGTAAGGCTCCAGGCAGAGAGGTGTAGGTTTATGCACCACCGGGGGGGAGGGTTAGGGATAGGCACTAAGAGGGGATGGTTAGATTTAGGCACTTACCAGGGTTAAGGTGCGGGGTAGGGAGGGTTAGTATGAGGGTGCAGGAAAGGAGGGTTAGGGGGTAAATAGGACAGGGGAACATTACTTACCGTTCCCCTGTCGGGATTTGAGCCATTGGGATGCTGCTGTAAGTGTACTGGCAGCCAGCATCCCGTCTATCAGTATTTCATATTGATTCTGGTTAACATCTCCAGTGCATCGGAGTCCCAGTCGCCGAGACAACACCGGCGCGCCGAGATCCTGACTTGACACAGGATGCTGGTGCTGGGATCTCGGCAGATGGCATCCCGATTGTAAGGACACTGGGGAAAGGTAAGTATCAGCCACGGGGGGGGGGAGTTAGGTTTATGCAGCACGGGAGGACTTAAACTTAGGCTGCGTGAGGGGGCAGGGTAGGGTTAGGCTCCGGGCAGGGGGGGTTAGGTTCAGGCACCACCGGAGGGGAGTTAGGGTTAGGCACTAAGGGGGAGGGTTAGGCATAATGCAGAGCGAGTAAGCCCGGGAGGACGACGATGGCGGGAGCCGGAGCGGGAGCATGGATGCAGGTAAGTTTTATTTTTATTTAATTTTTTTGCTGTGTATTTGGGGGGACACCTCTACTGGGGGCACTAATCGGGGGGACTACTACTGGGGGCACTAATCAGGAGGACTACTACTGGGGCCACTAATCGGGGGACTTCTACTGGGGGCAGTAAACGGGGGGACTACTACTGGAGGCACTAATCGGAGGGACTACTACTGGGGGCAGTAATTGGGGCGACTTCTACTGGAGGCACTAATTGGGGGGACTACTACTGGAGGCACTACTGGGGGGACCTCTACTGGGGGGCACTAATCGGAGGGACTACTACTGGGGGCACTCCATCAGGGACCACTACTGGGGAGACTACTACTGGGGGCACTGCATGGGGGGGACTGCTACTGGAGGCACTATATAAGGGTCACTGCATAAGGGGGATCTACTACTGGGGAACTATATAAGGGGCTTACTACTGGAGGCACAAGGGTCACTGCACTGGGGGCACTAAATAGGGAGGATCACTACAAGGGGCACTGGATAGTGGGGACCACTACTGGGGAGGCTGGATAAAGGGGATTACTACTTGGGGCACTGTATAAGGGGTACAACTGGGGGCCTGCATAAGGGGGACCACTACTGGGGGGCACTGTATAAGGGGAACTAATGGGGAGCTGCATAATGGGGACCACTACTGGGGGTACTGTACAAGGGGCACTACTGGGGGCCTGCATAAGAGGGACCACTACTGGTGGCACTGCATAGGGCGGACTGTATAAGGAGCACTACAGGTGTTAGGGTGCATAAGGAAAGGAATGTTAAGAGTGACGAGAAAGGGGTATATGTGTCCTGTTGACACTCCTCATTTTTAAGTGACCCTGCCCCTTGTGACCCCGCCCATTTTCCGCACGCATACAGGGGGGGGCTACATTTTAAACTTTGCCCTGGGCTCCAAATACCCTAGTTATGCCACTGATCCCGTTCATCGGTATTTCATACTGATTCTGGGCCTGGCTGGGACAATAGACCCTCCTCAGTGACAGCCTTCTTACAATCCCAGCATGATAAGACACACTGCAGTGCCACGATTATTGCAGAGCATTTATCTAAGGCCAGCAGAATACAGTGGCTAGTGGCCAGTAGGTAGCTATGCTATGCTTTTGGTAAACACAGGGTGCAATGTCATGAATGACAGCAAGTACAGCAGTTATGGAGCGACAGGGGATTCACTTTGGCAAGTGTTGGCAGTCGCGGAAAGTGAAATAACATCTGTATAAACAAGCTGATGGAAAGCTACAAAGGTTCTCCTCCCTTGTGCTGGGTCTGTTGCAGCTATGAAAGGAAATAAATCATAATCTGAAATCACCATTCTGTACAAAGAGTTCGGCCTTAGTAGACATAAAATGAATCTACGTTTTTTAATTATTATATAATGTTTTACCACTTTTTATGATTATCTGTTTTATTATTATTATTATTATTATTATTATTAGAGATGCGTGCTGAACCTCGTGTTTTGGTTTTGGATCCTGATTCATCTTCGTGTTTTGGTTTTGGTTTTGCAAAGCCACCCTCAAGTGTTTTGGTTTTGGATCTGGGGATTTAAAAAAAAAATTCATAATAAGTTTTTAAAAACAGTTAAAGTCATGTAATTTATGCATAAAAGAAGAGGAGGTAGGATATCTGTGCACTGAGAATGGGTATGGTTGGCGAGCTGCAGTAAGTGGTACAGCTGACACTGTAAATAGGCAAATGGATAAATAGATTTACGTACTGCGCTCAGCTTAACCTTAATCTAGACTAGGGAGGTGGTCTCATATGGACTGATATATAAACTGTGAGAGTCAGTATAATTATGAAAAAAAGAGGGGTTTTAATGCAAAAAACGGGGCATATACAATACATATATATATATATATATATATATATATCACAAAATATACAAACAAATAAATGAATAGAGAAGATGATGAAGTATAAGTCACTAATTGTAACAAAGACAAATAAATAGGTAGAAAGGTGATAAGCATTAATCAAATATAATGATCAATTTGGATGGACATGCATAGGAGATCATAAATGAGATATACTGCTGTCTTTGCAGATGGTTCAATATCAGAGGTCAGAATGGGTCCAAGTCATGTAATTAGTGAGATGAGGGTTCTGAGCAGATAAATCTTTAGGGATAAGGTTGTAGCGGCGTCCCGCTTGTTATATGGTACAGTCTATTGAAGCGCTAGATGAGGTGGTGCCCGGGTGAAACTTCCTGAGGAAGGGAGTACGGAGAGATCGGCAGCCAGGGGGTTAACTCTGAACGGTTGCCGCTAACTCCCGTGCAGATGCTGGCAGTGCGCCTGTTCCCAGGCGTCCGCCGGAGCCACAGTCCGGAACAGCTGCTGCCGTGGTGAGGGGGATGCTATAGTCAGACTCTGTGTAGCCAATGACCATACATTCCTTACCTTCCTTGGTACCGCCGCTGTCCGCTCCTTCCTTATGGTGGATCTTATGGATCCAGCATAAGATCCTTACAAGTATTCTGAATTCGGAGATCTTTATGAGAACTACTGCTACTTCTGCGGCCGCGGCTCAGACAACCCCCACGTGACCATACCCGGAAGCGGAGGATAAACACACAGAGGAGAAGGGCCCGACACGTGACCAGATCAGGAGACCAGGCAGAACGAAGGGCAGACAGACACCGCAGACCAGCACAGCCGGCAAGAGGAAGGAGCGGACAGCGGCGGTACCAAGGAAGGTAAGTCTCTAGTGTGACAGGGATGTATGGTCATTGGCTACACAGAGTCTGACTATAGCATCCCCCGCACCACGGCAGCAGCTGTTCCGGACTGCGGCTCCGGCGGACGCCTGGGAACAGGCGCACCGCCGGCATCTGCACGGGAGTTAGCGGCAACCGTTCAGAGTTAACCCCTGGCTGTCGATCTCTCCGTACTCCCTTCCTCAGGAAGTTTCACCCGGGCACCACCTCATCTAGCGCTTCAATAGACTGTACCATATAACAAGCGGGACGCCGCTACAACCTTATCCCTAAAGATTTATCTGCTCAGAACCCTCATCTCACTAATTACATGACTTGGACCCATTCTGACCTCTGATATTGAACCATCTGCAAAGACAGCAGTATATCTCATTTATGATCTCCTATGCATGTCCATCCAAATTGATCATTATATTTGATTAATGCTTATCACCTTTCTACCTATTTATTTGTCTTTGTTACAATTAGTGACTTATACTTCATCATCTTCTCTATTCATTTATTTGTTTGTATATTTTGTGATATATATATATATATATATGTATTGTATATGCCCCCTGTTTTTTGCATTAAAACCCCTCTTTTTTTTCATAATTATACTGACTCTCACAGTTTATATATCAGTCCATATGAGACCACCTCCCTAGTCTAGATTAAGGTTAAGCTGAGCGCAGTACATAAATCTATTTATCCATGTAATTTATGCAATCCAAAACCTGAAATTCGGATTTAAAATCCGAACTCCAAACCGGGAAACGATCAGAACCGCGACTCAGATTTATCCGGATTCACAAAATTCGGGTGGATTCGGATTTCTGGAGAACCGAACCGCATATCTCTAAATATTATTACTATTATTATTATTATTATTATTTATTATTATTATGCTGTTAAAATAGTTATGAAGGTATTCTGGGTATTTGAAATAGTTCATCATGTTATTTATGTTTATTGTAGATCATAGGAGCAGTTACCCAAATGCTGAACTGTACCTGGTACAAGATAAAGGCACTGTAATAGTGCCACCAATGTAAGCAATATGCTCCATACAGGCAGTATGACTGTGTAGCCTCATAAACCGCCACATAGGAAATATGCCAATATAGTATGACTTATGGACAGTATTCTAATATAGCCCCACAAGCCGCCATAAAGCCAATGTGGCAATATAAACTCACATACCCAAACATTATAGCCTGATATTCTTAATTTGCGTATGTACAAGACTGAACAGTATAGCCTCATATGCGTGCACCATATTTGTTTATTTGATTTCTATGACTAGAGCTTGTCCATAGTGAAATGGTTAATTACATGTATGTTTAGTTACATTGATCTTATAATTGTAGATTTGAAAAAGAGGATGTCTCTGTAAAACTATTAGCATAAAATAAACTTAATGTAATAACAACTGGAGGACCTTGAGATAGTATGGTGAAGAATGTTGCAGACAAATATTTATGGTATATGATGTATTTGATTACTTTCTAATATATAACAAGGATCTTGTTATTGGAAAATAAAGTGTATGATGTACTGCATACCTCTATAATAGGTATGTAAAGAAATAACTTCAAAGCATGTCTAGAGATGAGCAGTGCTGTTTTAGACAGCTGCGTTCGGATCTAAAAAATGTAATCTTATTGGCTATTCGACTTTTACGTGTTTTGGATAGCCAATATGATAAATCCAAACTTGCACTAATTTGGCGAAAAGGACCAAATCAAAACTGAACCGCTCACTTCTAATATTAACTACCGCTTAGTATTATTGCGGGGAATCATCTTTAGGGGTCGATTCAATTAGCGACGATACTAGAGATGCCCGCGATTTAGTGCGCTGCTACAGTGTGTAGCACATACGGCAGCCACTAAATCACTAATTTTAATAGCCGCTGGTGTGGTTTTTCTTCTGCTTAGTGTGGATAGAGTAAGACTGAAACAACGGCAGTGGACTTGGCTTCTGTGCGCTGCCTTTAACATTCCCCTTCAGTTGTTTAGCCGGCTTATTAAAAATAATTATAGGAGAAAAATCTTAGTGATTGCGTTTGATACTAGTAGCAACAAGCAGCAATTATCTAGTTTTTTTTTTTTTTTTTTATAAATTCAGATTTTTGGTACATTCTGAAACATGGATTTACAGATAACATATCCCATAGCTAGATGTGAATAATGATTAATTAATCCATTTGTTAGGGGAAAGAAATGTAAGACAAAACAAATTACATCGAAAATTAAGTTGAACACACAGACAGCCCTGACTGGTCTCTTTCGTGTTTAATACACTTTCTTTTAACACCTTTCACTTCTAGCATGGAATAAAATGATTGTAATTATAGAAAATTATAGGGTGTGGACTGTAATTACATATTGCTGCTCCCGTATTTGACTCATGGTTATGTTTAATGTACATAATATATATGTTTATTTATATCGTGCCAACAGAGCACTTTACACATTCACCGCTGAAGGGCTTTGCAATAAAAGATCAGAATTTGGGGAGACGTGAGAGTCTCACACATCTGATTACATGTTTTTTTTTTATTATAGTACCAACATTAAATCACACACTTAAAATGTAAAAAAATAATTATTTATTCATTAAATGTGCCTGTGGTTTGAAATAAAAGACCTAAAAACAGAGACATAAATACCAATTTCTATTATTTATTAAAAGTCCATAAGACTCCCATAATTTTTAAAATAAAAACTGTGAAGCTCATTTCACCTGAAGTTTACCCAGGACAACAAATCAATAAATATTTTCATATGTCCTAAATATGCCAACTTTAGCACCAACATGCAAAAATGAGATTTGGTTTTGTTGGACAAGATTATTTCATTTAGATTAATTGTTGGAGAGAGCATATATTTACTCACGGGCTCATCTCCTGATAAAATACATTTGTTGTATTCAATAAAATTCAATGATCCTATACTTTTAAAGGGGCATTCTACGCACCTTTTACATGGAGTCGGAGTACGCAGTCAGGCACTGTCTTCCTCTCCCCATGTGGATGAGCTGCAGGGCAAACTATAAAGAACAGCCGTCTGATTCCTTCCCACCGGACACCAAAGCAAAGTAAGATGTGGTGAAGGGGCATCGGGGAATTAAACTGTGCGGCAAGTGGATGATGAGAGACTTAGGACCTCATTCAGAGTCGGTCGAAGCGGCCGCACGGTCGTACGGGAAAAGGGGCCGGATATGCAAATGATTCCCTCGCAAGTTGCGTCCCTAAGTTCGGATCGGTAGCTGGCCAACCAAGGGCAGGAAGCGGCCGGAATTAAAAAAAATATGCCCCCTTCTCGTACGCATTGCACGGCATCTCCGGGCATATAAGGATTAATCGAGACCATCGGACCTGGTCGTAGAGCTTAAGGTTGACCATACCCTCTCTTAAGCTCTACGATCATGTCAGTGTAAAAACCTCCCATGTCACATGTGCCATGACGCTACTTTGTTAATTATGCACTCCCATAAACCGTATGCACTCCCATAAAACGCCGTTCGCATAATTAGGCACGCCTGTGTTCGGATCTCCACTCCCCCGTTTTCAAGCACCTTCCCCTGTTACCACCCACAAACGCCTCAATCTGTCACTCAAACTACCGACCTGGCTGTGTTCAAGGAGAGAGAAATTTCTGATCGTAGCGGCTAGTTTGCGCACGCGCATTGCGAACTTTACGCATGCGCAGTATAGCGAACATCGGTGGCGTATGACTGTGCAGCCGCTTCGACCGACTCTGAATGAGGTCCTTAATGTTGGTGGTGGGCACAATATTTGACAAGGAGAGAGCTGGGGGTGGCATAATGTGTAACAAGATCATAATGTGCCACAAGAGGAAGGTTGGGGTTATTAAGATGCTCTCTGAATTGTATATTGGTCACTAGAATGCTTTGTGTTATGTATAGGGGTCATTAGGTTGCTCTGTAATATATTTTGGTAAATAGAATACCCTCTGTAATGTTTATTGGTCACTCGAATACCTTATGTAACATATAGCAGTGGTGACACCATCTTAGGGGGTGACACCAAAATGACGGAACCCGGCAGTGGGCACTGCATAATAATGTCATATTACAGCATCCTCCGGCTTCCGGTCACTGAGGAGGAACGTCCAGTGTGGGGTGAGTCTCTGAAGTGTTAAGCACATCCCCAGAATGATGAAAGGGGTGTGCCACGAGGTCAAGCCCTCTTCTCCATATGGCCACACACCATTTTGGGTGAACACAGCTTTGGCATGCGTGGAGTCCATTTACTACATGGGTGACACCAAACCTAGTGATGCCATTGACGTACAGCAGTCACTAGGCTGCCCCCTATAATGTATGCTAGTAGCTAGAATGCTCTCTGTATTATATATTGTTCACTAGAATGTCCTCTGTAATGTTTATTGGTTACTAGACTGCCCTCTGAATTATAAGTCATTCACTAGAATGACCTCTATATTGTATATCAGTCATTTGGGCAGGTGTAAAGACCTGAGTGACTTTGATTAGGGTCAAGTTGTTACAGTCATATGACTGGGTCAACACATTTCTGAACAGGCTAGGCTTGTGGAGTGCTATAGTTCAGAAGTGGTGAGTACTACCAACAGTGGTCGGAGAAGGGAAACCACAAACCACCAGTAGGGCAGACAGGACTCATCAATGATAGGATATTCAATCTGGTATGAACCAACAAAAGGGTTACTGTGGCACACAACATTTTAATGATGGTAATAGGAGTACACTTCTTTGTATGGAGCTGTGTAGCCGCAGGCCAGTCCGTGTGCCCATGCTAACGCCTGTCCATCTTTGAAAGCATCTACGAGGGGCATACAAGAGTCGAAATTAGATCTTAGATCAATAGAAGAAAGATGCCTGGTTCAAAGAATTTTCTGTTGCATTATGTGGACGACTGAGTAGGTGTGTGTCATTTACCAAGGGAAGAGTTGGCACCAGGATGCATTGTCGGAAGAAAACAAGACGGTGGAGGGAGCAATGCTCTTCTGGGAAATGCTCTTCTGGGAAATGCTTTGGGCAATGCTCTTCTGGGAAACCCTGGTTCCCAACATTCATGTGGACAGTAGCGCATGCAGGGGGGGTTTCTGAGTACCCAGAAACCCACCCTGACAGACCAGACAAGCAAGCACCATATTACTAAGCCCTGCCCCGTGCATCTATCAGGAGGAGGTGGAGCCAATATAATGCCATTTTATTAGAATCACGTCATTTGGCCCCACCCCCTCCTGATTTACCCATAAATTGCGGCATTTTGCCGCTAGGGGAAGGGGCCTAATGACAGTGCGAGGTCCTGTCCCCATCTCTACAACCCGCAGCTGCTGCCAGGTAAGTGTGTGTATAATGTATGTGTGTGTGTGTAATTTATGCGTAACATGTATGTGTGTGCATATCTATATGCTTGTGTATATATAAAATATATATGCTTGTGTGTGTATACTGTATGTGTGTATGTATTAGGGGTGAGCGGGTTCGGATTTCTGAAATCCGAACCCCCCCGAGCCCCCCCAATCTGAGGCCGATCCGAGTCAGGCTCGACTTTTTCCACCTGACTCGGATCTGAAATCGAGGCAAAACTTCATCATCCCGCCTTCCGGGTCTCGCGGGTTTTGGATTCTATATAAGGTACCGGCGTCAGCGCCATTTTCTCACTCGGCTGTGGACAGTTAAGAGGGAGGGTGGGAGTTCGGGCTGGCTGGGCTGTGTAGTGTAGTGTATTGTAGTGTAGTGTAGTGTAGTGCAGTGTAGTGTTGTGCTGTGCTGTGCTGCTGTTGTCCATAGGGGCTGTGTCCACTCCTCCAAAGTCCATAGGGGCTGGCTGTGTTGTGCTGCTGTTGTCCATAGGGGCTGTGTCCACTCCTCCAGAGTCCATAGGGGCTGGCTGTGTTGTGCTGTGCTGTTGTTGTCCATAGGGCCTGTGTCCACTCCTCCAAAGTCCATAGGGGCTGGCTGTACTGTGTTGTGCAGTCAGTTGCCCATAGGGGCAGTGTCCACTACAAAGTCCTGTGCAGTGTTGTCCAGGGGGTGCTCTGTCCATCAGGGGTGCTCCCCCCAAGTGCAAAAAAAATAAATATTTTTTCTGTGTTTGTGAATTGTGAGCGCAGTAGCCGCATGTGCATCAACAAGGTAGTGCCAAGCGTGCGCCTGTGTCATAAGTAAAGGTCCGACTGGCTTGACCGTTAAAGGGTGCTGTAACCCCCAAAGTGCACTCCAAACCAAATAAAAAAATATTTTCTGTGTTTGTGAATTGTGTGCACTGTGGCTGCACATGCATCAACAAAGGAGCAGCGCCAAGCATGTGCCTGTGTCCCATAGGTAAAGGGCCGGCTGGCTTGACCATTAAAGGGTGCTGTAACCCCCAAAGTGCACTCCAAACAAAATAAAAATATATATTTTTTTGTGTTTGTGAATTGTGTGCGCAGTAGCCGCACGTGCATCAACAAAGCAGCGCCAAGCGTGCACCTGTGTCATAGGTAAAGGGCCGGCTGGCTTGACCATTAAAGGGTGCTGTAACCCCCAAAGGGCACTCCAAACAAAATAAAAAAATATTTTCTGTGTTTGTGAATTGTGTGCACTGTGGCTGCACGTGCATCAACAAAGGAGCAGCGCCAAGCGTGCACCTGTGTCCCATAAGTAAAGGGCCGGCTGGCTTGTCCGTTAAAGGGTGCTGAAACCCCCAAAGGGCACTCCAAACAAAATAAAAAAATATTTTCTGTGTTTGTGAATTGTGTGCACTGTGGCTGCACGTGCATCAACAAAGGAGCAGCGCCAAGCGTGCGCCTGTGTCCCATAAGTAAAGGGCCGGCTGGCTTGTCCGTTAAAGGGTGCTGAAACCCCCAAAGGGCACTCCAAACAAAATAAAAAAATATTTTCTGTGTTTGTGAATTGTGTGCACTGTGGCTGCACGTGCATCAACAAAGGAGCAGCGCCAAGCGTGCGCTTGTGTCCCATAAGTAAAGGGCCGGCTGGCTCATTTCTTAAAGGGTGGTGTAACCCACAAAGTGCACTAGTCTCCAACAAAAATAAAAAATTATTTTCTCTGTTTGTGTGCGCCTTAGCCGCACGTATATATCAATATAACATAAATGGAGGACCAAACTTTCTCCGATAAAAATAAAATAGGGAAAGATCAAGAACCACTTCCTCCTAGTGCTGAAGCTGCTGCCACTAGTCATGACATAGATGATAACATGCCATCAACGTCGTCTGCCAAGGCCGATGCCCAATGTCATAGTAGAGGGCACATACAATCCCAAATGGCAAAGTTCAGGAAAATGACCTTAAAAAAAACATTTAAATCATCTGAGGAGAAACGTAAACTTGCCAATATGCCATTTACGACATGGAGTGGCAAGGAACGGCTAAGGTCTATCCCTATGTCCATGACTAGTGGTTCAGCTTCACATGACGATGGAAGCCCTCATCCCACTAAAAAATCAAACGAGTTAAGCTGGCAAAAGCACAGCGAAGAACTGTGCGTTCTAAGAAGATATCACAAATCCCCAAGGAGAGTCCAAGTGTGGTGGCGGTTGCGATGCCTGACCTTCCCAACACTGGACGGGAAGAGGTGGCTCTTTCCACCATTTGCACGCCCTCTGCAAGTGCTGAAAGGAGCACCCACAGTCCACTTGCTGATATGCAAATTGAAGATGTCACTGTTGAAGTACAACAGGATGAGGATACTGGTGTAGCTGGCGCTGAGGAGGAAGTTGGCGAGGAGGATTCTGATGGTGATGTGGTTTGTTTAAATCAGGCTCCGGGGGAGACAGTTGTTGTCCGTGGGATGAAAAAGCCCATCACGGTCATGCCTGGGCAGAAGACCAAACATTCCACCTCTTTGGTCTGGAAATATTTCTATCCAAATCCAGACAACTGTCTTGCCATATGTACCATATGTAAAGGTGAAATAAGTAGGGGTAGGGACGTTAACCACCTAGGAACATCCTCCCTTATACGTCACCTGCAGCGTGTTCATAAAAAGTTACTGTCAAGTTCAGAAACTTTGGCTAAGACCGTAAGCAGTCCAGGGACACCTAAATCCCTTTGTCCTGTTGTATCCAAGCACCTGCAAACCACACCATCAGCTCCCTCTTCGTCAATTTCCTACTTAGCCAGGATTGGAAGTAGTCCTGCAGGCCATGTCACTGGCATGACTGACTCTCCTATCCGGGATTCCTCCGGAGGATCCTGCATTGCTACGCCTCCTGCTGCCGCTGCTGCTGTTGCTGCTGCTGGGAGTCGTTCATCATCCCAGAGAGGAAGTAGGAACACCACTACTTTTACTAAACAATTGACCCTCTAACAGTCCTTAGCGAGGAGGATGAAGTACGACAGCAGTCATCCTGAAGCAAAACGTATAACTGAGGCCTTGACTGCTATGTTGGTGTTAGACGTGCGTCCGGTATCCGCCATTAGTGCAGTGGGATTTAGACAATTGATGGAGGTAGTGTGTCCCTGGTTCCAAATCCCGTTTAGATTCCACTTCACTAGGCAGGCGATACCGAGACTGTACAGAAACATCAGAAAAAGTGTCCTCAGTGTCCTGAAAAATGTGGTTGTACCCAATGTCCACTTAACCACGGACATGTGGACAAGTGGAACAGGGCAGACTAAGGACTATATGACTGTGACAGCAGGGATGAGGATGAGGATGTACACAACACTGAAGAGGGTGAGGAATCGGTGGATGAGGAGGATGAGGACAACATCTTGCCTCCGTAGAGCCAGTTTGTGCAGGGACAGATTAATTGCCAGCTTGTTTTGTGGGGCCCAAACAAACAAATCATTTCAGCCACAGTCGTGTGGGAGACCCTGGCGCTGAAATGATTGGTTTGTTAAAGTGTGCATGTCCTGTTTATACAACATAAGGGTGGGTGGGAGGGCCCAAGGACAATTCCATCTTGCACCTCTTTTTTTTCTTTGCATTATGTACTGTTTGGGGCCTAGTTTTTCAAACTGCCATCCTGTCTTCCACTGCAGTGTCACTCCTAGATGGGCCACGTGTTTGTGCCACCCACTCGTGTCGCTTAGCATAGCCATCCAGCTACCTCGGTGCAACCTTTTGGACATAAAAACTCTATTGTGAGGTGTTAGGTGTTCAGAATAGACTGGAAATGAGTGGAAATTAAGGTTATTGAGGTTAATAATAGCATATGAGCAGAAAAACCCACAAATTCTGTGATTTTAGCTGTTTTTATGCTTTTTAAAAAAAAATACAGATCCAAAACACAAAACCCAGAACCCAGAACACGTAAGGGTGGTTTTGGCAAAACCAATCCAGATCCAAAACACGAAGAAAGATCCAGATCCAAAACTAAAACACAAAAAGTGGCCGGTGCACACCCCTAGTATGTATGTATATATATATATATATATATATATATATTTATATACACGTTTATAGAAACCCCCCCTCGTAAAAATCCTGCATTTGTCCCTGGTACCACCTACCTAAACATCAGACAAAGTACAAACTTTCATGGCAATGGTAGTGGCCTCTTTCAACAGGATAATGCTCCCTGCACACTGCATGGTTTGATCAAGATAGGATTGAGGAGGGTGATGATGAGTTCAAGGTCTGTGGAGATTGATAAATACGAATAGTACGGTTCTGGTGATACGGATGCTGCCCACCATCAGATAACAGTGCAAGATTACCTATTGTCTGATAAAGCTTCTAATTTCCACAAGGTTGGAGAAACGCTGGAACCATTCCTTGCCGTATTGCCACTTGTAGAGTCAATGCCTCAGTGGATCAGAGCTGTTTTGGTGGTGCACGTGGAGCAACAGCAATATTAGGCAGGTGGTTATACAGTTTTGGCTCATAAATGTATATCCACCTTTAATATATTCTCAGTATTGTACAGCAGAGAATAGCCTCTGTATTGGATACTAGTCAGATATTATTGTGCTTTATTTGCATATAGCACTGCCGCTTTCACATAACAAATAATCATATGTTTTATTGGCATACCACTAGCGATACTGGATCAGAACCTCTATATACCCCTGCCTATACCTTCTAATATCCTACCTATAAACCTCTAAGGATGACGCTAATTTGCGTACGCAGTCATACAGTAAATAAAGACTTAAGACCTGGAATCTGTGGTTCCAAAGCACAAGTATTATTCATTAAAAAGTACAGTCAGTTACACGCTATTGATCCAGACACAGGACCTCATTCAGAGCCAGACGCTATCAGCCGTTCGCTCGTACGCATTCGATTGTTTTAAACCACGCATGCGTCCGGTTCTCATTGAGCATGTGCGGCCGGATCATTGCGGTCATTTTTCGTTCGCTCGTATACACAGCGAACAGGAAGTGACCTATGTCATTTGATTGACAGAATGTCCCGTTTATGGGTGGTAACGGGGGTGGAGATGAGAAAACGCAGGCGTGGCAAGGCGTTTTTTGGGCGTACATGTATTATCTTGTGCGAACGTCCAATGTGGACGCTATTTTGCACACGTCACTGTGTGATCCAATTTCCATTAAGACTGCTCGCTCAGCTTGTGGTCTGGTATAGTCTACCGCAGTGATGATGGTCTCTTCGTACTTCCCTGGACTCATCGATGGTGTTGCGATTAATCAAGTGAGGCAACAAAAACAATTAACTTTTAATTTCTAAACAGCTTGTAAGGTGTTTAGCAAATAGACCTTTTTTAGTAGCTAAAAACCGAACGCAGGTGAACTACTCAGCTGCTAATTTCTGGGGCATACAATCAATTAGCTAACAAATGTTTGTGTTTTTTGTGTGCTTTTTACATATTTGTAAGTGTTTATTTTTTAGGCAAACAATATTGTAAGCATGTTTGGTTTTTAACATTTTTATTTTTTGACAAAGAAACCAATCGTCCTTTTGTTTTTGGATAATTGTTAATTAAAACTCATAAATTGTTTTTAACCTTTGTTTTTTGTAACAAAATATTAAATGTTTCTATTTCCATTGTATTGTTTGTAAGTTTGTTAGAGGGATTACCTTTTAACCAGTTTGTGAATAAATCAACAATAGAATTTTGCAAATTTGGTTCCAAAGTTTACTAATTTTAATTTTTATTTTTTATTTTTAAAGTAAACATATTTTGTTTCAGGGAACAAAATGTAGAAATCATTTTGGCCACACACCAACAAAATAAGTGGCATTTGAACACAAATAAAACAAATAAAAAGAATTCACAAGAAAGGAGAGGGAGGTTTTTGGCATGCAGGAATATGGGGCAAACACAGAGATGGATTGTGGGGATATTAGCCAGTGCTGTCATCGCCTTTTAGGCCGTTTGGCCGGGGGTTGGAGGGAGCCTGAACGGGTCCAGGAAGTCCTTTGGCTAGCCTGGCCAGAGGCAGATGTTGTGGCCTCTGGACTAGGCCTAGGGCTAGGCACATTTGGAGGGATGGCAGTTGTTGTGCCAGAGGTGGAGGGTCCTGATGTTCCGGCAGGAAGGGAGGCCGGCTCCAACATGTGCTGGCGAATGAGCTGCTCCAGGGCATTTGCTATTCGCACGTTGGCCCCAGTATTTTCCGCCATGGCCTTAGCAATGGTCACGTTGGCCGCAGTACTTTGCTCCAGGGCGTCCGCCACCCTCAGCAGAATCTCGGTGTGCTGATCCGATTTAAAATTGAGATCAGTGAGGAGGGCCACTGCCTGCGAGGGGGAATGCCCTTGACTGTCTGACACAGGGTCCCCAGCTGGATCTACTGCTTCCTCCCCTGCAGAGCCAGAAGAAATTCTGCGGCCAAAGCTCACCTCTGGAGCAGACTCCGCCTGTGTCTCTGTGAGAAAAAAGAGAAAAGAGTAAAATTATAATCTAGATATTTTACTAAACACATTTCTGAGTTGTTAACATTAAAACATTTACCTGGGGCAACATGAGGAGCCGCAAAGTCTGGCATATCGGTATCCATGTTCGACACGCCAAACACCTCCTCATCCTGCACACACCCCTGGGCCAGCTCCTCCAAATCTGTGAGCTCAAGTGACACAGGGGTGGGACCCCCACCTGTTCCCCCTGCATGCCTAGCCCTATCAGCCATTTTTTGTTTAAGCCGATATTTGAAGTCACTCCATCTGTTGGTTAAAAAGTAGGCATTATTACTGCAGTATTTGGACCTGTAACCATTTTTGAATCAAATGTAGTTTTGACGTACCGGCGTTTGACCTCCCGGGTTGAACGTTCAAACTCACCCACACCATTGACAGCACTGGCTATGTCGTCCCACAGTTTCCATCTCTGGGTTGCACCCATATTCCTTGGTGCCTGTGCCAGGTTGTCATTGCACATTTGGACCAAAACCTCCATCTCCTTCCTTGTGAATTGTGGCTGTCTTTTCTTTTTGGCCCTAGTTTGCCTACTAGGCCCAACAGCCTCTTCCATGGCATCCTCCACACCTTTTTTTAAATGGCAGAAAATATTAAAAAGTTAAATGTTTCCAAATGTAATGTTAAACATAGGCATTTTCACATAATTTTGAAAATACTTACATGGCGCATCTTGGCTAGTACTTTGCTGCTCTGTACTCATTGTGTTTTCGCAATGTAGCAGACCGATTTAGGTCATCAGTGACGTTTTTAGACATGCGTCAGCATTATTCGGCCACATCATTCCTTGTGAGCTCCTATTGTCCGTCCTTAATTTGAGCGGGAAAATAAAGCCTATTTATGGCTTGGTGTGACTCCATTCGAGGTGGCATTTTTGGATTGTTGGAGGTTTTTCGGTGTAGTGGTTTGTTCGTGCTTTGCTGGTTTCTGGAAGGAGTAGTTTGTATCTTTTTGACGTTTGTTTTTTTTCTTACTTTGTTTCTTTACGTTAGCATTTTTGCATTTTTTTTTAAACTATTTTTAGTTATATTTTTGAGTATTTCCACAATTCACCTAAAAATGTAATAATAAATAGTTTACATTTAATTTTTTTAATTTTTTTTTTTTCAGTTATTTTGGCAGTGACCAAGTGACCTTTTCTAACTTTGGGATATTTGTCTGTTTTTGGTGTTTTTGGTTTTAAGAATTAACAAATTCGATGTGTTGGTCTTAGCATATGTTTCATTAAGTAATGTGTGTTCTTTTCAGTGTAAAATCATGTCTTAACTCTATATGTAGCGTACTATTTTGCGAACTAATGTGTGTTCTTTTCAGTGTAATATCATGTCTTAACTTTATATGTAGCGTACTATTTTGCGAACTAATGTGTGTTCTTTTCAGTGTAAAATCATGTCTTAACTCTATATGTAGCGTACTATTTTGCGAACTAATGTGTGTTCTTTTCAGTGTAAAATCATGTCTTAACTTTATATGTAGCGTACTATTTTGCGAACTAATGTGTGTTCTTCTCAGTGTAAAATCATGTCTTAACTCTATATGTAGCGTACTATTTTGCGAACTAATGTGTGTTCTTTTCAGTGTAAAATCATGTCTTAACTTTATATGTAGCGTACTATTTTGCGAACTAATGGATTGTTGGAGGTTTTTCGGTGTAGTGGTTTGTTCGTGCTTTGCTGGTTTCTGGAAGGAGTAGTTTGTATCTTTTTGACGTTTGTTTTTTTTCTTACTTTGTTTCTTTACGTTAGCATTTTTGCGTTTTTTTTAACTATTTTTAGTTATATTTTTGAGTATTTCCACAATTCACCTAAAAATGTAATAATAAATAGTTTACATTTAATTTTTTTAATTTTTTTTTTTTCAGTTATTTTGGCAGTGACCAAGTGACCTTTTCTAACTTTGGGATATTTGTCTGTTTTTGGTGTTTTTGGTTTTAAGAATTAACAAATTCGATGTGTTGGTCTTAGCATATGTTTCATTAAGTAATGTGTGTTCTTTTCAGTGTAAAATCATGTCTTAACTCTATATGTAGCGTACTATTTTGCGAACTAATGTGTGTTCTTTTCAGTGTAATATCATGTCTTAACTTTATATGTAGCGTACTATTTTGCGAACTAATGTGTGTTCTTTTCAGTGTAAAATCATGTCTTAACTCTATATGTAGCGTACTATTTTGCGAACTAATGTGTGTTCTTTTCAGTGTAAAATCATGTCTTAACTTTATATGTAGCGTACTATTTTGCGAACTAATGTGTGTTCTTCTCAGTGTAAAATCATGTCTTAACTCTATATGTAGCGTACTATTTTGCGAACTAATGTGTGTTCTTTTCAGTGTAAAATCATGTCTTAACTTTATATGTAGCGTACTATTTTGCGAACTAATGTGTGTTCTTCTCAGTGTAAATCATGTCTTAACTCTATATGTAGCATACTATTTTGCGAACTAATGTGTGTTCTTTTCAGTGTATAATTATGTCTTAATTTTATATGTAGCGTACTATTTTGCGAACTAATGTGTGTATTTTTCAGTGTAAAATCATGTCTTAACTCTATATGTAGCGTACTATTTTGCGAACTAATGTGTGTTCTTTTCAGTGTATAATCATGTCTTAATTTATATGTAGCGTACTATTTTGCGAACTAATGTGTGTACTTTTAAGTGTAAAATCATGTCTTAACTTTATATGTAGCGTACTATTTTGCGAACTAATGTGTGTTCTTTTCAGTGTAAAATCATGTCTTAACTTTATATGTAGCGTACTATTTTGCAAACTAATGTGTGTTCTTTCCAGTGTAAAATCATGTCTTAACTTTATATGTAGCGTACTATTTTGCGAACTAATGTGTGTTCCCTTCTCTAAATTTTCCACAACTAGATTTGGCTTAATTCCTAGTTTTTAAAATTAATCTAAACAATATTTTCGTCTTTTGTAATGTAGGTTTCTTTTCACATGACACGACCCAGGCCTGTAAGAATCTTTGGTTTGCTTTGAAAAGATAAGTATATTTTTCTGAACACATTTGTCAAAAACAATAACTACCTGGCTTAACATTTCAGGTTGATGTTGGTCGTATTATATTGGCCATGGTTCCAGAACCCGACCAACCTCAACTTCGTCCCAGGCGTAGGCCTCGTAGGCGTGCAAGGCCCCAGATATATAGAACACGTATCACCCTTTTTGGAATGCCAGATGATGAGGTGTTAAGGCGATACCGTCTTCCGTCCCAAATCATCATAGACACTCTCTCATTAATAGAGAGTGATCTTGAACGGCAAATTGACAGTCCTACAGCAATACCACCACTTACGCAATTAATGTCGATGTTACATTTTTATGCCTCAGGATCCTTTCAAACCACCGTCGGAATAGTGGCAGGAATATCCTTTTCAAGGATCCTGAGGGCAGTGATGGAGGCACTTTTTAAACACCTCTATCATTTTATTAAAATGCCATTGGATATGGGTTCCCTTAATGTGGTGAAGGCTAATTTTTACCAAATTGCTGGCTTCCCACACATCATAGGGGTTGTGGATGGCACTCACATACCACTTCAGCCTCCAGCAAGGCTGGAGGTTATATTTAGGAACCGAAAGCACTTTCACTCGATGAATGTAATGGTGGTATGTGATGCCTCCCTCCAGATCCTGTCCCTGAATGCCAAATTCCCAGGCAGTGCACATGATTTCTTCGTCATCCGGCAATCAGGGATTTGGCACAAATTAAACAACCTACAAGCTGGTGATGCGTGGCTTCTGGGTAAGTTGACACCTTCTGTTTAAACCAATGCAAAGCTTGGTACACAATGGTCCTGATGTTTTTTTATATTTTTTCACAGGAGACAGTGGTTACCCTTGCACGCCCTGGCTGCTCACTCCTTATTTGGCTCCCACACCAGGGCCACAAAGTTAGTATAATTCTGCACTTACAGCCACCAGGCAGGTGGTGGAGCGCTGTATCGGCCTTTTAAAAGGCCGATTAAGATGCCTCCACCGCTCTGGTGGCGACCTCATGTATTTGCCGACTATGGTTTCCAAAATTTTGGTCCTGTGTGGGATTTTTCACAACATTTCCATAAGGAGTGGTGTCCCAATGCAGCCAGAGGATGCCTTGCCTGAGGACGGCCCCCCCGAGGTTGGTCGGAGGTCAGTATGTGGGGGGGCCATACGCGATCAAGTTGTTGCAAGACTTTTTAGGTAATTATTTCAACAAATTTATTTAATTGACACAATGTAGACATGTAATATTTTAATGTACACTTTTAACTTGTTTTTTTTTTTTGTTTTATTCCCTAAAATGACCATACAAATCCATGCATACTACCTGATCCACAAAAATGACTTTATGTGGACACATTTAATATAACTTCGGGAACACTGATTTCTTCTCCTCATTTGTGGATTCATGTTGGCATGCTACTTCTTCAAACAGTTCCTGATTTTTTTTTTGTGGGTTTGGGTGATTTTTGGACTTTTGTGTGTGTGTTTGCAATGTTTGAATTTATTGTGTCAATTCACTTGGTGTTTATTATTTGTGCCCATTAAATTTATTTTTTACGTTACCCAACCATTTCCATCGTCAATTACAACCAAGTGTAACCTGTTTCAAAAAATGCAAAGTTGCTTAATGCCTAATACTGTAATTTCTTAATTTGTAATCTTTAGTACCCTGCTTTGTTGCTCAAAACAAACCCCAAAGGTATTATGCTGAATCAGTATGTTGTACATTCTAGGCCTAAGCAGGTATCTTTAATTTTTACATTACCCCCCCAAAAAAATAATCTCTTTTGAAGGTTAATTCTACAAACCTATTGGTATTGTTATGTGTTTAATGTGCATGCTTACATACTTACTTGAGCTTTCTTCAAACAGATGTACAATACTTAAAAACTCAGGGACAAATAGCAGACTTATGTAAGGTTCAACAATCTAAGATTTACAGACAAGGAATGAGACTTAAATAAATAAAAATAAACTTTATTTTTAGGGGTTTTTTTTGGGTAAATTGAAAAAAATTAGTGGCGCAGGATGGCCAAAAGATGGTCCATTGCCACCAGCATGGCAATGACATGCCCCCCTATCTCGAGTAATCCTGCTACCTCGTTACGCCTCTGTTCTTCTGTGGGTTTAAAAAATGTGCGGATTACTAAAATGACACCTTCATTTAGATTATAACAACCAACCAAAATTTCAGACTATACCAAAAAAATAAAACAGTTACCAAAACATGTCCAAAACAAATGGAATGCAAAAAGAAAAGCTTTAAAACAAATAGGTCCCAAAAAGACTAAAAGAAAATCATTAAAAAAAAAAAAAAAAAACTAAGACATTTCTTGGTAGCGTAAACAAGAAATAAACAAGTGTTAGTGTTTGGACATGTGTCATATGTGTAAGGGGAAAACATCCTTGACATTGTTTCACAAAGATATATTTAAAAAACTTTGGAACTACTTTACTATTTTGAACTGCACAGGCAAAAGGACAACATCAACCAAAATAACAGAAACATAACCAAAAACCATAGTTTAAAAGGTAAACATACCGGGAACATTGCTGACTGGGCCTGGAGCCCCGAATTCCGCCTCATCAGAGATGAGCCAGTGACTGAGGGAAGGAGGAGAGGTAATGTGGGATAAAGTGGAGGGTGAGGAAAATAGAGGGGGGGTTGGAGTGGAGGGGGAAGTTGGAGGGATGTTAATGTCAGGAGAGGGAGGGGACTGACGGGCGGCAAGGTCTGGGGTGGAGGGGGAATTTGGGGCAGAGTGGGCAGAGGATGTTTGGGTGGGAGTGGGGGATAGGGGTCGAGACACACGTCTGCGCCGTGTGAGTCTCCGCTCTGCCCCTAAATGATGGCGAAAAACATGAGTAATTACAATTTGCCTTTTAGTCTTTTGATTTTAACCCAAACATTTGTACACAAACAGGGCTATACTGTAAACAAGCACACGCAAGTATGTCCAAATAAAACAAACAGGGCTATACTGTAAACATGCACACGCAAGTATGAGAATCCAAAAACAAACAGGGCTATACTGTAAACATGCACACGCAGGTATGAGAATACAAAAACAAACAGGGCTATACTGTAAACATGCACACGCAAGTATGAGAATCCAAAAACAAACAGGGCTATACTGTAAACATGCACACGCAAGTATGTCCAAATAAAACAAACAGGGCTATACTGTAAACATGCACACGCAAGTATGAGAATACAAAAACAAACAGGGCTATACTGTAAACATGCACACGCAGGTATGAGAATACAAAAACACAAATAAAAAAATAACCATACACAGAAACACTTACTATGAACTATTTGGAGACGCAAACGGGCCAGCAGGCGTGGGGATCTGCACCTCAGATCGGACCACCTTCTTTCAAGTTGGCCGATATTTCTGCGGTAGCCGATCGAACGCAGGCGGCGCTGCACCTCCGCGTAGGCCAGCCGCTTGCGGAGGTTAGTGGTGGGGCACGGGTAATTTGTGATTCTCTGGTCCATCACTTCAGTGAGGACCAGGAGTTCACGGCGACAAAAAGTGGCGGCTCTCATGATGGCAATGATTTTTTTTACACAAAACAGTTTTAATAAAGGTCCTAGAAAAAAGTTGATTGGCTAATGTACTTTGTAACCTAACAGGAACAATTTTATTGGTTATAGTATGAGTCATG
Source organism: Taudactylus pleione (assembly GCA_031769625.1). Classification (NCBI taxonomy): domain Eukaryota; kingdom Metazoa; phylum Chordata; class Amphibia; order Anura; family Myobatrachidae; genus Taudactylus; species Taudactylus pleione. Next base: position 503,629 of record JAUIMM010000042.1, on the reverse strand, counting down.
TGACCTACACCCACACAAATATAATGTGAGTTATGATAGGCTTGATGCAGTGACATGCGTAAGCTAATTTAAATAACAAAATTAAAGTATTTAAATATTCCTATTAAAAAAAAACGCAAAACAATACCAGCATTCTAATAAATTATTAATTTCGAAAAACCATCCCCTTGGTCAAACCGTACGTATTCTGCGGAAGAAATGACACACACTAACAAGAATAAAGTTTATTGACAGTGAAAAAAAAGCCACGATTGCAAACATGTGAATAACAATTAAGGTAATTAATATAGTGATTGCCAGTAATCGATTCAAGTATGTTTGCAGAATGAAATAGCAGGCAATCGAAAACTGACAGGGCCACTTCCAGTATTGACTTGTGCGAGCGCTCAATGCAACCAAAGAGGAGACGGACGTTCGCTATTTTGAACGCTCGCTAGCTAGAGGAGGGGTTGGGAGAATATGGGGCGGAAGGTTAGCTACGAGCGAACATACGAGCGAGCGCTTAAATTGAAATTTTTTCGCTCTTACGGTGGATGAGCGAACGGCCACTTGCGTCCGGGTCTGAATCAGGTCCACAATTCGGCGCAAAGGAATTATACAGACCCAAGTACAGTATACATACGCAGCGCTTCCGGACCAGATGTTAGGCATCAGCAAGAAACCCCTCGTCTATCAGCATTCAGCACGAAGACTAACTACCCAGCGTTTGAGCACACATATTTATACCCCCCAGGAATAGACAAAACAATAGAGATGTTTGTTGATGATGTCATTGGTTCCCAAGAGGGATACATCTGTTACGGAGCATTTAACAGGCTGATTCAAATAGACACAACCCAGCCTTCAACAACTGAGGGTCCCTAGATTCCGGCCACATGCAACATCCTAACAGTTGTTCATATTATATACATTTTGTTGCTTGAAGTCTCTGCGGTCCATAAGTCGAGAATGCATGATGCGATCTCCCCACCGATAATACCGGAATACTGTGGAAAGAGTACGCATCAGTACAAAACCAAACACGGCTTACTTAGCATGTATAAAACCTTAGTTACCAAATAATCTTTATTTCACAGCATTTATACTAACTGGGCAAACTTAAATCTTATACCTTAAAGCAGGGGCGGATTGGGATGGAAAACCAGCCCGGGAAATTTCTGGAAGCAGCCCTAAAGGGGGCAGGTGTGTTGAGGAGGTGGGTCTGTTGAAAGGGCGGAGTCTGTGGAGGAGGGCAGGATACTCCCTCGTCTTAGGGCCTGGAGCTGCTTTTGCAAGCCACTGTGGGGAGCAGGGCCGGCAACAGAAAACTGGGTGAATGATACCCTTTTATTTGGGGTCCCCCATCCCTCTACACTAGGTACAGGCCAGTTAGTTTGAAAGTCTTTTCTTACCTATATGGTGGTTTCTCTCTCCAGGACCCCCATGTCTCTCCATCCCCAGGCCCACCTGTGGCTCTCATCCTCATTCCTCCAGGCCCAGTGTGTCTCAGACTCATTCCCCCAGCACCAGTGTGCCTCTCAGTCCTATTCCTCCAGCTCCAGTGTGTGAGAAAGGACCTCTGTGACTTTGCATTCACGTGACCGCTGCAGGAGAGCCAGAATGCTCCTGTGTTACCATCCACATGGGCATAGAGGGGGAATAAATTTTTGTGGCGAGCGCAGCAAGCCACTGTGCCCGAAACATGAAGAGCGCAGCGAGGGGACACTTTTGGCCCCCCTTTATCATCCTCTCCCTTTGATGATGGGTCACGTGTGCATATTATAGATCTAACCATTTCCCCAGTCCAAGTGTGTCTCTCTGTCCCTTTTCCCCAGTCCCAGTGTATCTCAGCCCCATTCCCCAGTGTGTATCTCTTGGCCCCATTCACCCAGCCCCATTGTGTGTCAGCCTCATTCCCCAAGCCTCAGTGTCTCTCTCAGCCTTATTCTCCAGCACCAGTTTGTCTCTCAGCCTCATTTCCCCCCCCCAGCCCTTGTGTATCTCATCCTCATTCCCAGAGCCCCTGTGTGTCTCAGCATTATTCCCCAGCCCCTGTGTCAGCACCAACCCCCCCAGCCCTGCATCTTTAGCTCCCCCCCAGCCCTGCATCTTTAGCTCACCCCCCCAGCCCTGCATCTTTAGCTCACCCCCCCAGCCCTGCATCTTTAGCTCACCCCCCCAGCCCTGTATCTTTAGCTCACCACTCCCAGCCCTGCATCTTTAGCTCACCCCCCCCAGCCCTGCATCTTTAGCTCACCCCCCCAGCCCTGCATCTTTAGCTCACCCCCCAGCCCTGCATCTTTAGCTCACCCCCCCAGCCCTGCATCTTTAGCTCACCACCCCCAGCCCTGCATCTTTAGCTCACCCCCCCAGCCCTGCATCTTTAGCTCACCCCCCCAGCCCTGCATCTTTAGCTCACCCCCCCAGCCCTGCATCTTTAGCTCACCCCCCCAGCCCTGCATCTTTAGCTCACCCCCCCAGCCCTGCATCTTTAGCTCACCCCCCCAGTCCTCCATCTTTAGCTCACCCCCCCAGTCCTCCATCTTTAGCTCAACCCCCCCGCGTTGTCAGCTCCCCCTCCCCTCCCATCTCCCCCCCACAGCCAACACTTACCTGCTGCTCCTCTGGCTGCCCGCTGCTTGTGTCTTTGCCCTCCGACGGCGTCACTGCTTGTTGCAGCATGCACAGAGTGAGGCCGGGCTGCGTGGAGGGGCTGGAGGCGGAGCTGTCAGCTGTGACTGACAAGCTCCGCAAAGGCTTATGGGAGGAGCTGCTGCCGGGCATGCGCAGCAGCTCCCCTGTCGGCCATTTTTTTTTCAATTAGCAAGCTTCTGCGCATGCGCAGAAGCTAGACTACTGTAAAGTAGGAGGGTGGCCAGCCATAGTAGGGACCGGCCCAGCGGGAACCAGCCCGGCATCCCGGCGGCCCAATCCGCCCCTGCCTTAAAGCTTATTAAACATTTTATGTGAATATGTAATGTGTAAGCATGCGGGGTGATATATAAAGACGCTAATTAACTGGGGACAGATGCGTGCGCATTTAGCTACTACACAGCGTTTTCATATAGGGTCTTATGCATTCGCTAATATGCGACTAGTTAACAGCGCAATTGTGCGTATTAATGTGTATATGAGAAACGATGAAAGATGCAATCACATGATGCTATTAGTAATATCGCCATATGTACTTAATTTTGAGTTTATCTAAAATGACGCTGGGGCGGCTATTCGCAAAATGGCGTCTTGCGATTTAATTTCCAAGATGGCGTCTTGCGGCCAGTCGCAAGATGGCGTCGCCGCGATTCAATTTTAAACTGATCTTGTCTCAGCCAATTATCCAGCTTCGACACCACAAACCACATCTGCACCTTTTACAGCCACCAGTAAAGGGGCTCTCAATATTGTATTCCAACCACCAAGAAGGTGATCTGGCCTAGAAGGATACATATGTCACGGAGTGTAAGTTAAGTGAAGTACAGTAATCCATAAGAAACAACCAGAGATTTTCTGTTATTCCTTCCAATAGTACCAGGCAAATTATAGAATTAGAGATGTCACAGCTGCTGCATTTCCGGAAGGCCTCCAGGCAGCGTGCTGATCAAAGGGCTCCAGCCTCCAGGCAGCGTGCTGATCACAGGGCTCCAGCCTCCAGGCAGCGTGCTGATCACAGGGCTCCAACCTCCAGGGAGCGTGCTGATCACAGGGCTCCAGCCTCCAGGCAGCGTGCTGATCACAGGGCTCCAGCCTCCAGGCAGCGTGCTGATCACAGGGCTCCAGCCTCCAGGCAGCGTGCTGATCTCAGGGCTCCAGCCTCCAGGCAGCGTGCTGATCACAGGGCTCCAGCCTCCAGGCAGCGTGCTGATCACAGGGCTCCAGCCTCCAGGCAGGGTGCTGATCACAGGGCTCCAGCCTCCAGGCAGTGTGCTGATCACAGGGTTCCAGCCTCCAGGCAGCGTGCTGATCACAGGGTGAAGGGCTCCAATTAGCGTGCTGATCACAGGGTGAGAGTATAAGAAAGTTGTAAATATACGATCACCAAGAACTTACAGGACAAGTATAAACTCTGTCAAAACAGATATCATATCACGTCTACATCTCCAGGTTTTATTTTTTCCATATTTGTTTTATAATTTTTCTTAATTTTTCTATATTTTTCAATACTTTGTCTCCAATTTATTATTGATTTTTTACAATACCCCCCTTCCTATTCCCCCACTGTATATCACCTCGTCCCTGTCTATCATACACAACCATTCACTCCCTCCCTCTGTTGTTAATTTTGTACATACAATACCTGTCCCGTTATGTGGGTTCACATCTAAAGATCATCAGCTGGCCGGCAATAAAAAACACGCACTTGACCACAACGTGCCTACAACTATTGCAAGGTGCATCAAATTTTTAGATTTTTGTTAATACCTATATTTTAAAAAACATAATACTGTACGAATAAACACTGACTACAAGTAGTTATTCTGCATATAGATATACACTATAAGGTTGAGCGCAGAGGTACAACAATATCTCCAATAATACTTTATACCGAGGTTGGTTACCTCACGCACCTGCAGCTGCTCCCGCCGCAAGAGAACTAGGTCTTTGAGCGCTTAGACACATAGAACACCCTAAATCAAATTATAAAATCTAATTGGTTGTGATAAGTTACAGCAACTTTTTTCTGTACGCCACATTGCATAAATGTCGCCTATAATTTTGATTTTATTAATTTTTATTGATGACTTTTACAGTTTACTGTAGCCTAACCTTTATAAGTATTAATGTAGCATAAGACTGGATAGCGGCTAGCAATAGTTTATAAGTGTTCAGATTTAAGACCAGAAGTTGCAGGTTCTAACTACATCTTCAAAGAGGCCAAAATATTGTAAATTATGCATACAGTAGGCGATCAATTTTTCTATGAAAACTTTAATATGATGACTGACCTGAGTAGGATGCAAAGTGGCTGTAATTGCAGAAAACTGCGAAAGTCAGATTCATTACATTATGCTAATGTAAGCATTAAATCGGGAAGCCACACACCCACTGTTTTTCTGTCCATGGCCGCAACCGCCATCGTTACTATTGGCACGTGCGCCATTCCTATGCTAGGTGCTAGAGATTTGTTTATTAACAGTTGCTTGTATAACGCAGCATATTCCGTTGCGCTTTACAATTGGAAACATTTATAGAACAAAACAGTGTAATAACAGACAGACAGAGGTAAGAGGGCCCTGCTTGCAAGCTTACAATCTATAGGGAAATAGGCATTGATACACAAGGATAGGTGCTATATATTGCAATTTGGTCTGGCCAGAATGCAGAGTTTCTTGGTGGGCTGCATGATCCAGTAACACAGGAATGTCGGCCAAATGTCAGGAGTATGTGAAGGAAAGACAATATGTGAGGTTCTGTGTGGACTGTGAGAGGGGATGTAATAAGACATGGAAGCTATGAAGGTTATGTGGTCAGTTCTGGAATCTGATAAGTTTGTCTGAAGAGGTGAGTTTTCAGGGAACACTTGAAGGATTGAAGACTAGAGGTAAGTCTTATTGTGCGTGGTAAGGCATTCCATAGAGTGGGTGCAGCCCGAAGAAAGTCCTGTAACCGTAAATGGGAGCAAGTAATGCGCGGGGATGAGAGACGCAGATCTTGTGCTGAGCGGAGATGTCGGGTTGGAAGATATTTTGAGATGAGTGAAGAGATGTATGTTGGTGTAATTGGGTAAATGGCCTTATGTGTAAGTAACAGTATTTTGTATTGAATACGGTAGAAAACCGGCAGCCAATGGAGGGACTGACAGAGTGGGGCAGCAGATGATGAACGTTTGGCAAGGAAGATAAGCCTCGCAGCTGCATTCATAATGGATTGTAATGGCGATAGCCTGTTTTTGGGAAGACCACTAAGGAGACTATTGCAATAGTCAATGCAGGAAATAATGAGTGCATGGATTAGAGTTTTTGCAGTGTCTTGTGTGAGATATGGTTGAATTTTGTATATGTTGTTTAGATGTATGTAACATGATTCTGAGACAGACTGAATGTGGGGAACAAAGGACAGTTCAGAATCAAGGATGACACCAAGGCAGCGAGCTTGTGGGGTGGGGTGGATTGTTGAGTTATCAACAGTGATAAAGAGATCAGATTGGTAACTGTTATTGGCCAGTGGAAATATAATTAATTCTGTTTTAGAAATATTAAGTTTCAGGTAGCGAGATGACATCCAAGATGAAATGGCAGAAATACATTCAGTGACACGGACCAATACAGATGATGATAAATCTGGAGAGGATAGGTAGATTTGAGTATCATCCACATACAGATGGTACTGAAATCCAAAAGAGTGGATTAGTTTGCCAAGAGAGGTGGTATAGATTGAGAATAGCAAAGGACCTAAGACAGAGCCTTGCGGTACTCCAACTGATAGAGGTAGCGAAGAGGAGGCAGAATCAGAAAAGCGAACAGAAAAAGAGCGATCAGATAGGTAGGAAGAGAACCAAGAAAGAGCTGTGTCCTTAAGACCTAGGGATTGTAATGTTTGTTTGAGAAGAGAGTGGTCAGCAGTGTCAAAAGCAGCAGAGATATCTAGAAGAATTAGGAGTGAGTAATGGCCATTAGCCTTGGCAGTGACCAAATCATTTACTACCTTAGTCAGTGCTGTCTCTGTAGAGTGCTGGGAACGAAAGCCAGACTGAAGTGGGTCCAATAAGTTGTGGGTATTAAGAAAGTGTGTGAGGCGGGTGTAGACAAGTTTCTCAGTAGCTTGGAGGGGCACGGGAGCTGGGAGATAGGACGGTAATTTGAGAGAGTGTTAGGGTCAGAATTTTGTTTTTTCAGAATGGGAGTAATCACTGCATGCTTGAACAGTGATGGAAAGATGCCAGTAGAAAGAGAGAGATTACAGATTTTAGTTAGGGTTGGGATGAGCACAGGAGACAGAGCTTTACTAATTTGTGAGGGTATACGATATAGAGGAGAGGTAATACAGTAGGAGGATGAGAAGAGTGTAGATACTTCATCTTCATTTGTGGGGTCAAATTAAGAGAATGTGCCAGAGGGTTCAGGTAGGGAATTGAGTAGGTCACTAGCTGAGGAAGAGAATAACATTTCATTTCGGATATTATCAATCTTGTCCTTGAAATAGGAGGCAAGATCTTGTGCACAGATAGTAGCAGGTGGCTTGGGTGAGGGAGGGGTAAGAAGCAGTTTAAATGTATTAAAAAGTCGCTAGGGGTTAGAGGCTTGAGCAGAGATAAGAGATTGGAAATATGTTTGTTTGGCAGTGTCCAGAGCAGTACGATAAGAGTTGTAGATAGACTTATATGTGAGGAAGTCACGTGGAGTGCGAGACTTTCGCCACTGACGTTCTACTTTACGTGAGAGTTTTTGTAGATGCCTTGTTAAATTAGAATGCCACGGTTGACGTCTAAGTCTACATGGTGTGTGATGGGTAGCTGGAGCTACTTCATCGAGGGCTTTTACTAGAATCTGGTTTAGGTGTGATGCAGCAGTCTCAGGAGAAGTGAATGCAGAAATTGGTGAGAGTCGTTGTTGTAGAGAGGTAGATAGTTGTAGAAAGTTAATTGCATTAATATTTCTGCGGGTTTTAAGAGGTTTGGTTGATTTCACTGACATTGAGGTTGATGTAATGGAGGAAAATGTGCAGGTTATAAGATTGTGATCTGAGAGAGGGAAAGGAGCATTAGTGAAATCAGAAACCGAGCATAGTCTGGTAAATACAAGATCAAGGCAGTGGCCCTCCTTATGAGTAGAGGAGTCAGTCCATTGGGAGAGGCCAAGAGAGGAGGTTAGAGAGAGTAGTTTGGAGGCATGAGGAGATTGTGGACTGTCATTGGGGATATTGAAATCACTCATAATGATGGTGGAGATGTCTGAGGATAGGAAGTGAGGGAGCCAGGCTGAAAAGTGTTCCAGAAATTGTTGCGGTGTCCCAGGTGAGCGATAGATAGCAACAACTCGCAGAGAGAAAGGGGTGAAAGTCCTGATAGAATGTACTTCAAATGATGTAAATGTAAGTGAAGGTACCTGTGGGAGAACTGTGAATGTGAAAGATTGGGAGAGTACCATGTGAAAGTGCAGCAGGAGAGACAGTGCCTGATTGTGTTAGCCATGTTTCTGTTATTGCCAGAAGGTTGAGGTTAGTTGAAATAAAGAGGTCATGGATGGATGTTAGTTTGTTGCAGGCAGAGCGTGCTTTCCATAAGGCATATTTTAGTGACTTGGAGGGTGAAGGGAGGCACGCAATGTTTATAAGGTTAGCTGGATTTATAGTTCGTTGTGGGTGTGGCATGTGGGTTGGGCCTGGATTTGGAGATATGTCACCAGCTAATAGAAGCAGCAGGAAAGAGATATAAATACATTTGTGGGATTTGTCTGAATGTTTTTTATGGCAAGAGGTTGTGGATGTTACGGTCAGTGTGTATAGATAAGTTAAAAGCTCATATGTGTTTGTAAGAGGAGAGGAAAGTAATGAGGCAGCAATATGTACAGAAGGATGAGCTGCAGGGAGAGTAAAGGATGTAGTAGTCTTAGAGATGATTCCATGGAGTGAGATCATTAATAGAAGTTTCTGATACATTTTTTCAAAACACTCAAAAATGTACAACACACAAACTACTTGTAAGGAATGATATTGTAATTACCTTGTAGTAGATGTTGTTCAATGTTTGTTCAACTGTTTTTTAACTGTTATATAAATTACACTTTGTGTTATAACTAGGGGTGTGCACCGGCCACTTTTCGTGTTTTGTGTTTTGGTTTTGGATCTGGATCTTTCTTCGTGTTTTGGATCTGGATTGGTTTTGCCAAAACCACCCTTCCGTGTTTTGGGTTCTGGGTTTTGTGTTTTGGATCTGTATTTTTTTGAAAAAAAAGCATAAAAACAGCTAAAATCACAGAATTTGTAGGTTTTTCTGCTCCTATGCTATTATTAACCTCAATAACCTTAATTTCCACTCATTTCCAGTCTGTTCTGAACACCTCACACCTCACAATAGTGTTTTTATGTCCAAAAGGTTGCACCGAGGTAGCTGGATGACTATGCTAAGCGACACGAGTGGGCGGCACAAACACGTGACCCATCTAGGCGTGATACTGCAGTGGCAGACAGGATGGCAGTTTGAAAAACTAGGCCCCAAACTGTACATAATGCAAAGAAAAAAAAGAGGTGCAAGATGGAATTGTCCTTGGGCCCTCCCACCCACCCTTATGTTGTATAAACAGGACATGCACACTTTAACAAACCAATCATTTCAGCGCCAGGGTCTGCCACACAACTGTGGCTGAAATGATTGGTTCATTTGGGCCCCCACAAAACAAGCTGGCAATTAATCTGTCCCTGCACAAACTGGCTCTACGGAGGCAAGATGTCATCCTCATCCTCCTCATCCACCGATTCCTCACCCTCTTCAGTGTGTACATCCTCATCCTCACAAAGTATTAACTCGTCCCCACTTGAATCCACCACCACAGGTCCCTCTGTACGTTCTCGAGGCTGGTCTCCCTGGAAGAGCTGATAATTCATTTTGATGAACATCATCTTCTCCACATTCTGTGGAAGCAACCTCCTACGCCTTTCGCTGACAAGGTTCCCGGCTGCACTAAACACCCTTTCGGAGTACACACTGGAGGGGGGGCAACTCAGGTAAAATAGAGCCAGTTTGTACAGGGGCCTCCAAATTGCCTCTTTTTCCTGCCAGTACAGGTATGGACTGTCTGACATGCCTACTTGGATGCTGTCACCGATGTAATCCTCCACCATTCTGTCAATGGTGACAGTATCATATGCAGTGACAGTAGACATGTCAGAAATTGTTGCCAGGTCCTTTAGTCCGGACCAGATGTCCAAACTTGGTCCTGCCTGCCCTGCATCACCGCCAGCGGGTTGCTTAGGATACCTAAGTTTTTTCCTGGAAGCCCCAGTTGCGGGAGAAAATGAAGAAGGAGCTGTTGACGTGTCACGTTCCGCTTCAGCTGACAGTGTGTTCACCAGCAGGTCTTTGCACCTCTGCAGGCTTGTGTCTGCCGGAAAGAGAGACACCACATAGGCTTTAAACCTAGGATCGAGCACGGTGGCCAAAATGTAGTGGTCTGATTTCAACAGATTGACCACCCTGGAATCCTGGCAAAGCGAATGAAGGGCTTCATCCACAAGTCCCACATGCCGAGCGGAATCGCTCCGTCTTAGCTCCTCCTTCACTTTCTCCAGCTGCTTCTGCAAAAGCCTGATGAGGGGAATGACCTGACTCAAGCTGGCAGTGTCTGAACTGACTTCACGTGTGGCAAGTTCGAAGGGCTGGAGAACCTTGCACAACACGGAAATCATTCTCCACTGCACTTGAGTCAGGTGCATACCCCCTCCTTTGCCTATGTCATAGGTGGATGTATAGGCTTGTATGGCCTTTTGCTGCTCCTCCATCCTCTGAAGCATATAGAGGGTTGAGTTCCACCGCGTCACAACCTCTTGCTTCAGGTGATGGCGGGGCAGGTTCAAGAGTGTTTGCTGGCGCTCCAGTCTTCGGCACGCAGTTGCTGAATGGCGAAAGTGGCCAGAAATTTTTCGGGCCACCCAAAGCGTCTCCTGCACGCCCCTGTCGCTTTTCAGAAAATTCTGCACCACCAAGTTTATTGTGTGAGCAAAACATGGGACGTGCTGGAATTTGCCCAGATGTAATGCCCGCACAATATTGGTGGCATTGTCAGATATCACAAATCCCCAGGAGAGTCTAAGTGGGGTAAGCCACTAGGCGATGATTTCCCTCAGTATCTCTAAGAGGTTGTCAGCGGTGTGCCTCTTACTGAAACCGGTGATACACAGCGTAGCCTGCCTTGGAACGAGCTGGCGTTTCTGAGATGACGCTACTGGTGACGCTGCTGCTGTTGCTGCGTAAGGTGATACATCTACCCAGTGGGCTGTCACAGTCATATAGTCCTTAGTCTGCCCTGTTCCACTTGTCCACATGTCCGTGGTTAAGTGGACATTGTGTACAACGGCATTTTTCAGGACACTGAGGACACTTTTTCTGACGTTTCTGTACAGTCTCGGTATCGCCTGCCTAGTGAAGTGGAATCTAGACGGGATTTGGAACCGGGGACACACTACCTCCATCAATTGTCTAAATCCCACTGCACTAATGGCGGATACCGGACGCACATCTAACACCAACATAGCAGTCAAGGCCTCAGTTATACGTTTTGCTTCAGGATGACTGCTGTCATACTTCATCCTCCTCGCTAAGGACTGTTGGAGGGTCAATTGTTTTGTAAAAGTAGAGGTGTTCCTACTTCCTCTCTGGGATGATGAACGACTCCCAGCAGCAGCAACAGCAGCAGCGGCAGCAGTAGGCGTAGCAATGCAGGATCCTCCGGAGGAATCCCGGATAGGAGAGTCAGTCATGCCAGTGACATGGCCTGCAGGACTACTTCCGATCCTGACTAAGGAGGAAATTGACGAGGAGGGAGTTGACAGTGTGGTTTGCAGGCGCTTGGATACAACAGGACAACGGGATTTAGGTGTCCCTGGACTGCTTACGGTCTTAGCCAAAGTTTCTGAACTTGACAGTAACTTTTTATGAACGCGCTGCAGGTGCCGTATAAGGGAGGATGTTCCTAGGTGGCTGACGTCCCTACCCCTACTTATTTCACCTTTACATATGGTACATATGGCAAGACAGTTGTTGTCCGGATTTGGATAGAAATATTGCCAGACCAAAGAGGTGGAATGTTTGGTCTTCTGCCCAGGCATGACCGTGATGGGCTTTTTCATCCCACGGACAACAACTGTCTCCCCCGGAGCCTGATTTAAACAAACCACATCACCATCAGAATCCTCCTCGCCAACTTCCTCCTCAGCGCCAGCTACACCAGTATCCTCATCCTGTTGTACTTCAACAGTGACATCTTCAATTTGCATATCATCAAGTGGACTGTGGGTGCTCCTTTCAGCACTTGCAGGGGGCGTGCAAATGGTGGAAAGAGCCACCTCTTCCCGTCCAGTGCTGGGAAGGTCAGGCATCGCAACCACCACCACACTTGGACTCTCCTGATTTGTGATATCTTCTTAGAAAGCACAGTTCTTCGCTGTGCTTTTGCCAGCTTAAATCTTTTGATTTTTTTAGTGGGAGGAGGGCTTCCATCGTCATGTGAAGCTGAACCACTAGTCATGAACATACTAGGGATCGACCTTAGCCGTTCCTTGCCACTCCGTGTCGTAAATGGCATATTGGCAAGTTTACGTTTCTCTTCAGCTGATTTAAATGTTTTTTTCAAGGTCATTTTCCTGAACTTTGTCATTTGGGATTGTATGTGCCCTCTATTATGACATTGGGCATCGGCCTTGGCAGACGACGTTGATGGCATGTTATCGTCTATGTCATGACTAGTGGCAGCAGCTTCAGCACTAGGAGGAAGTGGTTCTTGATCTTTCTCTATTTTATTTTTATCGAAGAAAGTTTGGTCCTCCATTTATGTTATATCGATTTGATATATACGTGCGGCTAAACACAGAAAATAAATATTTTTTTTATTTTTGCTGGAGAGTAGTGCACTTTGTGGGTTACACCAGCCTTTAAGAAATGAGCCAGCCGGCTCTTTACTTATGGGTCACAGGCGCACGCTTGGCACTACTTTGTTGATGCACGTGCGGCTACTGCGCACACAATTCACAAAAACACAGAAAATAATTTTTTTTTTGGTTTGGACTGGAGTGTACTTTGGGGGTTACAGCACCCTTTAACGGTCAAGCCAGCCGGCCCTTTATTTATTACACAGGCGCACGCTTGGCACTACTTTGTTGATGCACGTGCGGCTACTGCGCACACAATTCACAAACACAGAAAATTATTTTTTTTTTGGTTTGGACTGGAGTGTACTTTGGGGGTTACAGCACCCTTTAACGGTCAAGCCAGCCGGCCCTTTACTTATGACACAGGCGCACGCTTGGCACTACTTTGTTGATGCACGTGCGGCTACTGCGCACACAATTCACAAACACAGAAAATAATTTTTTTTTTGGTTTGGACTGGAGTGTACTTTGGGGGTTACAGCACCCTTTAACGGTCAAGCCAGCCGGCCCTTTACTTATGACACAGGCGCACGCTTGGCACTACTTTGTTGATGCACGTGCGGCTACTGCGCACACAATTCACAAACACAGAAAATAATTTTTTTTTTGGTTTGGACTGGAGTGTACTTTAGGGGTTACAGCACCCTTTAACGGTCAAGCCAGCCGGCCCTTTACTTATGACACAGGCGCACGCTTGGCACTACTTTGTTGATGCACGTGCGGCTACTGCGCACACAATTCACAAACACAAAAAAATATTATTTTTTTAGCACTTGGGGGGAGCACCCCTGATGGACAGAGCACACCCTGGACAACACTACAGCACCCCTTTAGGACTGGGACACTGCACAGGACTTTGGAGTGGACACAGCCCCTATGGAGAACTGACTGCACAACACAGTCCAGCCAGCCCCTATGGACTTTGAAGTAGTGGACACAGCCCCTATTAACAACAGCAGCACAGCACAACACAGCCAGCCCCTATGGACTTTGAAGTAGTGGACAACAGCAGCACAGCGCAGCACAGCACAGCACAGCACAACACTACTCTGCACTACACTACACTACACTACACAGCCCAGCCAGCCCTAACTCCCACCCTCCCTCTTCACTGTCCACAGCCGAGTGAGAAAATGGCGCCGACGCGGGTACCTTATATAGGATCCAAAACCCGCGAGACTCGGAAGGCGGGAAGATGACGTTTTGCCTCGATTTCAGATGAGTCAGGCGGGAAAAGTCGAGCCTGACTCGGATTGGACTCGGATCGGGGGGGCTCGGGGGGGTTCGGATTTCAGAAATCCGAACCCGCTCACCCCTAGTTATAACACACTTACTGCTTATAATACACGGCTGCCATCGTCATCCACGGCTGCCTCTATACTGATTCTAAACTTAAAGAAAGTCCGATTGAGACATGCTACAGCTGAGCACAAATGCTAACTAAGCAATGAAGAAATTTGGCACTGGGTTTGTGTAAACACAAGCAGTATCCTACCATAAACTATGCATCACTGAACAACGTCCCCCACTCAGGTAATACAAAATACAATCAAGTCATTACACCTAAATCTTTGCTAACAGAAATAAGATAAACGAAATGACTGTATAGGAGTGGAGAGGGTTAAACTTCCTAGGCTGGGGGCAGACCAGTGTGAGGAATCATGTGATAATTAGGGCCAATGGGTTTTTAGGGTTGTAGGTTATAGCAGGGATATTAGAGATTGTTGGAGGCGGAGTCAGCCTCTTTTGTTCCTGTCTTGGAGTGGGGTAAGTGCTCTTACCTGAGCTGTTATAGTATCTGCATAGCTATCCTTCTCTATGTTTCTTTACTCTTCTTATCTTTATTCTTCAGCTTCTTCTGCATCTATCCCTCTCTCTTTTCCACACACCCCCCCCCCCACACACTTGCGCTGTGCACTCTCTAGCTGCCTCCTAACCCTTATAAGGACTGTGAGCCCCAACCCCCCCCCCATTTGTTACCATGCCCCGCCCGCACCGCGCAACGCGGACCCCCGCCCGTTACCGGGTGCAGGAAGAAGGCCCAGGGAGTTCTGGGGAGGCTCCTGCCTCTCAAGAGGGAGCTGAAGGGGCTAGCGCGAGTCGCGCAGCCCCGCGGCATCATGGGTGGCCGGGCGCGGCCGCGCTTACCCGCGGCCGTCAAGCAGGTGCTGTCAGGGCGGCTGGACACAGCCGCCAGCGGGGGGAAGGCGCGGCTGCTCTGAGCAGCCGCGAGAGGCAGTTAGTGAGCCCGCGGTAGGGCAGAACTGCCGCGATTAGGGCGGCTTGCGGGTTCAAAGGTCACAGGCGCACACGCGCACCGCGAGAAGGGCTGCTAATAGCCCTGTTAGTGCCCAGAGGGGCAGGGGGGACTTCCCCACAGTTAATGAAGTGGGGAATGTGGAGGTAGGGGCTTTGTCAGACAGGGAGGCAGGCAGCCATTTTAGGACAGGGAGAGCTGATGAAAGGGGGGCGGGGCTTGCACTTAATATGGAGGATGATTGGCAGGCTAGTCAGCAATCAGCAGACAGGGCCATGTCTGGGGCAGCAGCTTCTGGCTATGTGGATACTCAGGTCCCTAGTGGGGGTGCAAGTCAGTCCTTTGACCCTGCAGCTTTTGCGGCCATGATGTCATCAATGACATCTGCTTTTGCTCCCATGGTTGCGGCATTGGCTCCTAGCCAAGCAGATAGTGAAAGGGTGGATCAGAGGCAGCGTTCAATTTCTGCTACTCTAGGGCCAGCGGTAGATCAGTTCATGCAGGCTTGCAGGGCTATGGGCTCCGCTGCGGCTCAGTTGGCAAGACCAGAGGCGTCTGGGGCTGGTGCGGCTGTGTCTTCTCCTGCTGTGTCGACCGTGCCCAGGGTTTCGGCCCAGGGGGCGGCTTCATCGTCTGTATCAGATACTGCTGAGGGCGAAGCTATGGAACAGGATTTCAGCGTCGAGGAGGCTTCATCATCGGTCGTGTCCGGGAGGGAGCAGTCCGGATCGTCAGGTGAGATCTCAGAAGATGATGATGTTGCTGACTCTGCCTCCTCTTCTTCCTCTGTCTCTGACTTGTCGTCGACCTCTTCTTCTCTGGCTTCTTCTGTCAGCAGCGCGAAAAAGGCGCGGAAGAGGGCTGCTAAATATGCGCGCAAGGAGGCGGATAGGCGGGATAAGCGGGCTAAGCGGCAGCGTCAGAGTAGTAGCGCGCGGAAGTCCAAGAAGCGTCAGCATCAACCAGGTGTGGTGCATTGCGACAATACAGCAGTATTGCGGGGTCTGCGCGATTGTTGCAAGAAAAAAATCAGGAAGGGCGATTATGTGGACATGTTCATTTTAACTGAGCAAGCCAAAAAAGATTTCAAGGCAGCTAAGCTTAAAGGCGGGGTGGGGTTGGAAGCTTTTCGTTCCTATGATAACTGGCTTGCTGGGTTTTGCGTATTCGCAGCATGCTACTTGAAAGATCGCCCAGGGGAGCACCTGAACGTAATAAGGTATATCCACCTGATTCATGGGATGCAGCGTAAATCCAGGGGCAGCGCCTGGAGAACATATGATGAGGAATTTAGGCGCAAGCAGGACGGATCCAAGCGCTTAGATTTTGGGTGCAAGGACGTGGAAGTGTGGCTTGACGTCACGCAACCACCAAAAGGTGGAGTAGAGGATTCTCGGGTAGGCGGGGATACTCATAAGGGGGGGTCTGGGGCGTGGCGCCCGAGTTCTGATCCCTCCCCGGGGCGTCGACAGACGGTCCCCGGTCGGCTTTCTGCGCAGACACCTTTTAAAGGTAAATGTTTTGCCTTTAATAATGCCTCCTGTTCCCAGGGCCAACGGTGTCATTTTCGACACCTTTGCTTGCGTTGCAATGGATCGCACCCCGCCTCTAATTGTTTCAGGTTGTCAGCCCAACAGGGATCCAAGTCGGGAGGAGGAGCTATTCCCAAAGCGGGAGGTAGCGCAGGCGCTAAATAGGGCACCAACCCCTATCCGTTTGGATGCTATGTCCAGGTGGCTAGGGTGGTACCCTAATAGGCAGGACGCTAAGTTTTTGTTTTTCGGGTTCAAGTTGGGTTTTCGTTTACCAGTTATAGGGGAAGTTCGAGTCGGTTCCCCGAGAAATTTACAATCAGCTCGACTTTTTCCTGACGTTCTTCAGTTAAAAGTCGAGAAAGAGGTGCTTTCCGGGTGTCGGAATTGGTTGCTCCCTCCAAGTGGAGGGATTCAACTATGCTGCGTTCGGATGTGAAGGTGGGTGAGAGGTCCTTGCTGTGCAGATTGCGTCGTTCTAAGACCGATCAGTTAGGCAGGGGTCGCTGGATAACATTGGTCCCCTCGGCGGATTGTCGAATTTGTCCGGTCGGCTTGGCCACTCGTTATGCATCTGTCAGACCCTCAGCGGAGGGCTCATGGCTGATGCATGGCGATGGGCTTCCGCTGACAAAATTTCAGTTTAGTTGGATGCTGCGGCGATGTCTTTGCAGCGTGGGCCTCTCACCAGGGGAGTTCGGCACGCATTCGTTTCGAATTGGTGCTGCCACTTCCGCCGCTGCTGCGGGATTTCCAGAGTCACAGATTCAAGCTCTGGGCCGATGGAAATCAGCCAGTTATAAGCGTTACATTCGACCGAATCATTGAGGTTAATGTTGTGCATGCACGTTACATATGGTTTGTTATGTATTACGAAATGTCATTGGTCCTGGTCTTGTTTGTTTTCCCCTGTCTTTGCTACTCGGGGACTAGCTACTCGCCATTGATTTCAGTGGGAGTCTGGAGAGTTTTGACGATTTTTTTACCTGATCTGACGGATTTAATTCGGCTATTTGGTTTATAATTACAATTATATGTCCCTCAGCAGGTTTTACGTTTTCTCTCTGGTCGAGTTCACTTGTGTTATCCGATATCTCTCCCAAACCCCCCCCCCCCGCTCTCCCCCCCCCCCTTCTTTTTTATTTTAACTTATCCTCTTGTGTCTTCATGTTGCTTCAAATTGGCACAGAAGCTTGTTGATCTTTAAAGATTCAAATCAAATTTTTTTTCTTTTTGGCAGATCCTCAGTAATATGTTCCCCGTTAGATATACATGATTAAATATGCTAAAATTTTACAATAACTTTAATGTTTTCTTTGTTTTTCCCTCATTATAGGAATGGCTTTTGATGATTGTACTGTATGGATAATTGGCCATTCATTTGTTTTTTGGGCGGCTAGGTTCATGCAGGCGCAGGACGCGCCGTTGTTTCCGGGGGCTAGTGGAGTTAGATGGATAGGGGTCAGAGGTATGTTGTGGGAGAGCCTTAAGCCTAAACTCTTGCAGCAGGTTCAGCGGTATGGCTTACCGAGAGTCGTGGTTATTCATCTAGGCGGGAATGATTTGGGCAAGAGGACATCTCTGGATTTAAGGCATGCGGTGGTGGAGGATTTGGGTCAGATTATAATGGCATGGCCAGCTTGCACAATAGTTTGGTCTTTCATGGTCCCTAGATTGTGTTGGCGTGGTGTGGTTGACGGCAGAGCCATTGATGAAGCCCGGAAGAAAGTGAACTTTACGGTTTCAAAATTAGTGTTGGAAAATGGTGGGGCAGTGGTCAGACATCCTAGGATAAAATTTCGGTATACTTACCTTTTTCGGTCTGACGGGGTTCATTTAGCGGAGGAAGGTATGTTTATTTTTGTTGAGGATCTGTTTGAGGTTGTGGTTTCTGTGCGTTAGTTCTATGGTGGCGGTGCAAGGTTTCTTTTGGCAGAACCTTGCTTTTGGCGGGAAAGAACGGCAGGTTACCTATTAGCACTGTGAATATTTGTTTACTCATTGTTTTGCTCACCTTCGTTGACTCATAAAGTCTGCTGGACCACCCTGCCGGGGGCAGCATCATCACCTTACCGGGTGGGTAGTCAAGATAGAAGGCTTGAGCGTATTGTGTTGTGGTTGGAGTGTTTATAGTGTTAGGCTTGGGCTGTTGTTAGCCGTTCTTTCTTTGCCACCATATTTAAATTAATTTAATTAATATAGTAACTAATTCATTATATGTTTTTAAATAAATAGCTAACAAATTCTGCCAAATACAAGTCTCCGTGTCTTTATTTCAATTAAGTATGTTATTGTCACTGATTCACACGCAGGTCAATCCTCAGACGATGGGAAGTTTAGATAAACGAAATGACTGTATAGGAGTGGAGAGGGTT
Source organism: Taudactylus pleione (assembly GCA_031769625.1). Lineage (NCBI taxonomy): Eukaryota > Metazoa > Chordata > Amphibia > Anura > Myobatrachidae > Taudactylus > Taudactylus pleione. Next base: position 484,907 of record JAUIMM010000042.1, on the reverse strand, counting down.
AAACTTCCTAGGCTGGGGGCAGACCAGTGTGAGGAATCATGTGATAATTAGGGCCAATGGGTTTTTAGGGTTGTAGGTTATAGCAGGGATATTAGAGATTGTTGGAGGCGGAGTCAGCCTCTTTTGTTCCTGTCTTCCCACCCTCCCTCCCTAAAGTTTATTTTTATGGGCTCTTTTTGATTTGGGTTTGGTGATTGTTTCGTTGGCTATTTTAGGCGGGAAAGAACGGCAGGTTACCTATTAGCACTGAATATTTGTTTACTCATTGTTTTGCTCACCTTCGTTGACTCATAAAGTCTGCTGGACCACCCTGCCGGGGGCAGCATCATCACCTTACCGGGTGGGTAGTCAAGATAGAAGGCTTGAGCGTATTGTCTTGTGGTTGGAGTGTTTATAGTGTTAGGCTTGGGCTGTTGTTAGCCGTTCTTTCTTTGCCACCATATTTAAATTAATTTAATTAATATAGTAACTAATTCATTATATGTTTTTAAATAAATAGCTAACAAATTCTGCCAAATACAAGTCTCCGTGTCTTTATTTCAATTAAGTATGTTATTGTCACTGATTCACATGCAGGTCAATCCTCAGACGATGGGAAGTTTAATTCCATTATGCAGAAATGTAGGAACAATATGTTGCTTGCTAGATGGAAATGGGTAACATACTTTTTAAAATCCAAACAGCTGATCTGAGTGATTGCAAAGCACTAGTTAGACTATGCAGCTTGTAGACTTGGTAACATACCTGCAGGGATGAAAAGAAATAGAAGATGTTCAGTCCAGTAGAGATGCATCAGAAACAGGCTTCCCTTCCCCTTGTTGTTTGTGTCCTGAAAATAGCACGGAACCCTACACGCCCATGACACGCCCATAACATTTATATGAGGCGGATCTCTGGCATGCAACCACAACATGGCCGGCCAATTAGCGCAGAGAAATGCCCATTTCAAGCAAGGAGAGATCCAGCCAATGTCCAGCCAACTTAGAATCGCCCAAACATACACAAAAATTTGTGAATTCACTTCTGTGTATGCGCAGTTTTCTAAAACTCCCTATTTCATGCCATATACGGAGCAGTGTCCAACTCAAAATCAGGTCCTGTATGCCCAAGTATTGCACACACAGTCACATTTTCGGTATACTGTAACTCCATAGGCCAGCACCATTTGCTAACCAACTTTTGGTATGTAAGGACTGATGCTCAGCTCCCAACTGTCATTTTTGAAACACAGCCTGTGAGATGGCAGTTGGGAGCTGATTGGCTGGCACCTTATCACTTTTCACTCTGTCTCCTAACACTGCTTAGTAAATAGACCCCTCAGTCACTTGTGGTCAGAAGCATATTTGATTTTTATTGAAGAAAAAAAATGATGTAGCAATAAGAACTTGGTGAGAAGCCAGGTCAGCTGCGTGAGTGCTGGTGGTACTGTAGCATCAGCAAGACATAGAGAACAGTCATACAACCTTATTAGTGCTATTTATAGTGTCGATGGATTGTTGATTCCTTTGAAAGTGAAGCCCAATTTCCTTTCAATGGGAGAAGTTGAATCATCATTTTTATTCCCCTCTTAATGCGTTCCAATCTGTAATGCTGGTGGGATAACTAGCCTCCAGGGAACCTCTTGTATTGATCTTTAGTACACAGCATTCACAAACTTACTGTAAACTGTATTTTCACTTAAAAAGTAAATGTTAAATGTTTAGGAATTTTAATTTTTATGTCAAGCAGTAAACAAATTATAGCGTAATGTGTATAGGAAAATAATCTGTCTTCTCTCCCAGCTGATTTCTGTGTTACCTCCATTCTCTGTACTGAGGGCATGAATCAGGGATGGTTGGTAATGTACCCATGGTCGCAGGCGCTCTCACAATAGTAGTCGTAGAAATATGCAAATGCTAATCTCAGGATTCCTTCCGTGCGGCACAGTGTGATGGAGACGTCCACTCTCAGGCTCCGTGGTCTGTGTATTTGCAATGGAGATTGGAAACACTCTAAAATCGGCGCAACATCGGTCGCACCATTGACATATGCAGTAGCCTAGGGTCTACTCTAGCTACTCTCCTCTAAGCCAACTAAACACGGCCACTGAAGCATTGATTTTGTGATTGGTAACGCAAGAGCGTGTTAGCGATGCCATATGCAATCGCCATCGGACCCTTGGGTTCGCAATAAGGATTTCTCTGACTTTTCGCTCATGAACAGTACCAAAAATCGCTTAACTGCAGGAGCATCGAAACTTTGTCCATCTCTGAGTCAGGCTCTGAGTTTCAGGTCATTGCTAAGCTATATACACAGTGGCGTCGTGACATCTATAGGATTTGAGACATGCCCCCATTAAATCCCCTTTAGATCTATGCAAAATAAAAGTCAATTCACAGATGAGGTTTTTCTCAATAATTTATTTAGCAGTGCTCCTCACAGTGACTGACAGGAAAAGCCATTTAATGATTATTTCTGTCTGTATGTCATCACCAGAGAGCAGCTGTTATTTACTTTGTCCATATTCGTTTTCAGAACTTTTTAAACATACAATACTAACAGAATGCTTTTGACTCACACCTGATTTAGAGATGCACACAGTGCCGATGTCGTATGCAAGTGGCCGATGTTTTATGTCTGCGCATGCATCCGAGTCCCTATGGTTATCACCGGGAGGCGGAGAGTGAATTTGCAGAGAGAGGAGATTTCGGTGGGCATTTCTGGGTGGTAACAGGGGGGTGGCTAACCAGACGTGGACCGAAAGATGCACTTGCATTGACACAGGTGGTTATGTTCATATATAGAAATTACACCTCCATAGGGCTGGTGCAATCTTCGATGGTGAATCTTAATACGCAGGGGCCGATTAGCGCCACAGCCGGTGAGTGTCTCAGTAGCAAGCCCAATGGTCATGGCATTTCAATAAAGATGAAGCAGCGCTGCGTAAAAAGATGCAATCTTGGCTGCAATAGTGTATAGGGTGCACCTCTCAATCAGGCCCTTTGAATATGGTTACACTGCTCTCCAGCTAATTGACAGCTTTATGAATGTACAGGGAGTTTGGAAAGTCCCTCCACAGTGACTGTGCTAAGTGTGTGACAGGCTAAAATTTAAATAGGGGATCCACACCAACTGCCAGTGATGTTTGTCAGCATTTGGGGTGGCAGTTGGTGTGGCTTCCCTATTCGAAGGTGGCTGCCTCCTCTGTGCAGTTTGTCCCATTTTCATGTCAGTCTAACTGTGTGTCCCGCCGACGGTAAGATGGTAGGGGATACGGCGTACCAGCTACAGATTTCTTAATGGTACACCGTACCGCCCTGTACTGCCATACTTGCACTGCTGGGCCTTGTAGACTGTGTAGTGTTGCAGAGGTATTTCTTGGATGTCTCTGTACTACCCACTGTCTAGTAGGGCCTGAACCAAGGTTGCACTGTCCATATGGTGTTATGTTACAGATCAGCCTCTGTTTTCCAGGTAGGGCTTTAAGTGAATAATCACCAAATTTTAATGTGATTTTTGCTTGGGTCAGTTCTTGTTCTAGAACAGTGGTTCTCAAACTCTGTCCTCAGGACCCCATACGGTTCTCGTTTTTCCAGGTCACCCAGCAGGTGCACAGGTGCATTCATTACTCACTGACACAGTTTAAAAGATCCACAGGTAGAGATAATTATTTCACTTGTGATTCTGTGAGGAGACCTGGAAAACATGCACTGTTAGGGGTCCTGAGGACCGAGTTTGAGAACCTGTGTTTTAGAAAATACCTAATTTCAAAGTGGCTTTAAGTTCCTTCCAGTAAATCGTCCACTGAATGTCTCTTTATTGTCTCTTGGTTTCTTTAAGAATATGGGGGTCTATTTACTAAGCCTTGGATGGAGATAAAGTAATTGGAGATATAGGGGGTCATCCAGACCCACTCGCAAGCGGCAGTACGCTCGCAAGTGGGTTGATGTTCCCCACTGCGCATGCGCACGACGGAGGGAGCTCCGTCGCGCGCATGCGCAAGACCCGGACTGCGACAGCCAAGCTGTCGCTCCGGGTCTCGCACCAAAGGGGGCGTGCTGTCGATGGTGACTGACAGCACGCCCCTTTTGGTGGGCGTGCCGGGGGCGTGCCTGCCAGACGGAGGCGTTCCCATGGGAATGCCTACCGTCTGAAGCCAGCCCCACTGACATCACTCGTGATGTCAGTGGGAGTGATTTTGGCTCTGATAGAGCCAAAATCACTCCACGGCTTGTGGCTGGGAAACCCTACCGCAGGGTTTCCCTCGGAAGTCCTATGGTCGCGATGGTCTTGACCATCGCGACCATCTTTTTGGACGCTCGTATATGCTGTGGGTGGTCACCCACAGCTATACGAGCGTCCAGGAGGACGCTCCATTTTAATGGAGAAGGGCCCTGATTCAGAGCGAGCGCTCTGGTCAGAGCGTCCGGCTCTAAATCAGGCCCATAGTACCAGCCAATCAGCTCCTAACTGCCATGTCACTGGCTGTGTTTGAAAAAAGACAGTTAGGAGCTGATTGGTTGTTTTTTTTATCTCCAACCACTTTATCTCCATCCAAGGCTCAGTAAACAGACCCCACACTTTCTTCTCCTACCCTTGCCTAGCAAACACCTCCGATTCCGAGCTTGGCTTCAAGGAAACAAGTGCGGATGTCCACCTGTGCCTTTGACCCTTGTGACCTTAGGATATATTTTTGCTACTACTTATGACATTTTAATGAAACTAAAAAAATATTCTCTACCTTGTCCTGGATATAAATAATATATAGTTATCCATCAAACATATCAGACTAATGCTGATTACACACTACTCCACAGGATTCTCAGGACCCCAAACAACGGTGCATGTTTTCCAGAATCACAGGTGAAATAATTAGCTCCATCTGTGGATCTTTTAAAATATGTCAGTGAGTAATGAATACATCTGTGCAGCTGCTGGGTGACCTGCAAAACGAAACCTGTGTGAGGTCCTAAGGACCTCATTCAGAGGCACTCGCAACATGCGAGCGCTCGCTCTGAATGAGGGCAGCCGCATCTATTTTCCGGCCCGGTCTCCTGGCCGCTCGCTAGGCTGTGGGTGACCACCCACAGCTTTAGCGAGCGTCCAGGTTGATGGTCGCGATGGTCAAAACCATCGCGACCATCGGGGGTTGCGACGACACCCTTGTGGTAGGGTCTTGTCTGCCGCAAGCCCCAGTGAGCTTTCGGCTCTATTAGAGCCGGAAGCTCACCACTGACATCATGAATGATGTCAGAGGGGCCGCCCCCAAACGGCAGGCGTTCCGTCTGGAACGCCTCCATTTGGCAAGCCACCCCCCCGCCCCGCCTACAAAATGGTGCGAGCTGTCGATCACCATCCACAGCCGCCCCTTTTGTAGTAATGCCCGGAGCGCAGTAATTTCTCTCTCTCTCCGGGGCTTGCATACGCGCAGTGCGGCCGCTGCGCAGCCTCTGCATCGACCCGCTTGCGAGCGCATCGGCGCTTGCGAGCGGGTCTGAATGAGACCCCAACTTTGAGAACCACTGCACTAGTCAATATATTGTGAGTAGAGCCGATCAGTGACAGCTTTTATGCTGGGTACACAAGTGGCTGACTTGTCCGCCAACCGAGCGGCCGATTGGTAAGCCAATATGCACTTACCAATCTGCCGCTCAATATGGGGCAGATGTAATAAGTCTTGGAGAAAGATAAAGTGGAAAGAGGTAAAGTACCAACCAATCAGCTCCTAACTGTCACTTTTCAAACACAGCCTGTAAAATGACAGGAGTTGATTGGTTGGTAGTTTATCTCTCTCCAAGGCTTAGACCATATCCCCCTGTCTGACCTGACATCACAACTGGGCAGGCATTTAAATTTGCCCGCCCAGTTGAGATTACATTGTTGACGGTCCCTGCAGTCAGTATACAGGCGGTCGGTAGGTCACCTGTACACACAGCCAGATTTACCGATATATCAAGCAAGATATATCGGCATGGACTGTACTGAAGGGCCGATGTGATATGTCTGCGAACGACGTTGTTCACAGACATGCCTTTTGTACATACCTGAAGTTGCACTATGCAATACGTTGGTCGTTGACATATCGCATAGTGTGTATCCAGCATTAGTGTCTACTACAGATATATTGCATTGGCTGTGCTGCACGGCAGATGCGATATATCTAAAAGATACAGTATGTCGTTAATAATCTGTAGTGTGTACGATCTGACAGTGATACAGAACACCGATTCCTCTGAACAGACATGTCATCCGGATAGGAACAATGATTGTTTAGTGTGTATGTACAATGGGCCTAATTCAGATGATGATATTTACACAGATTGAGCGATTGTAAGCCATTGTCCAAGCATGTAAACCACACTGCGATTGAATTGAGACTATGGGCCTGATTCAGAGCCGCTCGTAAGCAGCCACTCGTTCGCTCCGAGCGATGTTCGCACAACTGCGCATGCGTATGGGTTGTAATACGCATGCGCGAACCAGTCATTGCGGTCGGAAATTGTGTACTCGTAAAATAGCGAATGCCTGCTAATTTGAGTGACAGAATGAGGCATTTGTGGGTGGTGATCCGAACGCAGGCGTGCCAAACGGTCAAAACGGGTGTTTTAAGGGTGTGCATAATTAACAAAGCAGCGTCATCGGCCACGTCACTTGGTTCTCTTTTAGCCTGAACTGCTCGCATGATTGCGGTAGGAAAATCCTACCACAAGCACTGCGAGCAGTTCATACGCCTTTCGATGTACTCGATTAATCTAATAAATAGCGGAGATGACGTAGGATGCGAGCGGCCAGGGGGCGTTTTTTACAAAATAGCGAGCGCATGTTTTGTTCGCTCATTCAGACATAGAGGCGCCAACAGACCGCAAAGAGCGAGCGCTCTATTTAAATATCCGGCCCCTTCTGAACGAGCGAGCGCAAATAGCGTCCGGCTCTGAATCAGGCCCTATGCTCACACAGAGGATTCACTCGCAAAGTGAGTGACAGGCAGTCAGAGTTTGAGGGAAGTAACAGGGGTTGGTTTAAAAAACACAGGCGTGTCTGACCGTATAAACACTGTTTTCTGGGCGTGCATAAATTAGCAACTTGCTCGTTGCAGGAGAGCCCTCTGCGTGTCTGGGGACAGCTTACACTTACTTAGACGGATGATGGCTGCCTGATCTGTTTTTGATGTTTACGATGTTTCCGGTTTTGTTCGTGAGCGGCATATGTTAGATGCTTTTAGTGGGCGTCTCTAAGCGCTGAGCGGCGAATGAGTCATTAGCATATTTTAGCAACTGTGATCCATGAGAGACTGCAGCTGCTGTGGCAATTGCGTCCACATCTGAATCAGGGGCCTGATTCACTACTATACACAATTGCGAATACGTATGCAATCTGACGCTTGTTTCGCACTGCGCATGCAAACCGGCCGCTGCGATGGGGACTGCGATTGCTGAGGCTACGCAGACCCATCGCAGAGTGATTGACAAGAAGTACCATTTGTGGGTGGTAGCAGGCGTGCCAGTGGTCCGCATGCCGTTGCAGGTACATGCATAAATTATCCACTGCAATCCCATATGCAGTGTGAGGTCTCATAGTGTACGTGGTTGTTAGCAATTTCTGAGTGAGGTCAGACCTTGTGCAAGTGTGTGTGAGGCTGCGATGGTACTCGATTGCACCAATGGTTTTGGTATTCTGCTAAGTATTCCTGATATGTGCAATGTAAAGTGGGTGTTCTTATGCAGTGCTGAGTTTGCATTGCGATCGCAATGGATTAGCATACTATCGCAGTTGAACTGCATGCGTACGCAATATTGCGATCCATAGTGAATCAGGCCCTAGGCCCAATATTGTGTGTTCTCAATTGTTGGAAAATCCTGAGTTTGGTCGGTTGTTACATTTTCCAAATGTGTACCCCACATAAGAGTTCCTTCATTCATTGGGACGGTGGAGTGCTGAGAAGGACTGTGGGGAGGGAGAGAGTAGGTCACGGTGGCTGCGGGGAGGAAGAGAGCAGGTCACGGTGGCTGCGGGGAGGAAGAGAGCAGGTCACAGTGGCTTTGGGGCAGGTGAAGGTGGGCAAATAATGGCTGTGGGGTGGTGGAGGTGGACATCGGACCTAAACAGCTGTGGGGAGGGAGAAGGCAAGCAGATAGTTATAGGCTGTGGGGAGGGAGAAGACAGGCTTAGAAAGCCTGTGAGGCAAGAGAAAGTGAGCAGAGCATGGCTGTGGGGTGGCGCCCCCATTCGGCAGCACTGTTCGAATGGCCCTGGAATTAAATGTATGCTAACATTCATGTTGACCATACTCCTGGTCAACTTAAATGATTTCACTCCAAATTAACCTGTTAAGTCAAGTAATTGGGTGCTCAAAAGGTCACTCATTGTAGGGGTGTAATCGGGGGCAGAACTATGGGAGACAATGGAGGAGCCTGCCACCAGGCTCCAGCACTGAAGGGGCACCTCCTCCCTTGCCCACAATTTATTCACCCCACTTGAGGCTGTAACTATGTACCGAGTGTGTACCATCACGGCCGCCCAATACATGGCACCTCTTCCCGGCACTTGAGAAGCCACCATACACTAATGGAGAGCTCCGTATCAGACCATCAGCTGCCACCTCCATGTATCTATAGCCTGTACCTACTCAATGGTGTTGCAACTTCTTATGTCGGTGTGACATGTCCGGCGCCCCCTCACCCACAACTCTCTGTCTCACTCCTCCCTGGTGGCAGCCCTAGCTACTCGGACCCGTGCAGCAGTCCCGGCGCACACCCTCACTAACAACTTCCCATCCCACTTCTCCCTGGGGACAGCCCTAGCCGTGGACTCGTGCAGCATTCCCGATGCCCCCCACACCCACAATTTTCCGTCCCACTCTTTCCTGGCGGCAGCCCTAACCGCGGACCCATGCAGCAGAGTCCAGAGTGGCTGGCCCGAGAATGCGCATGACAGCAGATCTTCCCGGAGCTGGATGTCAACAAGGCTGCATCGAACAGAGGGCATGGGAGGAGGTGGCCTGGAGCAACTTCCTGGCATGTGATGCAGTCGGCAATAGATGGGCATTTTGTGATTTGTAGTCCCACCACAGTGGCAGTCTTACAGTATTTTGACTTAATCAGGTGGTCTTCCCCTCCATAAAGGGTATCAGGAGGGTTCCCCATCCCACATCAGGTGGCTTTCTCCTCCATCAGAAGGACTCTGAGTCTCATGTTGATTGCACCATACAGGTCACTATCTTATCTGTGACTAATGCATACAGATGTGTCCACATACATCTATCCTCCTTGCGACATATAACGCATGAGCGCAGAGTGACTCTGTAGCGCCGAGCATCTTTTTGTGCAAATTTTTCCCTTCAAATGCGTCTTATTTGCACAGCGATGTGAACAGAACACAGCAGCTTCTGATCTGTGGCATGCCTATATTCTGTGTGCTACTGTGGGTGTATCTGCTTGCAAAATGCTACATTACAGTGTCAGCAGCTGTGACGGGGGAGTGGCACCAAATTATAATTTGCCTCCGGGCGTCTGGGATGAATTTACGCCAATGGGTGTAATGTTACATGTTGGCCACCTTTTGTTATGACTGATTCTGAGGTGGGAGTAAAGGCCCCCATACATCAGCAATCGATTGTGGCAATTCTGCAATTTGCAGATGATTGTGTATAAAAATCTGCAATGTAAGGGCTTCACAGATCGCAGATTGCAACCAAAAAGTGATTGGAATTGTTAAATCAGATTGTCCAACATGTTGGATTTCACAGATGGATTGGGGCTGTAGATTGCTAGTGTATGGAGATGATCAGCAGATTTGCAGACCGTTAAGCTGGCCACACACTAGACCAACTTACATCCAACCAGCCAATTTGTTGATTGGTTGGAATGAAAATCTGGTAACGTATGGGAGTAAATGACGATCAGCAATTTGCTCCTATATGCCAGAAACCAGATGAAATTGGTCGTTCAGACAAGTTTGTTAAATATTTGATCTAAACTATTTGTTCAAACAACAGTTTTGGTCCATTTTCCAGCGTTCGGGAGCAAATTGCTGATTGTGGGTCTCATTCAGACCCGCTCGCGAGTGCAGGACGCTCGCAAGTGGCTCGATAGTACCCAAATGCGCATGCGCACGACGGAGGCTGCTCCGTCGTGCGCATGCGCGAGACCGGGGTCTCGCACCAAAGGGGGCGTGCTGTCGCTGGTGAGTGACAGCACGCCCTCTTTGGTGGGCGTGCTAGGGCGTGGCTGCCCAGACGGAGGCATTCCCATGGGAACGCCTACCGTCTGGGTCCGGCCCCACTGACATCACTAGTGATGTCAGCGGGAGTGATTTTGGCTCTGATAGAGCCAAAATCACTCCAGGGCTTGCGGCAGCGAGACCCTACTGCAGGGTCTCGTCGCAAGCCCGATGGTCGCGATGGTCTTGACCATTGCGACCATCATCATGGATGCTCGCATAAGCTGTGGGTGGTAACCCACAGCTATGCGAGCGTCCAGGAGGACGCACCAAAAAAACGCCCTGATTCAGAGCGGGCGCTCGTTCAGAGCGTCCGGCTCTGAATCAGGCCCTGTATTCCTTACCAGATTTTCATTCTAACCAATCAACTAGTTGGCTGGTTGGACATATAATCTTTAGATGTGTGGCCAGCTTTACTAGTAAAATGATGGGCCTTTCAAGATTGGAAGAGCTGTGTTTGCTGAAAATGATCTGCAAATCACTAAAAAAAGATCTGTAATGTATGGGCACAGATTGCTAGATTGGGAAATCCTAAAATTGGGCAATAAATCTTCAAATTGTTCAATTGTGATTTTCAGATTGCTGAAGTATGGGGACCTTTAATCAAAGAAGAGCAAAAAACAGTGCATCTGGACCAAACCATGTTGCAATTCTGGTGGGGTGAATGCAGGGCCGGATTAAAGGCCCCCATACATCAGAGATGGATTGCAGCAATCGTGCAATTTGCAATCGATTGTGTATAAAAATCTGCAATGTATGGGCTTCACAGATCGCATATTGCAACCAAAAAGTGATTGGAATTGTTAAATCTGATTGTCCAAAATGTTGGATTTCACAGATCGATTGGGGCTGTAGATTGCTAGTGTATGGCCATGATCAGCAGATTTGCAGACCGTTACCAGTAAAATGATGGGCCTTTCAGGATTGTCCGATCTGTGTTTTCTGCAATCGATCTGCAAATCACTGAAAAAGATCTGTAATGTATGGGCGCAGATTGCTCGATTGGGAAATCCTAAAATCGGGCAATAAATCTTCAAATTGTTCAATTGTGGTTTTGAGATTGCTGATGTATGGGGGCCTTTAGGCTTGTGGGGGCTCCAGGGCAACTTAGCTGTGGGGACCCCTTCAAGCCACACAGAGCCGAGCCTAACCCCCCTAAAAAAAAGGCCCACACAAAGCCACATCCCCCCCTACATGAAGACAGGGGCAAACACATAAACACATAAACAGTATGCACACACACTAACACATATATACACATTAACACATATATACACACAGTATGCACACTAACTCAAATGCACAATATCACATACATACACACATACACACATACTAAAACAGTACACTTGATGCAGCTGCTGCTGGCCTGCTACAGGACTACAGGTTGCAAAAGGACCCAGGCACCAGGCTCCTCAATTCATTAGGCCCTGCCCCCTGCGATATAATGACACAATTCGCAGGATAATGGGGGTGGGGCTTGCCATATTGGCTCCTCCCCCAATGCAGCCACTGGGGGGTAGGCACTGGGGGGATTTATGTGCTTCTGGCTACTGCAAAAAGCTGACACCCTCTCCAGACATAGACAGCTGATGCAGCAGCACTGACTGTGCTGCTGCATGCAGTCTGTCAAACAGCCTCAGCTCCAGAGCCTCTACCCGGGAACAGGTGCCGCTGGACACCTGTTCCAGGCAGGGTCACATCGACCCTGTGTGGGGGCCCCTCTGTGTGTTGGGGCCCAGCGACGACCGCCCCTTTCGCTCCCCCCTTAATCCGGCCCTGGGTAGATGTAAAATGTGCATGAGGTGTGCCCAAACTCAAATCTAATTTTCTGTGTAAAACTTACTACTATTTTATTCTGCTTTGCTGGAAAGTACTCATGGGTGTAACTACCGTGAGTGCAAGAGCTGTAGTTTCTATGGGGCCTGGAGAACCCTCCTGCACACAGCTCTCCTCACTCAGCATACTGTGCGGCCAATGGTCGCTTCTGTTAATCTGTCAGATGTAAGGAAGCGTTAGCAGTGCTGAGCGTACAATAAGAACTTACAGTAGCTGATATGATGATCACAGCTCTCCTGCTCCGAGCTCTGAAGACTTCTTCTATGACATCATGGGGGTGGAGATATACTATATTGGGGGGCATTTTTATGGGGGCAGAGCAGAGAATGAGGTACATGGGGTGTCACTGCACTCTATAGCTGGGCCAGCTTTGGTGTGTGAATGTGTAGTAAGGACTGCTGGCACTGCTTGTCCAACTCCCCGCAGTCAACAGGAAGTAGAGATGTGTGCCGGCCCATTTTTGCTGGCTTTGGTTTTGGTTCTAATTCATCGGACGGTTTTGGTTTTGGTATTGCCAAACCACTGTAACTGGTTTTGGTTTTATTATTTTTTTCCAAAAATTTTTCAAAGAAAACTAAAATTACATAATTTTATCCTTATTTGTTCCTACAGTATTATTAACCTCAATAACATTAATTTACACTAATTTTCAGTCAATTTTAACCACCTCACAGCTTACAATATTGTTTTCAATATTCAATTTTGTGACTGGGTGAGAGCTGTCATACTTGCTTCCCCTTGCAAATGATTGTTTCACAGTCATTTTTTTTTTCTAAATAGTCTTCTTGGTCTCCTTCTGGGATGAAGATCCATCCCCAGTAACAGCAGCAGGCCTAGTGCCGAAGGATTCTTCTGAGGAAGGAGTCACCTAGCCTTAACAAATTGGATGCAGGACTACCTCCGATCATTACTGTGGATATTGAGGATGAATGTGTTGGTGGTAGAGATTGTAGGTGCTGGGATCTAGTTGAACTTGGGAGAAGGGAGCTAGCTGATGCTGGACTGCTGTTTGTTATTTTTTAGCACCAGTTTCTGATGTTGTCAAAAACTTTAGAGTTTGCTGCAAATGACGTAACAGGGAGGAGGTTCCTAGATTGTGAATGTCCCTACCTCTACTCTATAGTAGTTTTACAAACACTACAGCTGGCTTGACAATTGTTGGTAGGATTTGGGTAAAAACAATTCCACACATAAGAGGTACATTTGTTGTTCCTATGCCCAAGCATGACAATGGCCTTCCTCTTATCATGGCCAAGAGCTGTTTCCACTGGTGCCTGACTTACACAAATAACATCCTCATTAGTTTAGGCGTCAGCTATACAAATATCCCCCTCGTCTTCTTGCACTTCCTCGGTGGCATCCACAATTTCTATGTCATCACCTATGCTTTTGCTGCTCATTCCCAGTTTTGCAAAGGGAGAAGGAATGGTGGAAGGTGGCTTCTCTGCGAGTACAACAGAGGGCCTGATTCACTACGGATCGCTATTCTGCTTATACACATGCATCTGCATTGCTAATATCAGCAGTGTTATTTAAATCTTTGTATTCGCATTGCGATCGCAGCCTGACATTAGGACACCCACTTACCCTTACTCACATTGGTATACTTTAACAAAATAGAGAAACAATCAGTAATTTTGAGTAACATCGGACAGTTAGGGAAGCCCAGACCTTACCCAGGAATTGCTTACTTCAGCGTATGCTATGAGACCTCAGGCGGTATTTGGTATCGCAGTAGCTAATTTATGCAAGCCCATGCACCGGCGTTGAAACGCTATGCATTCGACCACCTCCCCATCACCATCCCCAAATGGCACTTCCTGTCAATCACTCTGGTATGGGTCTACGTATCCTCTGCGATCACAGTCCTGAAAGCAGTGGCTAGTTCGCACACGCACACTGCAATGCATACACATGCGCAGTACACAACAATTGGCCAATTGCATGTATATAATCAATTGCATTCCCTGCTAAATCAAGCAGAGTATCAGAAAGGTCAAAAAATACAGGGAAAATGTGTCTGCGCATGTTCCGCCGCTGGTTACCGCGCCCCCCCTGCCCGCGATCCCTCTGCAGCCCCCAGACCTCCCACCCCGTGCTCAGATTACACTTACCTCCGGTGAACGATGCTCTGGTGATGTCCTCTGGGGATTCGGTCAGCTGGTCTCCCGGCTCCTGCACTGTGATCCCGGTCAGCTGTTCTATGCAGCAGCTGACCAGGGTCACAGTGCAGGAGCCGGGAGACCAGCTGATCAGAGCTCCAGTGGACATCACTGGAGCACCAATCTCGAGTCCCTGGATGCAGGTAAGTCTATTAGACCACATAGCTGATGACTGGGGCCTGGCTCCCATCTCTGCTTTGCCTGTTAGAGCAGAGCAGGAGTCGGGGAACAGGGACCCTGGATAATGCCATCTCCAGGTGGCGTTATTATCACAGGGCTTCCCCTGCTATTTTTTTCACATTTTATTTTTAGTAAATCTGGGCAGATCACTTTTCCCATTACAATTATGGGAAATGTGATCTACTTACAAAAAATATGTGATAATTAGGGTTTGGAATAGCATTTTACGAATTCTACTCTGATTGCCCTCAAGTAAATTTATGTGATACTAAAATAATGTGAAAATGGTTTGAAAACATTTGTTCTGCTGCCTTAGTGGATTTCATATTTTTTTACACCTCTTCTACACTCTGAGTGACAAGATCTTGTATCGTCATGAGAGGCAGAGGAAGGTGCCTAACTGACACTTGCAGAAGCACCACTCATAAATAAAGGCCAAAGCCTCAGTCTTTCCTTGCCACTGCATGTGGTGATTTTATGTTTTTCTGCACCACACATTCCCTTTATTAGATATTTTTTCCTTAGCACCATATATTGCTTTTTTTTTAGTGTAGATGCCCTGGCTTAAACCCTCTATGCCCTTGTGCACTGGCTTTAGTAGATGATGTTGAAGGACTAGCGTCATCATCGTTACTGGTGGCAGCAGCTGCAGAAACAGTATTTGGTCGCTCTTCTCTAAACAGAACGTTATCTATTTTTCAATTTGCAGATCACCGCGTGGCTTATATATGCACGTGAACAAAGCGCACCAAACAGTACAAACAATACAATTTATTTTTTTTAAGTCACAGCTCTATTTCTGCATGGACTTGAGCCACAGGACTTATATAAGCACGTGAACAAAGGGCACCAAACAGTACAAACAATACAATTATTTATTTTTTTGATGACGCAGCTCTAATCCTGCTTGGACTGGAGCCACAGGGCTTATACATGCACGTGAACAAAGTGCACCAAACAGTACAAACAATACAATTTATTTTTTTGAGGTCGCAGCTCTAATCCTGCATGGACTGGAGCTACAGGGCTTATATATGCAGCACATGAACAAAGCGCACCAAACAGTACAAAGAATACAATTATAATTTTTTGATGGTGCAGTTCTATTCCTGTGTGGACTGGAGCCACAGAGCTTGCATGTGAACAAAGCGCACCAAACAGTACAATTATTTAATTTATTTTCTTGATATCACAGCTTTATTCCTGCATGGATAAGAAAGATTTATATATGTATGTACATAGTATCGATGCAGTGTAATCAATAATAGCACAAGAATATATCACTATAAAAATAATAATAATAATAATAATAATAATAATAATAATCAAATGAATAAACTTCATGTAAATAATAAGATTAAATGAATATAAAAACTAATAAATGAAAATGAAAACAAAATGACTATAGATAGAAATAAAATGAACAAAATGAAATGAACAAACTGAATGAAAACACAGTGGCCAGGCAATTTTTACTGCTTGCTGTATAGCTCTTTTCTGGAGTTAATACAAAAGTCCCATACTTGCTGGGCACAACGGAAGGTATCTCTCCCTATCTTACCTTACATGTGCAGCTTCTCTCCGTTTGTCTCCTGTGCTCAATATGACGCAATGTTATGCGGTATTGCAGTGTACAGTGCAGGTGCGCCACGACTGGTGCTCCGTCCTGCAGTGTTTCTTCAAATGCTGGTACGGTGGTGCTGATGTTCAGCTCGCGGGGAGGGGAACTCACTGTGGGTAACAGCGGGTGTCGCAAAACACTGGGCGCCCGGCATCACCGACGTGGTGAATGCCGAGAAAGATTTGGTGTGCTTACATCAAGAAGTTGTGGATGTAAGCACACTGAACTTTTACATACATATATAGCACTTTATCATTCATTCCTAATAATTGGCAGACTAGTTCTGCTCACTAAGAAAGTAGCTTATTAGAAAAATAAGTGAGCGCTGATGTTACAATTTGTGTTTATTCCTGCGTGGACTGGAGCCACATAGCTTATATATGCACGTGAACAAAACAAAGCGCTCCAAACAGTACAAACAATAAAATTATTTAATTTAATTTTTATTTTATTTTTTTATGTCGCAGGCACAGCTCTATTCAAACAGTGTGGAGTAGAGTCACAGGGCTTAAATATGCATGTGAATGTCTTACTGATAGACATGGCACAGCCAATACAGCAGAGTACAGCACAGCATACAGCAGTGTGCATCCCCTATACACACTGACTAACAGGCTTAGCCACTTGTGACTTGTGAGTCTGGACACAACCTATACAGCAGAGTATAGCACAGCATACAGTAGTGTGCACATCTTATACACATTGACTAAGCAGCACAGCCACTTGTGACTTGTGAATCTGGATATAACCTATACAGCAGAGAACAGCACAGCATACAGCAGCGTGCACCCCCTATACACAGCTACTTGTAACTTAACTTGTGAGTCTGGACACAGCTTATACAGCATAGTACAGCACAGCATACAGAAGTGTGAACCCCCTATACACATTTACTAAGCAGCACAGCCACTTGTGAGTGTGGAATTTGTGGACAGAGCCTATACAGCAGAGTACAGCACAGCATAAAGAAGTGTGTACTCCCTATACACATTGACTAAGTCTGGACACAACACAGCCTATACAGTAGTTAAGAGCAGCATACATCTGTATACCTGACAAGGAAATGGCACAGAGTCCCGTCCGTGGTCCCTAATATAGAATCCAAAACCAACAAGAATCTGACGCTGCGAGGATGACGTTTTGCCTTAAAGTGGCATCCGAGTCAGACTGGAAGACTCAAGCCGCAGCTCGGATTGACTCGGATTCCCAATGTTTGGTCGGATTTGGATTGCAAGGAATCCGAACCACGCATCTCTACTAAGACGCAGGGATTTCTTTTCCGCAGACGCAGTGGCACACATAAACAGTACCACTAAGACATTTTTCTACTTGCACCACTGGCGAATAGAGACAACACCGTGTTCAACGCTGCATAACTGAACATAAAGATGGCAGGTAAGAACAATTTTCTTTCTCTCTGAAAGCATTGGGGGCCCTTAAACATTTCCCTATGGGAACCACAACATCTTAGCTATGCCCCTGATACATACTTGCCTACTCTCCCAGAAGTTGCAGGAGGGTCACGATTTTTTGAGTAGCCCCTGGCACACCTGGAAGCATAAGCAGATCTCCTGCATCCTGCCCACTTCCTAGTGAAGTGGGCAGGATGGGGAGATTTTACAGAGAATTTGCAGTTCTGTACGGAGGAGGCGGAGCTAAAGTAATGCAAATCACGAAATTTAGCCCCGCCCCCTCCATATCGCGGACCCGTGAATTGCAGCCTTTACCCAGTAATTGTCAGGGGAACTCCCTGAAATAGTAGCAATCTCCCTGACTCCCTGAAGAGTCTAACAACTCCCTGATTGCACCTTACCCCCATTATGTAGCTGTTATATATTTGGGAACAAAAGAAATCAGAGATATATACATACAAGTGGTATAATCAGGGCCATTTCCCTGCATTTGTTATAAGGCACAATTATTCTTGTGGCTACATGTATTTTCATATAAGGTTTCACTTGGCCACTTATATGGAATCCCTTGTAAAACACAATACAAGCCCTGAAAAAGTATTACTTTGCTTTCACAATCTCCCTGAAATGCTTTTTCAAAAGTAGACAAGTCAGAATTATTCTTTGTGCACAACGCATTAAAATAGGTGAAGAGAAGCAAATAAAACGTTAGACCAAGTCTTTAAACTTTGTTTATTATCCACTAAAGGGGTGATTTAAAGTTGCACGTAGGTTTGTGTCCATCTATATATAGAGGTACGCAGGGCCGTAACTAGGGTAGTGTGACCTGTGCCATAGCACAGGGCACCGCAGGCTAGGGGGCACTGTTCGGGCCTGTCAAGTTTCTGTTTATTATCATTCTCACTTGTAGCTTACACTAATTTTATCCCCAGCATCTCCTGGCCTCCCTTTCCCCATGAGACCATGGCCCTCTTTTGGGTGTGTTATCTCCATTTTTTAAAAATAGGGGGGGAACCAATGCTCTTTCTGGCACAGGGCACCAAAAAGTCTAGTTATGGCTCTGGAGTTACATTATGCATAGATGCCCCTTCATTCTAAGAGGGGACATAACTGATATGCAATTAAGTACTTGCAAGGCAACTGCAAAAAGACACTTACAAAATACGTATTGTAGAAGTAACTCTAACCCATACTTACCTAGTTTTGAAAAAGCGTTTCAGGGAGATTGTGAAAGCAGCACCTATGAGTGCGGCGGTAAAGTGGGCGTGTACTGCTACATCTGAGGGGCGTGTCATATAACTGATTTACATCCAAATATAACTGAGCCCCAAAGCACTCAGTTAGTTAGATCTATTTGTTGATGAAAAAAATACACTGATACTTTTCAGAAAATGCATGTAGCCATGGGGATCATTGTGTAATGATCCCATTTGCATATATATATTATTATTATTATATTATATTATATATTTTTTATTTAATATAACAGCTTCATAATGGGGGTACTGGCAAAAGCATGCATTACCATCAGCACGTATTTGTATCAGCCCTGTATTTGGTTCAGGAGATCTAGGTGAAAGTGGTCGGTACACTTACCATAATCGGCAATTCAGTCAACACGCAGTGGCATACCCACAGTGACTCCCCGTTGCCATCTAGTAACACCCTAAGAGGTTTCAATGCGTCTGAGATCCGTAGGACTCCTGACCGCCCGTAGGTAACCGATGTTGCATATGCAATCCCTGACTCATGAGTAGCCTGCTAGCAGTCATGAGATTTGTACGCAGACGGAATTGCGTGCAACCCTGAAGCATGCCCGTAAGCTCAAGGTATTGGCACAAGTTGTGCACATGCACCATGCAACTAATGATACATGGCATGCAAAATAACGATACAGATATGCATTTGCATCAAACAGACCCTATAGGGTATATTTACTAAAGTGCAGGTTTTTAGAATTGGAGATATTGCCCATAGCAACCAATCAGATTCTAGCTATTATCTTCTAGAAGGTGCTAAATAAATGTTAAATAGAATCTGATTGGTTGCTATGGGCAACATCTCCACTTCTGAAACCACACTTTAGTAAATATACCCCTTTGAGTCCATTTACTTGCCTGAAATCCAAATAATACATGAATTTCACAATCGTGGGAAATAAATGGATCTTGAAGAAAAGAAGCACAATATCTCCAAATCATTCTTTATAGTTAGAAGTATTAACTAGGTCAATATGTTCTTGGTGAGTTGCAATCCCCTGATAATCCTGTCTGACATTTGTTCACGTAGAAATAGTTGACTTGTGTAATGATTACTGGTTAACTTGGAACAAAGCAGGTCAGGGACAATTAACCTTAAATATAAAATACAAAAACCACCCGTGACCGGGAATAAGAGTTTTAAAAGCTTATATAATGTTACTGAGGGTTGAATAAAATATGCACTTTTGAGGGGAAAGTCCCATTTGCTCATGGGCAAAAGCGGCACAGACTATCAGTTTGGAAGTGAGGTTATTGGGCATTGGTGGCATGACAGTATGTATGGGTGGCTCAGGGGGAAATAATGATACCTACCCTTAGGCATTCACCTACTAGGATGCTCCATTTCTGGACATTGACTGCGTAAATGTATGGAACAGAGGCGTCTTAAGTGAGGAGGGGGCCCGTGTTCACTCCCCATGCGGGGCCCCCTCCTATCTCCCCGGTATCCGGCAGCCGACTGATGCGGCTGGCCAGCCACCGGAGCATTAGTAGACTCCGGGCACTAGAGTGTGCCCAGAGTCTACTGCGCATGCGCAGAACACCGGAAAAATGGCCGTGGCGGCCATTTTCTGGTGTTCTGAGCAGCGCAGGCACCCGCCGTGTGCCCCGCATACACTGCACCCATTATAGATACGCCACTGGTATGGAATATTATTTAACTGACTATGGGGGAGATTTATCAAATCTAGGAGAGAGATAAAGTGGATAGAGATAAAGGGCCTGATTCAGCATGGAACGCAGATGCTTATATGAACGCAATCGGCCGATTGTTGCATTCTGCACATGCGTGCTAGAACTAACCACTACGATCGGGACTGCGATCGCAGAGGATACACAGACCCATGGCAGAGTGATTGTCAGGAAGTGCCGTTTGTGGGTGGTGACGGGGGTTGTGGTTGGGCGAACACAGGCGTGCCAGTGCGTTAGGGCAGCGTTGCATGGGCATGCACAAATCAGCCACTGCGATACCAGACGCCCCCTGAAGCCTCATAGTGTGCGATGAAGTAAGCAATTCCTGATTGAGGTCTGACCTGCCTTAACCCTGGCATATGGGTGCGATGTTACTCGATGTTACCGATTATTTCACTATGTTGCCACAGTATATGGATGTGAGTAAAGGGAAGTAGGCGTCCTTATGTTAGGCTGCGATCGCAATTTGAATGCAAACATTTACATATCCCCGCTGATATTAGAAATTGCGTTACGTGCGAATAAGCAGAATAGCGATCCATGCTGAATCAGGCCCAGAGTACCAACCAATCAGCTTTTGTCATTTTTCAAGCACAGCACACTGGCTTGTACTTTATCTCTCTCCAAGACTTGTTACATCTCCCCCTATATTTTAACTGCCCTTTTCCCAATGATTAATTTATTATCCCAACCCAGAAAGGATCAATGGTACAAATTAGAAACTGCCTGGATGCAATCATTAAGAGCAGTGGTTGGCAACAGAGGGTTAAAGATCTGGCAAAGCTTCACCTGCAGCTCTGTGCTCCCAGCCAACTTATTCTATTGTAAAGCAGAGAATAAGACTATACGGGAGCCAGGGCCATCTCCAGGGGTTGGAGCACCCTTTACCGGCCCTCTCCAGTGCGCCCTATCTTCGTTACCGAAAATGGGGGTGTGGCCTAATTGCCATAGGCCACGCCCCCCTATGTGACGTTACTAGGAGGCGTACCCACCTCCAAATAACGTCAGGCTGGGGGGAGTCTCACTAGCTGCATGCGCGCAGCATCCATTCAGAGTCTCCGGGGTCTGGCACCGCCGCACAGCTGCGGCAGTGGGGGTCCCCAACCTCCTGATTTGACCACCCACGGGCCACTTCGGCCCACAGGTGGCACAGCGGGACAGTACTGAAATCAGGTTGTTGGGGAGAGGTGCGCCCCTAGAGCCAGCCCTGATGGCAGCTGGCTACACGCAGCACAAACAAATTGCAATGCAGTCTGCACCATGTATTCTCCTTCTTTCATGTGTGGTCTCCGACTGCAGCTGTAAGTATGGGGGAGGTGTGAGTGTCATGTGGAAGGTGTGAGTGGTGTGTAGGGAAGTCTGGGAGGCATGTTAGGAGATTGATGGGCAGATGAATGACATGTGTGGAGCTCTGAGGGGCATGTGCATAGCTTTTAGTAGAAGTGAGGGAGGTGTAAGTGGCATGAGGGGGAGGCATGAGTGGCATGCAGAGAAGGTATGAATTGTATGTGGGGAAGTGGTATGTATGGAGGTTAAAGTAACATGTGGGGGTATAAGTGGCATATAGGGAGGTGTGATTGGCATGTGAGGTAGTCTGAGAGGCATGAACGGGGCATGTGAGGAGAATGTGGGTGGACTAAATGGTATGTGAGGAGCATTTAGGGAGGTGTGAGTGGCATGTGGGAGAGTGTCGGAGTATATGTGGGGTATGATGGCATGTCAGGACATTTCATGGCAAGTGGGGTCCTGAATGCATTTTGTGGTAAGTGGAGGTCTGAGGACTTATGTCGAAACTTCTGTGGTAAAACAAGATGCTAATTTTACCCCATGTATTAACCTTGTTTAAAACAATTTGGAACTTTGGTCAGGAGAACTTTTTTCTCTTTTCATCTCGAGATTCTTGTCTGACTCAAGGAGAGGTAGGTACCGAGCATCGTCAATAAAGGTTAAGCCTGCCATGATCCATTGTCCTTGAGATATCCTTTCCAGGTTTAACCTTAGGCTTATGTATTGTATAATGTGTTCTTAAAATATATTTCATGCTTGTAACAGTAGGCCTAAAAAAGCCATAGCCACTTTTAGTAAGACCCATCTTGCCCAGATCAAGAAATGTGCAGATTGTTCCCATACAGTAGGTGAACTATGCCCTGGCTTTTGTCTTATAATAACCTTGTTATTCCCATCTCTAGTGAATAGGTTTTTCTCAGGAAATCCCCTTTGTAACCTGATATCTTCAAACAGCATGGAGCCGCTGCAGGCAGGGGGCCTGCAAAATGATCAAATACAATATGCTTCAGCTCCAGGAATGTAAGAGCCACCAGTTAAGTAGCCAGGTGATGCATGATTCAGCCCTCAGAGAGGGGAGCCAGAAAAGGAGGGCAAACCGTAGACCGGATGAAAAGCTACGCTTGGAGAACAGAGTGAGATTTAGGGAATGTGAAGCTGGTTATCAGGTTGTGGTAAAATAGATCGACAATTAAAAGGTTCACACCAGATGGTCGATAGGCAAAGGTCGACGTGGCCAAAAGGTTGACAGGGGCAAATGGTCGACAGTGAAGAAGGTCGACAGGGTTAAAAGATCGATGAGTTGAAATGGTCAAAATGAAAAACACAAAATGGTCTACACTTTTTTTTGTAATTTATCCCTAACCCTCCCCCTAGTGGCTAAATCTAACCATCCCCCGATGCCTAACCCTCCCCCTAGTGGCTAATTCTAACCATCCCCCGATGCCTAACCCTAACCCTCCCCCTAGTGCCTAAACCTAACCATAGCCTAACCTTTCCAATAATGCTAAACCTCTCCTGCAGCCTTACCCTAACACTGACCCTTAAACCTCCCCTTAGTGCCTAAACCTAACCCTAGCCTAACCCTTCCCCTAGTGCCACACCCTAACCCTCCCCCTGGTGCCTAAACTTAACCCTAGCCTAACCCTTCTGTTAGTGCCAAACGATAACTGACCCTCTGGCAGCCTAACCCTAATCCTAGCCTAACCCTTCCGCTAGTGCCAAATGATAACCGTCCCCTCTGGCAGCCTGACCCTCCCCAAAGTGCCTATTCCAAACTCTCTGCCTGGTGACTAACCCTAACCCTCCCCCTAGTGCCTAAACCTAACCCTAGCCTAACCCTTCCCCTAGTGCCACACCCTAACCATCCCTCTAGCAGCCTAATTCTAACCATCCCCAAGTGCCAAACTCTAACAATGTTGATAAACCATAATACAAATTGACCATTTATGTGTTGAACATTTGAACCTTTTGACCTTTTAACTATGTCAACCTTCTGCACTTTCGACCACATGTCCCTGTCGACCGTTCGGCCATGTCGACCTATTGACTGTCGACCTAGTGACTGTCGAACTTCCATCCGAATAAGAGATGAGAATATATGAATCCCAAGAAGCTCAACTAATCTTCTTTACTTAGCTAGAAATTCAGGCTTTGTCGCTGGTGTAAAAAAAAAGTAAAATAAGTACAATGAAAGTAATGGTGAAAGCTTTAAGATGACACTCTGAAGAAACCTTTGATTATCATGGAAATAAAAAGGCATTGAAGCTTAATGACATAATTAAAAAGACGTCAGCTTCTATTGCATAAGGACCTGATTGAAGTAGGCTCTAGATTTAACATTGTATTCATTCTATTCTTTTTTTATCTTATCAAAAAATTACTGGGCACTTGTCATGCTGTTCAGCCTCGTTCCTCCTGCATATATTTGCATGAGAAAATATGACTATTATCATGCAAAACAGAAATTCAGCTGTGTTATTTGCTATAGGATAAAACTGTTAAAATGCTGTCAAATTATATCTATAAATATGAGATGTAATGTCCAGAACGTTTTGGACTTCTGGCCTTCCAGATCAGTGGCATTATATAATATATTAGCATATAGGGCTCTATTTACTACAATCCGCATTGGTAATATAGATTGTAGTGTGATATTACCGAGTGAATTCGCATTGCGAATTCAGGCAATATCACAGGGATTTACTTCAAATCCCTTGCAGGGACAGAGCTTGCGAGAAAGCTCTGTCCCTGCAAATCCCCTCCGCACACTAGTCACGGTATTTTCACCCAAAAATACCGTGACAAGTGCCCCACTCATGCGCCGACCAGACGCCGCTGCTACCCCCCACTGGCGCTAAGCCCAGCCCCCGTCGGCGTTGCCAATTTTACTAATTCTACTCCAATTGCCCTTTAGTAAGTGTAGATGATGCTAAAATAATGTGAAAAGGGTGTGAAAACACCCTTTTTCCCTATATTTTAGTAAAAATAATGTTAATAAATAGAGCCCATAGTACTGTATAAGTATTCAGTGGTCCAAGTGGGAATTTGTAAGCAGCAAGGTATGAAAGGAAACTTTGTAACACTAATTAATAAAATATACATCGTCTTAACACTTTTTTCTAACTAAAAGAGTTTTAAAATGCATTCAAAGCTATGTCATCTCCCCCAAGGACAGATACACATAGAAAAGAGACTGGAAGTACTGTAACATCCAGTATGAATAAATGTGGCTCTATTAGCAAGTACCTGTCTGCATGCTAAGACAGATGCTGAGGATGATGTAAATTAATGAAGAACTAAATAGTAGAACTCCTAGGAAATTCAATAAACGATGAGGTTCTGCTGGAACCTTGATGCAGATTATTTGACAGGAAAGCCTTGCTTGTTTTTGCTTGCATAGAGGTGTAAGAAAAAACAAGCAAGGTTTATCGTACCATAATAAGCTGCATTGTGTGCAGCCACACAACACGTGAGGATACAGAGTACTAGAGCTTGGGTTTATCATATATACTGGCCGGGGTACCCTAATTTTAGGATCGCACAGACAAGACAACATGAAAGCTACAATAGTATCTTTATTATATGTTAAAGTAACTGTACAATACAGTACATCAATATAAGCTATTGGCATACTGTACAATACTTAACAATAGTCACCAAGCCTGTAGTTCATATCTTACCAACACAGTTCGCCTGGGGGACAGAGGACTCCTTAGTATTTTGACAGGTTGAAATCAACCTCTAGTATGCTCGATCAAAGACAAGACTCCCCGGAAGCATGCCCACTATGTCTTGACGTGTGATCGCATTGTGCATGCAGACGCCCACCAGCCTGTCTTAAGACGCCCACTTGCGCACGTCATCTGCAGGAAGTGTATGCAACCATCGGCACATCGATTGCCATCGGATGCAATCGCAGCGCTTGAGGTTGACTATACCCTGCCGCAAGCACTGCGATCACTTCAGTGTGAAATACAACCAGGTGACGTGTACAATGACGCTACCTGTAAATTATGCACGCCTCTGAAATGGCGTTGAGACACTCAGGCACGCCTGCGTTTGCACCTCCACTCCCCTGTTTCTAGTGGCCAGCCCTTGTCACCACCCACAAACGTCTTCTCCTGTCACTCACTCTTCTGGGCAGTCTATGCGCAGCGAGCGAACGCTTCCCGATCTCTCGCACTGGTTCATGCACACGAATTGTGATGCGTACGCATGCACAGAATGCGAAAATCGCCAAGCTATGAGTGAACATAATCTAGAGAGCGGGTCTGAATCAGGTCCTCAGTACAATGTTCTGCAGAGCCAAAGGGGTATAGTTACTACAGTGCGGGTTTATAGAAGTGGAAATTTTGCCCATAGCCACCAATCATATTCTACTTATTTATCTAGCACCTTCTAGAAAATAATAGCTAAAATCTGATTGGTTGTTTTGGGCAACATCCCACACTTTAGTAAATATATCCCTAAATATCCAGTTATCTTCCCAAAGTGGAATCCAGTAATAGACTCCAGATGGAAGGAGACGACACTCTACACTACAGCACTCCGGATTAAAAAATAAATCAATTTACACTGTGTTATACTTATGTCAAGTTACAATGATACTATAAATATTCATTGTATGACACAGCAGAAACTTCCTATTTGGTTTTATTTTATTCTGCTTAGGGGAAGTTCCAAAATAGCCTTACCAGAACATTAGCTTCAAGTGAATTAGACACTATCTGAGATGTTATCTCTTTTTGGGGCCTATTCATTATATTAATTATCAGGGGCTGGACAGCCCCCAATAATTCACATTCTATCTCACCACAAGCACTGGAGCAATTCATCATTGCTCCGATGCAGAGGCAGCGGATCCGAAGATCATCTGTTCCAGCGAATGTCTTCACCATTACTTTTGTAGCGGTAAAAATTAGAATTGCAGAGCCTGATTCGGCATGGGTCAAGCAGGCTCACAAAGCCCCGGTGTCCGGCAGAAGGAGCCGGACAGTGGTGGAGAGAACCGAATGGATCCCTCTTCGCAACCCAGGAGCAAACGCCATCTGAAGATGGGGAAAGTTCCCACAGTCAAGCTCCAAAAATATTTTATTTTTGGAGAGTAATGAATTTAGGCCCCCATACTTTCACCTGCTTTTGTATACATCAAGTGATAATGAATAAATCACTATGTGACTGAGCTATTCAAATTGCAGCGGTGAACACTGTATAAATATAGTTGCCAGTTCCGCTTATAATATTTATTATTTTTCCCATTGTTTTTATTGGGCTTGAGGCTTTTTTGACATTTTTTCATCCACACAGATTAACCTCATTCCTATGGGGAAATTCTGGGTAGAGCATATTCACTGATGCCAGAATGCGAACTGGTTCCTAGGGCTCCAGCCACACACTGCACCCGCAGCACTCTGAGAGCATATGAGCTCCATCCAGGTGCAGCTTGGAGCGGGCACTGGCTGCAATTAAACCTGTCACATGTGCTGCACAACATGATGGCGGCAATAAAACCTTTTTTTTTTTTTTTTTTGCAAATTATATTTATTGAATACCAACACAAAATACAGATAGTACAGCATATCATAAAAATAGAATAGAATAATAAAAACAATGAGACAAAAAGCAGAACACCTCAGCAGAACAAATATGACATAGGCTGGACCTTAAACAAATCCCATCATTCGGTCAGTATTTATTTTGTGAATATCATAAATCAAAACTATTGAAAAACAATAGAAATGAATAGAAGGAGGAGAAAGAGAAAAGGGTTGAGAATAAAACTACCATAGTCAAATAAAATATATAAGATTATAACCAAAAATCTCTCTGCCATAATGTAGGGAAGCTGAGAACTATTCCCGAGTCTCTATGCGCCTCTCCTGCAACCCCACAGTGATTTATATTGTTCCGATTCTTTATAAGTCAGCCATGGGTACCATATTGCTGTTTAATCTTGGTGGGTGTTTGACAAAGAGAGTATAAGGTCATCCATAGACATATAATGGTCCATACGCGCACACCATTCAGTCAGAGTGGGTATAGAAGTTGACCTCCAGTGCACTGGAATAACTGCCTTTGAGGCACTCAGTATATGCCTAAGAAGTGTATTTTTATATTGTACTTGAGGCCTCTGAAGAAGATTCAGCAAAAAAAACTGGGACACGAAGGTAAATCTTCCTGGAGAATGAAACTAGCTGTTTCTATCACCTTACTCCAAAAAGGCCGGATAAGGGGACATTCCCACCAAATGTGTAAAGGAGTTCCTACCGCTATATTACATCTCCAGCACGTGCTCTGGACTCCAGGATACATTTTAGCTAATAAGCTGGGGCGGCAGTGGCAAACGCAGGATTTCCAGAGGGGGGTTTAGAGCGAGTGTGGCCTGTCAATGAAGAGGGCAGTATTAGTACTTAACCAGGTTTAATAAGCATCATACAAAGAGTATTGTGTGTAATAATTCCAGCATATACAGTGCCAGTGATCACAGTAAGCCATTAGATGTATCAGTAGGGCCATTCTGCCTGAGCCGAATGTATTTATTTTAGATATGGGCACCATTCCAGACTATTGGAGCAAGTCCGGGAGCCTAGAGGAGCAGCAGAAGAACCTAGCACTGCCCTGGACATATATGTACATATTGGGCTCTATAGCAGTGCATCTCTAACAGTGCATGTTTTCCAGATCTTCTAGTTGGTGCACAGGTTATTTATTACTGGCTGATACATGTTAAAAGATCCTATATTTGGTGCTAATTATTTCATTGTGATACTGAGAAGAACATGCAGCACTAGTAACAATCTATTATATTACTATTTCTATTGTGGCCATAGTGTGGGCTTGGGAGGGGGGTTTCCAGGGAGACGGAAACCCATCCTGCATTTGCCTATGGGTGGCGATACCAGTGGAAAAGAATTTTATAGTGTTTTTCCATCACTAGCATATTTGAGGAGCTAGAGAATGTATTCTTGAAAATTTCTTGCCAATCATCCTCTCCCACCAAATCCCGTAAATCTATTTCCCAATCACGAGTAAATTTGGAATTAGTGGAAAAAGTGTGGTCTACCAAAATTTTCTAAATAGATGACAGAGAGTGCGAGGGGTATGCCTGAGAAGTGCACATATTTTCAAATGGAGTCTTCCCACGACAGTAACCTGTGGGGAGATCTAAATTCTGGAGAAAATGTTTAATTTGAAGATATTGCCATATCTCTTTATTGGGTAGCTCCCATTTAACATGAATCGAAGGGAAGCTCGCAATACCCGAAGTCTCTAGCAATTGGCTCACCTTAGTGATCCCATGTGATCGCCAAAGCTGAAACGTACTCTTCTGAACTCCTGGTGGGAAATTAGGATTCCCAAATAATGGAGTAAGATGGGAAAGGGTGGGAGAAAGAAGTGGTTGCGAACGTAAGTGACGCCAGGAAGAAATGGTAGGGCCTAGTGGAGAGTGGGAAATAGATGGAAAAGTTGAGAGCCAAGGTAACTCCGAATTTTGCGTAGATAGAGAAGCGGCTTCAATGTCGACCCATTGCTTCTTATCCGATAATCTGCAACCATTCCATAATTCTCGTAAGCATGACTGCATGATTGTACGCAGGGAAATGGGGCAATCGGAGGCCACCTCTAGACGTACTTCTTTATAAGATTTCATGCTTGGCAATAAAACCTTTTGCCAGGAGTGTTTGCCCCATCAGCATTCTGCACCCACTGAGCCTTTTATTAGGCATTCAATCAAAACCCAGGGGGCAATCTACTCTCTCCTATAAGTTAGCCCTGGGGTGAGTAGTTAGTGTTTCATCAACTTCGGTCCCAACTGATTAAGTTCATCAATTCATCAACATCGGACTCATATCAATTAAGTTAATAAATTCTTCAACATCGGATTCAAATCCATCAAGTTCAAGTTCTTCAAATCATCAACAGTGGTCTCAAACTGATCCAGCTCTCAATCCAGCATCATCAGTCCCAATCCGATTCTGCTCATTCATTCATTATTATCATCTCCAGTTCTCATTCCAACCTGCTGTTTAATAAAGACATTCCATTCTTGTTCTCACCTTCAGGCCCATCATCCTCTGCAGCTCCTCTACCTCCTCACAGCAATACATGAAGAAGTCCTGGCTCAAGCCACCCAGGTTTATTCACACCTCCCAAGTCTCCTCTTCAGCCTCCCACGTCTGTTACAGCCCAAACCAACCCTCAGGTGTGACACTAATATTGTAGCTAAACTGGTCCATTTGTAAGTCAAGCAGATAATAACCTATCTGAACTAAGGTGTTAAAGCAGAGCCTAATATATATTGCAATAGAAATATATTAACAAATACTGCAGCTGTCAAAATCGAAGGGGGCACTGTGATTCCAAGTAAATTCCATTGTTTCAATGAATTCCAATGTCAAAATCTTGCTTTATTATATAAATAATGCACAATATATATATATATATATATATATATATATATATAAATGCTGGTACCACACAGGAAGTGAGCTTAGAACATTCGTATCATCTTCTCATAGAATGGTACCATCTGAGATTCTCACCTTGCCTTATAAATTAATAGGAACAGGTCAGAGTGTATGGTGTCTATTATATTAGCTCAGCGATGCTCAGTGACCCGGATGTAGAAAAGCCCCTAGAGCTTTTTTCTCTGTGCGTTTCATTATAGGTTGTGTTGGAGAGATATAGTGAAAGTGGAAGTCAGCTGGGCCAAGATTCATGGTTAGACAGGTGTCACACAAGTTTTGTGTACTTCAGATTACTGTTTTCCCAGCTCAAAATGAGGCTTTGTTGAAAATGTATTAGCAAGACCACAAACATCCAACATCCTATAGTATTATTATCATCAATAACATTCATTCATAAAAACAACTAAAATCGTATGATTTGGACCTGTTTTTGTTCCTATAGTATTATTAACATTAATAACATTATTTTTTACGTCCATTTTGACAACCTCACTTCACCTGAAATCATGACAGAGGGACTTAAATACAATCCAAAATATGCAAGATCCGTTTTTTAAAATCGAGTTTCGAACTTGGTTTGACTCGGGACCCCAGAGTTTGCGTATGTTCGGTTTACTGCAAAACCAAACCTCTCATCTATACTATTTTATTATTTTCACTATGGCTGTAATACAATTCACTAATACATATATTCAGCAGTAAATGGCATCTTGTAATACTCAAACACATGATGTTAGCAAAGTCACCATATAAAATTGTGCAAATAGAAAACACCTAGGGATAGATTTACTAACGTGCAGGTTTTTAGAAGTGGAGATGTTGCCCATACAACCAATCAGATTCTAGCTATTATCTTCTAGAAGGTGCTAGATAAATGTTAAGTAGAATCTGATTGGTTGCTATGGGCAACATCTCAGCTTCTAAAAACCCGCACTAACTAAGTATACCCCCTACTGTAAGTTGTCTCTTTTTCTGAAGAACAGCGAATACCAAAATCCATACATGTAGTAGATTTAACATACATAACATACATATCACATGCCAATCATGCTCTTTGAGTACTATTCCATTTTAACTTACTAAGGAGCTTTTCTGGGGATAAAGTATCAGGCGCGTGCCCGCTTTATCCCGGTATTCAATTTGGAGCCGGCGAAAACAGGAGACTGCGGAAAGGTAAGTATCGGGAAAAATAGGGGAATTTTCGGGAATTCATCCTGGGACCCCCCTAATGATGTCCTGACATGGGGGATCACTGTGGGTACCCCCGTTTTTCCCTGGTGAAGGTAATTAAGGTTTTGAAATAGCCACGGCAGGTGGTTTTTTTGCGGCTATAAAGAAGTGATGAAGAATAGCACATAGATTTTTTTTTTTTAAATTAGTTATTCCTATCAAATTTGGGGTACTTGAAAATGAGGGTAAGCATATTTTTAAGTCCTTAAAGTTAATTAAAAAAATTCTGCATAAATGCACCTGCCGCTACTCTGCGCAATGAAGAAAATACCTGCTGCATAATTGGGGACCCTACCAGAAATAATTTCGTTAGTTTGGCATTTTGTTCCCCTATTTTTTTTTTCACCCCCAAAATGAAAGTAAATTTTTTGGGGTGTCCCGATTTTTTTTTTTTTACTTTTTTTGACACAGCTTTTTTGTAAATGTTACTCCCAGAGGTACAGGCTAATTTTTTTAAGCCTGCACCCCTAAACCCAAATTCTGCACTGGCGAAAAGTCTTTGAAAATGAATATGGGATAATTCAAACATGCGAAAATGACTTTTCGCAGCCTAATTGAATATGGCCCTAAGTAATAAATGTTTAGAAGTTTGTTTCATGCACTTTCTGTTCAAAAACTGTCGGGGTCTAATAATGCTCCTACCCATTACCAATAGTTATATCCTCTTGTACTGTAACACATCCAAGACACTTACACATTACACATCATTCTCTGAAACATTTAAATAAATGTAAGTTTATTAAGTTGTATAGTCTAGAAAAGACTGGACTTCCAGTTGTATGTCCGAAGCTATGGTACAGCCCTACACTCAGTATGTTATGAAGCCACCAATATCCTGCAATTATTGCTGTGTGCCAATAATGAGCCGATTCAATTACACAGGCCATGTGTTCCTGAACACACAACAGCAATTAAAGTAAGGAGTTCAATGCTCATCTCTGCTCATGGCTCCAAGGCCTAAAGCTGGCCATACACCAGGACGATATCGTTCCAGTCAGCCAACTAGTTAGCTGGTTGGAATAATAATCTGGCAGTGTGCGGTAGCAAACTATAGTCATTCATTTGCTCCCATATACCGAAAAACTGCCAAAAACGGTCAGTCCAGCTAGGAGGGAAATTCAAACGTTTCATTTTTTCCAACTAGGGGGAAAGCTCCCCCAACTGAATGATAAGTAGGCAGGCACTGGTCAGTGGATTCTGCCTACTTTTGTCACACGCACCTGTTGTCAGAGCCCTACCTCTCTGCATCCTGGGCCAGACACCATTAGGACTGAAGGAGGTTCAAGCTGACCCGGTCAGTTTGTGTGATCCCAGCCTCCCAATCTGGAGCGGCGGTGCTGGGGGAGACATGCCTCTGAGATGCTGCTCCTGATGCTGACAGCTGCATGCTCAAAGCAGCACCCTCTACAGAGGGAGAGACAGCAGGAGCTCAGCAAATGTGCAGTGCCACATTGGTATTATCAGCTCCCCCAAGTACAGCCAGCACTGTCCACCACTTCCCCCTCTCCAGTGCAGCCGGCACTGTACACCACTATCCACCCCCCGCAGTGCAGCCGGCACCATGACCATACACTACTGAACTGCCCCCCACAGTGCAGCTGGCACTGTGTACCACTACCCCTCCCCCCCCATCACCTGGTAAAGCCGGCACCACTCCTCCCGGTACCCACTGGCTCAATCTCCAATGCAGTGATGGACCCGGTGCAAACTGCCTGCGTTTCTCGTCGGACTCCAGCTAGACCTGCTCCCCTGATGACCAGGATCCTTGAACCTGTCCACGTTGGCACGCTTTGGACATTCCTCCTGCCACTCTCCCTTTGTGACACCTGACAGGGTGCTGCACTGATGCCTGACTGACCTCCGACCCCTGTCTCTATCTACATCCACTGAGGTGCAGTGGATGGCCTTCATCTTCCTGCTATTCAGGTTGTTTGACCACTCTGCTCCATATTTGTGCTATATACTGTATATATATATATATAGAGAGAGAGAGAGAGAGAGAGAGAGAGAGAGAGAGAGAGAGAGCATAGTCAAGGGACCGGCATTCCACTTAGTTACAACACAGGAATACGACGGTGCGCTTCCAATGAACAACAGGTGTCCTTTATAATATCAAATAGCAGTGGAGGCACTCCATGAATTTCAATTTTACAGTATCATGCAGTCATCAGTCCAACATTCATTGGTGGCTTTAAGATATAAGATGATAGATTATGTACCCCCTATGACAAGGGGTGGTGATAGAAGCAAGAGGCTTATGCAGCTGAGAACAAGATGGATCTTCAGCTTCAATTCAGTGGCTCCAATGGGGCTCAGTGAGAACTTGGGTCTGTCTTGCTATTTGTGGTCTAGGGTTTATCTAGATATAGTGTTCTCTATTTTGTGAATATATTTAGTTTGACACCTCCATACTTTTTAGATTAAAAATTCTGTTACATTGTGTTTTGATGCTTCCAGGTATTTGTTGACAGAACTAGTACAAGGTTCCTCGGCACCTAGGCAAACCTTCTACCCCTTTTCCTGACCCACTTTCCAGCCCCTCAGGGGAAAGTGTGGCGGTAGCAACATCACCTGGAAAACCGGCATAAACATATTAGGGGAATGAAGGAGATATGGAGAGTACCAGGCACAAATTAAATACCTATATAGGGATGGTGGGCAGATAGGAGCAAGCCAAAGTAAAACAAAAATGTAAGGCATAATGCAGTAAGGGGATAACAAAAAGTGCAAGGTGGCAAATAAAATATATATATATACATATATAATAGCATTTAGGAGGAGGGGGTCTGTAGAGGTAACTGATAACATGTAGATGATTATTACAGAGCAAAAGCACCTCAAGTGCACATTTGCAACTTGCAGTACAACATATAGATTTGATGACTAGTTCATAAGAAACTGTAAATGATTTTCCCAATGTTATAATTACTTTAAAAAGTAATTATAAAACATACAAATATAGAAACACAAATACCTACCCCATACACAATGTTATGTATTTAAATGAGCTGGGGTTAGAAGGTTAGATAGAAAGAAGGGGGGGAGGGCTTTACAGTATATAAATATATATTATGCTATAAAAAAAAGAACTAAATCTAAAAATATTACAGCGAATGAGTAATACCTACAAATGAGTGCACATTCAAAAGAAGCAGAAAAAGATGAAAACTAATAATATCTCCATTTCTCAATTCTAATCATGTTATATAAATGTGACAGTTAGGGCCCAGAGCTGATCTAAGCTACAGTCATCTCCAGCTGCTGCCTGCATGCATTGTGATGTCACAATACAGATCAAAGCTCTATATAAAGAATGCTCAGCTACTGGCAGCCATTTTGTGGTGACATTTTGTCCTACATGATACTCTCTGAGAAGTTCCTGCTTTTATTAAGCAACTTTGGATAACAACTACCAAAAAGGGCTTTGGATTACATCTTCCAATAAGGTCCAAAATAACATTATCTTCAGAAATCGAATCTGAATAACATCTTCAGGTAAGGACTATATAACAACTTTGGGCCCTTTTATACATTCCTTTTCAGACACCTCCCTCCTATTTATCTGCAGTTTATAATTTACAAACAATGGATAAAGCAAATTATACATCTGTGATGCTGCATAACTAAGATGGGTACACACTTGTCTAGTCCGATACATACTACTGGAGACCGAAGATGTACTAAGCACTGGAAAGTGATACATTTTAAAGTGATAA
Source organism: Taudactylus pleione (assembly GCA_031769625.1). NCBI lineage: Eukaryota > Metazoa > Chordata > Amphibia > Anura > Myobatrachidae > Taudactylus > Taudactylus pleione. Next base: position 449,844 of record JAUIMM010000042.1, on the reverse strand, counting down.
ACTACCAACTAGGGGTGTGCACCGGCCACTTTTCGTGTTTTGTGTTTTGGTTTTGGATCTGGATCTTTCTTCGTGTTTTGGATCTGGATTGGTTTTGCCAAAACCACCCTTCCGTGTTTTGGGTTCTGGGTTTTGTGTTTTGGATCTGTATTTTTTTGAAAAAAAGCATAAAAACAGCTAAAATCACAGAATTTGTAGGTTTTTCTGCTCCTATGCTATTATTAACCTCAATAACCTTAATTTCCACTCATTTCCAGTCTATTCTGAATACCTCACACCTCACAATAGTGTTTTTATGTCCAAAAGGTTGCACCGAGGTAGCTGGATGACTATGCTAAGCGACAAGAGTGAGCGGCACAAACACGTGACCCATCTAGGAGTGACACTGCAGTGGCAGACAGGATGGCAGTTAGAAAAACTAGGCCCCAAACTGTACATAATGCAAAGAAAAAAAAGAGGTGCAAGATGGAATTGTCCTTGGGCCCTCCCACCCACCCTTATGTTGTATAAACAGGACATGCACACTTTAACAAACCAATCATTTCAGCGCCAGGGTCTGCCACACAACTGTGGCTGAAATGATTGGTTCGTTTGGGCCCCCACAAAACAAGCTGGCAATTAATGTGTCCCTGCACAAACTGGCTCTACGGAGGCAAGATGTCATCCTCATCCTCCTCATCCACCGATTCCTCACCCTCTTCAGTGTGTACATCCTCATCCTCACAAAGTATTAACTCATCCCCACTTGAATCCACCACCACAGGTCCCTCTGTACCTTCTGGAGGCTGGTCTCCCTGGAAGAGCTGATAATTCATTTTGATGAACATCATCTTCTCCACATTATGTGGAAGCAACCTCCTACACCTTTCGCTGACAAGGTTCCTGGCTGCACTAAACACTCTTTCGGAGTACACACTGGAGGGGGGGCAACTCAGGTAAAATAGAGCCAGTTTGTACAGGGGCCTCCAAATTGCCTCTTTTTCCTGCCAGTACAGGTATGGACTGTCTGACATGCCTACTTGGATGCTGTCACCGATGTAATCCTCCACCATTCTGTCAATGGTGACAGTATCATATGCAGTGACAGTAGACATGTCAGAAATTGTTGCCAGGTCCTTCAGTCCGGACCAGATGTCCAAACTTGGTCCTGCCTGCCCTGCATCACCGCCAGCGGGTTGCTTAGGATACCTAAGTTTTTTCCTGGCAGCCCCAGTTGCGGGAGAAAATGAAGAAGGAGCCGTTGACGTGTCACGTTCCGCTTCAGCTGACAGTGTGTTCACCAGCAGGTCTTTGCACCTCTGCAGGCTTGTGTCGGCTGGAAAGAGAGACACCACATAGGCTTTAAACCTAGGATCGAGCACGGTGGCCAAAATGTAGTGGTCTGATTTCAACAGATTGACCACCCTGGAATCCTGGCAAAGCGAATGAAGGGCTTCATCCACAAGTCCCACATGCCGAGCGGAATCGCTCCGTCTTAGCTCCTCCTTCACTTTCTCCAGCTGCTTCTGCAAAAGCCTGATGAGGGGAATGACCTGACTCAAGCTGGCAGTGTCTGAACTGACTTCACGTGTGGCAAGTTCGAAGGGCTGGAGAACCTTGCACAACACGGAAATCATTCTCCACTGCGCTTGAGTCAGGTGCATACCCCCTCCTTTGCCTATGTCATAGGTGGATGTATAGGCTTGTATGGCCTTTTGCTGCTCCTCCATCCTCTGAAGCATATAGAGGGTTGAGTTCCACCGCGTCACAACCTCTTGCTTCAGGTGATGGCGGGGCAGGTTCAAGAGTGTTTGCTGGCGCTCCAGTCTTCGGCACGCAGTCGCTGAATGGCGAAAGTGGCCAGAAATTTTTCGGGCCACCCAAAGCGTCTCCTGCACGCCCCTGTCGCTTTTCAGAAAATTCTGCACCAAGTTTATTGTGTGAGCAAAACATGGGACGTGCTGGAATTTGCCCAGATGTAATGCCCGCACAATATTGGTGGCGTTGTCAGATATCACAAATCCCCAGGAGAGTCTAAGTGGGGTAAGCCACTGGGCGATGATTTCCCTCAGTTTCTCTAAGAGGTTGTCGGCGGTGTGCCTCTTACTGAAACCGGTGATACACAGCGTAGCCTGCCTTGTAACGAGCTGGCGTTTCTGAGATGCTGCTACTGGTGACGCTGCTGCTGTTGCTGCGTAAGGTGATACATCTACCCAGTGGGCTGTCACAGTCATATAGTCCTTAGTCTGCCCTGTTCCACTTGTCCACATGTCCGTGGTTAAGTGGACATTGTGTACAACGGCATTTTTCAGGACACTGAGGACACTTTTTCTGACGTTTCTGTACAGTCTCGGTATCGCCTGCCTAGTGAAGTGGAATCTAGACGGGATTTGGAACCGGGGACACACTACCTCCATCAATTGTCTAAATCCCACTGCACTAATGGCGGATACCGGATGCACGTCTAACACCAACATAGCAGTCAAGGCCTCAGTTATACGTTTTGCTTCAGGATGACTGCTGTCGTACTTCATCCTCCTCGCTAAGGACTGTTGGAGGGTCAATTGTTTTGTAAAAGTAGAGGTGTTCCTACTTCCTCTCTGGGATGATGAACGACTCCCAGCAGCAGCAACAGCAGCAGCGGCAGCAGTAGGCGTAGCAATGCAGGATCCTCCGGAGGAATCCCGGATAGGAGAGTCAGTCATGCCAGTGACATGGCCTGCAGGACTACTTCCGATCCTGACTAAGGAGGAAGTTGACGAGGAGGGAGTTGACGGTGTGGTTTGCAGGCGCTTGGATACAACAGGACAACGGGATTTAGGTGTCCCTGGACTGCTTACGGTCTTAGCCAAAGTTTCTGAACTTGACAGTAACTTTTTATGAACACGCTGCAGGTGCCGTATAAGGGAGGATGTTCCTAGATGGTTGACGTCCCTACCCCTACTTATTTCACCTTTACATATGGTACATATGGCAAGACAGTTGTTGTCCGGATTTGGATAGAAATATTGCCAGACCAAAGAGGTGGAATGTTTGGTCTTCTGCCCAGGCATGACCGTGATGGGCTTTTTCATCCCACGGACAACAACTGTCTCCCCCGGAGCCTGATTTAAACAAACCACATCACCATCAGAATCCTCCTCGCCAACTTCCTCCTCAGCGCCAGCTACACCAGTATCCTCATCCTGTTGTACTTCAACAGTGACATCTTCAATTTGCATATCAGCAAGTGGACTGTGGGTGCTCCTTTCAGCACTTGCAGGGGGCATGCAAATGGTGGAAAGAGCCACCTCTTCCCGTCCAGTGCTGGGAAGGTCAGGCATCGCAACCACCACCACACTTGGACTCTCCTTGGGGATTTGTGATATCTTCTTAGAAAGCACAGTTCTTCGCTGTGCTTTTGCCAGCTTAACTCTTTTGATTTTTTTAGTGGGAGGAGGGCTTCCATCGTCATGTGAAGCTGAACCACTAGTCATGAACATACTAGGGATCGACCTTAGCCGTTCCTTGCCACTCCGTGTCGTAAATGGCATATTGGCAAGTTTACGTTTCTCTTCAGCTGATTTAAATGTTTTTTTCAAGGTCATTTTCCTGAACTTTGTCATTTGGGATTGTATGTGCCCTCTACTATGACATTGGGCATCGGCCTTGGCAGACGACGTTGATGGCATGTTATCGTCTATGTCATGACTAGTGGCAGCAGCTTCAGCACTAGGAGGAAGTGGTTCTTGATCTTTCTCTATTTTATTTTATCGGAGAAAGTTTGGTCCTCCATTTATGTTATATCGATTTGATATATACGTGCGGCTAAACACAGAAAATAATTTTTTTTTTGGTTTGGACTGGAGTGTACTTTGGGGGTTACAGCACCCTTTAACGGTCAAGCCAGCCGGCCCTTTACTTATGACACAGGCGCACGCTTGGCACTACTTTGTTGATGCACGTGCGGCTACTGCGCACACAATTCACAAACACAGAAAATAATTTTTTTTTTGGTTTGGACTGGAGTGTACTTTGGGGGTTACAGCACCCTTTAACGGTCAAGCCAGCCGGCCCTTTACTTATGACACAGGTGCACACTTGGCACTACTTTGTTGATGCACGTGCGGCTACTGCGCACACAATTCACAAAAATAGAAAATAATTTTTTTTTTGGTTTGGACTGAAGTGTACTTTGGGGGTTACAGCACCCTTTAACGGTCAAGCCAGCCAGCCCTTTACTTATGACACAGGCGCACGCTTGGCACTACTTTGTTGATGCACGTGCGGCTACTGCGCACACAATTCACAAACACAGAAAATAATTTTTTTTTTGGTTTGGACTGGAGTGTACTTTCGGGGGTTACAGCACCCTTAACGGTCAAGCCAGCCGGCCCTTTACTTATTACACAGGCGCACGCTTGGCACTACTTTGTTGATGCACGTGCGGCTACTGCGCACACAATTCACAAACACAGAAAATAATTTTTTTTTTGGTTTGGACTGGAGTGTACTTTCGGGGGTTACAGCACCCTTAACGGTCAAGCCAGCCGGCCCTTTACTTATGACACAGGCGCACGCTTGGCACTACTTTGTTGATGCACGTGCGGCTACTGCGCACACAATTCACAAACACAGAAAATAATTTTTTTTGGTTTGGACTGGAGTGTACTTTCGGGGGTTACAGCACCCTTTAACGGTCAAGCCAGCCGGCCCTTTACTTATGACACAGGCGCACGCTTGGCACTACTTTGTTGATGCACGTGCGGCTACTGCGCACACAATTCACAAACACAGAAAATAATTTTTTTTTGGTTTGGACTGGAGTGTACTTTGGGGGTTACAGCACCCTTTAACGGTCAAGCCAGCCGGCCCTTTACTTATGACACAGGCGCACGCTTGGCACTACTTTGTTGATGCACGTGCGGCTACTGCGCACACAATTCACAAACACAGAAAATAATTTTTTTTTTGTTTGGACTGGAGTGTACTTTCGGGGGTTACAGCACCCTTTAACGGTCAAGCCAGCCGGCCCTTTACTTATGACACAGGCGCACGCTTGGCACTACTTTGTTGATGCACGTGCGGCTACTGCGCACACAATTCACAAACACAGAAAATAATTTTTTTTTGGTTTGGACTGGAGTGTACTTTGGGGGTTACAGCACCCTTTAACGGTCAAGCCAGCCGGCCCTTTACTTATGACACAGGCGCACGCTTGGCACTACTTTGTTGATGCACGTGCGGCTACTGCGCACACAATTCACAAACACAGAAAATAATTTTTTTTTTGGTTTGGACTGGAGTGTACTTTGGGGGTTACAGCACCCTTTAACGGTCAAGCCAGCCGGCCCTTTACTTATGACACAGGCGCACGCTTGGCACTACTTTGTTGATGCACGTGCGGCTACTGCGCACACAATTCACAAACACAGAAAATATTTTTTTTTTGGTTTGGACTGGAGTGTACTTTCGGGGGTTACAGCACCCTTTAACGGTCAAGCCAGCCGGCCCTTTACTTATGACACAGGCGCACGCTTGGCACTACTTTGTTGATGCACGTGCGGCTACTGCGCACACAATTCACAAACACAGAAAATAATTTTTTTTTGGTTTGGACTGGAGTGTACTTTGGGGGTTACAGCACCCTTTAACGGTCAAGCCAGCCGGCCCTTTACTTATGACACAGGCGCACGCTTGGCACTACTTTGTTGATGCACGTGCGGCTACTGCGCACACAATTCACAAACACAGAAAATAATTTTTTTTTTGGTTTGGACTGGAGTGTACTTTCGGGGGTTACAGCACCCTTAACGGTCAAGCCAGCCGGCCCTTTACTTATGACACAGGCGCACGCTTGGCACTACTTTGTTGATGCACGTGCGGCTACTGCGCACACAATTCACAAACACAGAAAATAATTTTTTTTTTGGTTTGGACTGGAGTGTACTTTGGGGGTTACAGCACCCTTAACGGTCAAGCCAGCCGGCCCTTTACTTATGACACAGGCGCACGCTTGGCACTACTTTGTTGATGCACATGCGGCTACTGCGCACACAATTCACAAACACAGAAAATAATTTTTTTTTTGGTTTGGACTGGAGTGTACTTTCGGGGGTTACAGCACCCTTAACGGTCAAGCCAGCCGGCCCTTTACTTATGACACAGGCGCCCGCTTGGCACTACTTTGTTGATGCACGTGCGGCTACTGCGCACACAATTCACAAACACAGAAAATAATTTTTTTTTTGGTTTGGACTGGAGTGTACTTTCGGGGGTTACAGCACCCTTAACGGTCAAGCCAGCCGGCCCTTTACTTATGACACAGGCGCACGCTTGGCACTACTTTGTTGATGCACGTGCGGCTACTGCGCACACAATTCACAAACACAGAAAATAATTTTTTTTTGGTTTGGACTGGAGTGTACTTTCGGGGGTTACAGCACCCTTTAACGGTCAAGCCAGCCGGCCCTTTACTTATGACACAGGCGCACGCTTGGCACTACTTTGTTGATGCACGTGCGGCTACTGCGCACACAATTCACAAACACAGAAAATATATTATTTTTTTAGCACTTGGGGGGAGCACCCCTGATGGACAGAGCACCCCCTGGACAACACTACAGCACCTCTTTAGGACTGGGCCACTGCACAGGACTTTCTAGTGGACACAGCCCCTATGGAGAACTGACTGCACAACACAGTCCAGCCCCTATGGACTTTGAAGTAGTGGACACAGCCCCTATTAACAACAGCAGCACAGCACAACACAGCCAGCCCCTATGGACTTTGAAGTAGTGGACAACAGCAGCACTACACTACACTACACTACACAGCCCTAACTCCCACCCTCCCTCTTCACTGTCCACAGCCGAGTGAGAAAATGGCGCCGACGTGGGTACCTTATATAGGATCCAAAACCCGCGAGACTCGGAAGGCGGGAAGATGACGTTTTGCCTCGATTTCAGAATCCGAGTCAGGCGGGAAAAGTCGAGCCTGACTCGGATCGGACTCGGATCGGGGGGGCTCGGGGGGGTTCGGATTTCAGAAATCCGAACCCGCTCACCCCTACTACCAACCAATGAGCTCCTAACTGTCATCTTACAGGCTGTGTTTGAAAAATGACAGTTAAAAGCTGATTAGTTGGCAGTTTATAATTTTCCAATTTATCACTTTCTAGAGCTTAGTACATCTGCCCCCTGGGAACAGATTCAACACCCAATATACTGTATGCCTACACAATTGGGCAGTTTTGCAGTAGATTTCAGATATATATACATTTGCTGAAACAATAAGATAAAAGGATTGTGTCACCATACACATTCTTCCAATCTTTGGCAGACCATCTGCCACTCACAGGGATGAATTGGAGAGATAAATTGGGATAAAAGTTGAAAAAACAAGGACAAATTGGGAGAAAAAATGATAACACCAAGTTAATCCTCCATTAAATTGAACTCCTATTCATCATGGCTTAATTTACACAAAAGCATTTGAAAATTAACAGTTTCACATAATTTTGTATAAATTAAGTGTTATGAAACATTTTTCTTAGAACTTGGTGGTGTTACTGTACGCCATCCTCAGATGGTGTACAGCCCCCGATAATTTTCACAGGCTGCTGTTTTCAGATGATCAGGTCCGGTTCTCAGAGAAATGAACCCACCCAAACATCACTATTCCGAGTCGGATCAGAGTCCGGCTCGGTTTTTCCCACCTGACTCGGATCCAAAAACGAGGCAAAAGGTCATCCACTCCCACATCGGAATCTAGTTGGTTTTGGGTTCTATATATAGGTCCCTCTCCGTGGTAATTGGCGCCATTCCCTTGCATAGTCCTGTGCTGTGTTGTGCTGTGCTGACCGTGGGGTGTGCTGTGCTCCATCCAGAGGGCTGTGTTGTGCATCCAGGGGTGTGCTGTGCTCCGTCCAAGGGGCTGTGTTGTCCATCCAGGGGTGTGCTGTCCAGGGGTGTGCTGTCCAGGGGTGTGCTGTCCATCCAGTGTGTTGTCCATCCATGGGTGTGCTGTCAATCCAAGGGTGTGGTGTCCATCCAAGGGTGTGCTGTCCATCCAATGTGCTATCCATCCAAGGGTGTGCTGTCCATCCAAGGGTGTGCTGTCCATCCAAGAGTGTGCTGTCCATCCAATGTGCTATCCATCCAGGGGTGTGCTGTTCTGTCCATCAAGGGGTGTGCTGTCCATCCAGTGTGCTGTCCATCAAGGGGTGTGCTGCCTGTCCAGGGGCTGTATAAAAAAAAAAAGTCAAGAAAAGTTTTAAAAAAATAAATAAATAAGTAAAAAAAAAACATTAAAAAGTAGTTTTGTTTTTTTGTGCTGTACCCCTGTGTATCCATATAAGTACTGTGATGCTGCAGGCCATACCCCACAGTGTATCCATATAAGCACTTTGATGCTGCTGGCCGTACCGCAGTGTATGCTTCCGTACTCCAGTGTATCCATATAAGCAATGTGACGCTGCAGCCTGTACCCCAGTGTATCCATATAAGTACTATGACACTGCTGGCTGCACCTCAGTTTATCCAGATTTCATATAAGTACTGTTATGCTGCTGGCCATACCCCAGTGTATTTAACCTGAGGTTAATCAGTATACACTAATACGTACCCCAGTGTACCCATACAAATACTGTGGTGCTGCAGGCTGTGCCCCAGAAAACAAAGACATTGCGCATGTGCCGGACAGTCCCGAAATCCCAAAATTCTTCAGAGAATGAAAGCTGTGTGTGTGTGTTCTGTCCAGCGGTGTAACCGAGTGCAGGGGGGAGTGACGAACCCTGGAGGTGCTGTGGGCCTGGTAGAAACCGCACCCACGGTAGTTACGCCACTGCAGATTCCATATAAGTACTGTAGCGCTTCTGGCCGTACCCCAGTGTATCCAGATTCCATATAAGTACTGTGACGCTGCAGGAAGTACCCCATTGTATCCGGATTCCATATAAGTTCTGTGACGCTGCAGGAAGTACCCCAGTGTATCCAGATTCCATATAAGTACTGTGACGCTGCAGGAAGTATCCCAGTGTATCCAGATTCCATATAAGTACTTTGACACTGCAGGAAGTACCCCAGTGTATCCAGATTCCATATAAGTACTGTGACGCTGCAGGAAGTACCCCAGTGTGGAAAAACTTTTAAATATATTTAAACTGAGGTTAATCAGTATACACTGATACGTATCCCAGTGTATCCATACAAATACTGTGACGCTGCAGGCCATACCCCAGTGTGGGAAAACTTTTATATATATTTAAACTGAGGTTAATCAGTATACACTAATACGTACCCCAGTGTATCCATACAAGTACTGTGAGGCTGTAGGCTGTACCCCAGTGTATCCATACAAGTACAATGACGCTGCAGGTCATACTCCAGTATTTCCAGATTCCATATACAGTAAGTACTGTGGCGCTGCTGGCCGTACCCCAGTGTGGAAAAACTTTTATATATATTTAAACTAGAGATGAGCGGTTCGGATCCTGTTCGGGTGTTCCCCGCCTGACTCGGATCCCCGTTTGGGGCCGAACGGCGGCCGCCTGATGTCGGATTCTCACTAGAGAATCCGACATCAGGTCTCCTCGCGTGTAGGGCAGAGCGCAGTGATAGCGCTCTGCCCTACACAGACACAGACACACAGCCACCAGCGGCAGCTGTGTGTTTGTTACAGCAGCCAATGAGAGTCACACAGACTCTCATTGGCTGCTGCACGGAGGGAGCCGGCTGGAGCTCACACATGAGCTCCGTCTTCCGGCTCCCTCCTCAGCGTGTGACAGAGCGGACGGCGCGGGAGCGGGGATACAGGTAAGTTTTTATTTTTTATTTTTTTATTTGTGCAAGGGCCGGGGGCGCTACTGGGGGGGGGTCTGCTACTGGGGGTGCGGGGGGGCCATACTACTGGGGGGGGGTCTGCACTACTGGGGGGGGCTATACTACTGGGGGGCCATACTACAGAGGGGCCTGCTACTGGGGGGGCTATACTACTGGGGGGGTCTGCTACTGGGGGGGCCATACTACTGAGGGGCCTGCTACTGGGGGGGCCATACTACTGGGGGGGCTTACTACTACTGGGGGGGCCTGCTACTGGGGCACCCTACTACAGGGGGGGCCATACTACAGGGGGGGCCCATACTACAGGGGGGGCTACTACTGGGGCAGCCTACTACTGGGGGGGCCTGCTACTGGGGCAGCCTACTACTGGGGGGGCCATACTACTGGGGGGGCCATACTACTGGGGGGGCATACTACTGGGTGGCATGCTAATGGGGGGGCATACTACTGGGGGGGCCTGCTAATGGGGGGCATACTACTGGGTGGCATGCTAATGGGGGGCATACTACTGGGGGGCCTGCTAATGGGGGGCATACTACTGGGGGGCATTCTACTGGGGGCACTGCATAGTGGACCCTACTACTAAGGGGACTGCATAGGGGGCACCACTGCTGGGGGACATTGTGTAAGGGACACCGCTACTGTGGGCATTGTGTAAAAGGGTCACTACTGTGGGCATTGTGTAAAAGGGGCACTACTGTGTGTCGTAACATAAATAAGAGACACTACTTTATGGTGTAATGTGAATCAGGCCCTATGTGCGGTGTAATGCGAATAAGATTGTGCACTGTGACTCCTAGGGCCGTAGCCCACTTTGTAAACAAGTACTGTGACTCTGCTGGCCGTACCCCACTGGGTGGGTGCACTACTTTTCATTTCTGCCACAGCTGTGTGGCAATGTGTCATAGATGTGCTTTATACTGTGGTGTCTGTGTCGTTGTGCCGCTGCTTTGTCGCTTAGTAACCAGTCAGCTCACTGCAACCTTTGGCCAATAATGTTGAAAACAATATTATAAGCTGTGATATGGTCTAAATTGACTGGAAATTAATGTTATTGAGGTTAATAATACTCTAGGAAGAAAAAAAAGACCAATTTATGTGATTTTAGCTTTTTTTGTCAATTTTTGTAAAAAAATCCAAATCCAAATCCAAAGCCAGTCACCGCAGTTTGGCAAATCCAAATCCAAATCCAAAGCCGGACGACGAATTAGAACCAAATCCAAATCCGCCAAAAATGGTCCGGCGCACATCCCTAATTTAAACTGAGGTTAATCAGTATACACTAATACGTATCCCACTGTATCCATACAAGTACTGTGACACTGCACACTGTATTCCACTATGCTCACTTAAGTGGTGTCAGTTTGCAAACAAAGTTTTAAAAGAAAGAAAAAAATATATATATTTGATGTTTTACTGTTCCATCCAGTGGCTGTGCTGTGTTGTCCATCCAGTGGCTGTGTCCAACCACTCCCTGTCCTGTCACAGACTGGTGCTGTAGTGACTCCACAGGCCATAGCCCACTGTGTTCACTAACTTCAAATAAGCACTGCGACCCCAAGCAGTGTCAGTTGAAATAAAAAAGTATAAAATAAAGTTTTAAAAAACATGTTTAGTTCTGTTGTTATTTGTACTGTTCTGTGTGCTGTACCACAGTGAGTTTGTTGTTCACATACAACAAAGCCCTTTGAATCTTTGCAATGTGAGCTGAGCTGCAAACTGAAAAATGGATAAGGACCAGTTTAGAAGAGAAGAGCAGAAGCAACAACCAAAGATTTTTGATACTAGTCCTTCAACATCATCTAAAACCGATGCCCATGGGTATAGAGCAGGGGTCTTCAACCTAGGCCCTCCATCTTCAGTGGAACTACACATCCCAGCATGCACTGCCATAGTTTTAGCATGCTGTTATATCAAAAAGATGGCAGTGCATGCTGGGATGTGTAGTTACACAGCAGCTGGAGGGCCAAGGTTGAAGACCCCTGGTATAGAGGGTTTAAGGGCTCTATTTACTACAATCCGCATATTGAATACAGATTGTAGTGTGATATTAACGACTGAATTCGCATTGCGAATTCAGGCAATATCACAGGGATTTACTACAAATCCCTTGCAGGGACAGAGCTTGTGATAAAGTTCTGTCCCTGCGAATCCCCTTTGGAGCCCCGCCCCCCAGCACTAAGCCCCGCCCCCCACAATCGCAGACCCCCCCTCTCCCTTAATTACACTTACCTGCATGATCCGGGCCTCCGGTGATGTTCTCCATGCCTCTGGTCAGGTGATCTCCCATACTGCACTGGGACCCGATCACCTGATGACCGGGCAGCAGTGCACTATGGGAGACCAGCTGACTGGAGGGGAGTCATCACCGGAGGCCCGATCACCGGTCCCTGGAGTCAGGTAAGTAAATTTTTTTCTTTACTATTTGTTTTTTCTTTTTTTTACAGTAATCAGCTTGCGGTCTGTTTAGACCACACAGCTGATTACTGGGACCGGCTCCCGGCTCTGCTGTCCCCATTAGAGCAGGGCAGGAGTCCGGTAACTGGGGGAGACCCTGGATAACGCCACCTCCAGGTGGCCTTATTATCACTGATATTTTTTCACATTTTATTTTTAGTAACTCTGGTCAGATCACATTTCCCATTACAGTTATGGGAAATGCGATCTGCTTTACTAAAAATAAGTGATACTTAGGGGTTGGAGTCGAATTTTACGAATTGTACTCCAATTGCCCTGTAATAACTATAGGTGATACTAAAATAATGTGAAAAGGGTGTGAAAACACCCTTTTTCACTTTATGTTAGTCAAAACAATGTTAATAAATAGAGCCCTAAGTGAGGGCATCTAAAAATCAAAGAACCAATATTTCAAAGTAAAAACATCAAAGCTGGCTGTAGAAAAACATAAAATTGCCAATATACCATTCAGTGGTGGTTCTGCAACTGTCGGTGAGGCAAGTTCTTCTGCCTCTTATTATGATGATGTAAGCCCATCTCACTCTAAAAGAGGTGCCAAAAAAATGAAAACCACTAAGGCACAGAAACCAACTGTGTGCTCAGAAATGGCACAAATCCCTGAGGAGAGTCTAAGGCCCTGATTCAGAGCCGCTCGCTGTTGGCGGCAGCTCGCAGGGCTTGTGGGTGTGTGGTTTTTTTGGTCTCCAGCCGCTCGCAAAGCTGTGAGTGACAGCTTGTGCGAGCGAACTGGAGACCATCGTGACCATCGGCCTTGCGACGAGACCCTGGGGTAGGGTCTAGCTGCTGCAAGGCCGAGTGGACTTCCTGCTCTAATAGTGATGTCAATTGTACCGCCCAACAAATGCCTAAGGGAATGCCTGCGTTTGTGCACAAAACGGGGTGAGCTGTCACTCACCATCGACAGGTGCCCCATTTTGTTGCGAGCCCAGCAGTGACTGAACTTCAGTCGCTCAGCGGGGCTCGCGCACATTGGATGTGGCTTATGCGCAGTGCACAATTATCGAGCCACTTGTGAGCGCACAGCGCTTACAAGCGGCTCTGAATGAGCTCTTAAGTGCGTCCGTGGGTGCAATGTGTGAGCCTGACCTTTCCAGTACTATACTCAAAGAAGAGCCTCCTTCCACCATTTGTGCACTCTCTGCAAATCTGGGGATGAGCAGCACAAGTCAACATGCTGAAATTGAGGATACTGCTGTGGAAGTGCACAAGGATGATGATTGTTGTGTAGCTGACACTAATAAGGATGTTGATGATGAGGATGTTGATGATAAGGATGTTGTTGATGAGGATGTTGTTTGTATAAATTAGGGACCAGCTGTGGAAACAGTTGTTGCCCATGATAAGAAAAAGCCCATTGTCATGCCTGGGCATAAGACAAAAAAATCCACTTCTTATGTGTGGAAGTATTTCTACCCAATCCGGACAACAATTGTCAAGCTATCTGTAGCATTTGTAAAGCCAGAGTAAGTAGAGGTAGGGACCTTAACCATCTAGAAACCTTCTCCCTGTTACTTCATCTGCAGCACATCCATCAAAAGTTTTTGCCAAAGTCAGAAACTTTGGCTAAAAAAGTAACAAAAATCAGCACATTGTCAGCTAGCTCCCTTCTCTCTGCTAGATCCAATCACCTGCCATCTCCACCACCAACACCTTCATCAACAATATAATAAATCATGATCGGAAGAAGTCCTGCATCCAATTTGATAAGGCTAACTGAGTCCTCCCCTATTTAGGATTCCTCAGAAGAATCCTTGAGCGCTACACCTGCTGCTGGGAGTGGATCTTCATCCCAGAAGGGGACCAGGAGGACTACTAGTAGTATTTAAAAAAAACAATTATAGAGGCTAAAATGGCACTGTTCGCAGACGACATGCTTCTATTCATATCTAAGCCTAGTGAATCTATTCCAGTAATTATCTCTTTAATTGAAGATTTGGGGAAATTTGCTGGTTATAAAGTAAATTATACTAAGTCTGAAATGCTTCCATTATCAGGAGACGTAACAGGATTTGATTTGCACCCAATACTTTCCCTGTTCCCAGTGGTCACAACTACTCTCACATACCTGGGAATTCAGATTCCTAGGTTACTAACAGATTTATACACAGCTAACTTTATACCTGTATTATCAATCATTTCTAAGATATTGTCTGGTTGGATAAATCTGTCCTTGTCTTTATTAGGCAGAACTACTGTGATTAAAAGTATTGCCTTTCCCAAACTAGCATATTTGTTGCAGATGCTTCCTTTAGGCCTCACAAGGAAAGATGCTTCCCATGTGGATTCTTTATTCTCCAATTTTCTATGGAATAATAAAAAGCCAAGAATAGCTTATTCTAGGATGCAGTTGCCCCGCTCTGAAGGGGGAGTTAATTTACCCGATGTACAATCATTTAGTATAGCATCGCATTTTAGATATATTCTGGATTGGTTTTGGTGTAGATCTACCGTTGTAAACTTTGACCTAGAAGTAGAACTATTTTTCCCTTTTTCTCCGGGGGCACTACTTCACTCACCCAAAAAAGACATCCCAGCACTGATATTTTCCAGTACTTTATTTTTTACTACATATCATTCCTGGAGGTACACCAATATCAAATTGCAAAGAAATCCTTGTTCCTCCAAGTTCACGACCTTTTGGGGAAATCCAGCTTTTATCCCAGGCCTGCAAAATGATATATATATATAAGAGATGGAAAGAGGCTGGCATTGTATCGATCTGAGATGTTTTTGATCCGGGGTGAGTCTTGATGTCTTTTTTCTGAATTAAAAAATAGGTATGAGTTAGTAGACAGACATTTCTTCATGTATCTGCAAATTAGACATTTCATTAATTCTATGCCCAAGGCTATTTTTTCATTTTCCCATACCAGTCCTTATAGACTTAGATATTATAATATGTATCTCAGATATTCTCAGTATGGTAAATTCTGGAAAAACACTCTTAAAAAATGGACAGATGATATTGCTGATATCTCAGATTTAGATGTTTTATTAAGCCATAATTTAATGGTATTTAAATATCTACAAACTGCTTCACTGCAGGAAACACATCTCAAGACAAGACACAGAGGGGAGGCAATCGGGAAGCCGACTGCCTAAATACCGGCAGCCGGCTTCCCCACTGTCATTTCCCGGCAAGGGTGAAATGCCGGGCGTCTAGATGTAGACGGCCACATTTCCCCGACGCCGGGAGACCGGCGCCCGGCATCCCGATCGTAGGGATGCCGGGCGCCGCGACCGGACAGCCGCGGGGGGGAGGGTTAGGTTTAGGGCTCCCGGGGGGGACTTAGGGTTAGGCACCCCCCAGGAGGGTTAGGGTTAGGCTAGGGGGAGGGAGGTTTAGGGTTAGGCACCCCCAAGGGGGACTTAGGGTTAGGCACCCCCCCGGGGGACTTACGTTTAGGCAGCGGGGAAAGGGGTGGTTAGGGTTAGGCACTTAGAGGGGGGATTAGGGTTAGGCACTTGGGGGGCGTTAGGGTTAGGCACCCCTAAGGAGGGTTAGGGTTTAGGGGGGTTAGGTTAGATTAGTAAATACTTGCCTATCCACGATCGGGATTTCCAGCGCTGTCGGGCTTCCTCTGCGTCGCACTCTGCTCCTGTCGGGCTGCCGCTGACGGGAATACCGGCGGTATTTCATACCAATTCCACACAGAGCATTTATATCACAGGCTCAGAGAGCACATATGGTTCCAGATGAAACCGGCAAATGCCCAAAGTGTAAAATGCAAAAACCCACATTCTTTCACAATTTCTGGCAATGTGAGAAGATAGCAGTATTTTGGCAATAAATTATTAATTATATTAATCAGATAGTCAATTTGAATTTATCTAGAGATCCAATAGCATGTATATTGGTAAATTTGTCGGTGTGGGACCTGGGTGTGTTGGGAAAAGAAATTATTCCTGTCATAACTGTTATCCTCACTATCGCAAAAAAGTTGATATTGAAATATTGGATTAAGAGGTCTACACCCTCTCTGGCTGAGCTGAAAAATACTCTTCTCCGTATCATTTATTTTGAAAGACAAGCTACCATTCCGTATCTAGAAAAGGGTGTAACTAAATTCCACAAAAAGTGGGAACACTATATTGCAGCTTTAGAAATGTCGGTCCAAACACATATCTATAAATTATTTGAACCCACAACGTGGTCTTTGCATAGACAACTGACCTCTTCTGTGTCATAGTCAGAGACATACGGATGTTTTCAGTCGCAAAACTTCAAAATGCGATTACTGCTCACTTATTCCATATCTACGAAAGTAGAAAGTGCACCATATGTTCATAGACTATTAACATACTTCCCCCTTCCTCTTGTGTGTTCCAAAATACAACCCCCTTTTTTTTTGTTTTGTTATGTTATTGATATTTTATATTTTTTTGTTTATTTGTGTAATTTTTCTTTCTGTTGTATTATATAACAAAAGATCCCCTGATTGTGATACTGTAATTTTGTAACCGACACTCAGTTTAAATTTTGACAATCCTATGTAAAATGTATTACTCTATACATTGCAAGATTTCTTTTGAGAGAATTCAATAAAATGTTTTTAAAAAAAAACAAAAAAAACAATTGACTGTTAAACAATCCTTTGCAAGGGGGAGCAAGTATGATAGCAGTCACCCAGTTTCACAGCGGATCACTAACACCATAACATCTATGCTGGTATTAGATGTACATCCAATATCCGCCATTAATGCAGTGGGTTTTAGACAGTTAATTGCGGTCCAGTGTCACGGCTTCCAAATCCCATCTAAATTCAACTTCACTAGAAAAGCAATTCCCAGCCTGTTAAAAAAAAGTTAGTCCTCCATAATGCCATTATACCCACTGTCCACTTAACCACAGATATGTGGACAAGCACAACAGGGCAGACTCAAGATTACATGACTGTAACAGCCCACTGGGTGGGTGTATTGCCTTCAGGGGCACCAAAAGCAGCAGCAGCATCTAAGAAACAGCAGCTCATGCAGAGGCAGGCTACTCTGTGTATCACCGGTTTCAGAGGCATACCACTGACAACCTCTTAGAAAAACTCAGGGAGGTCATTGCAAAATGGTTTACCCCTCTTGGACTACCCTCAGAACTTGTAATTTCTGACAACGCCACAAACATTGTGAGAGCATTACAGCTGGGTGAATTCCAAGGCCCATGTTTTGCTCACACAATCAACTTGGTGGAGCAAATGAAAAGAAATAGGGCCGTGCAAGAGATGCTCTCTGTGGCCCAAACAAAATTCTGGACATTTTCGCCATTTAGTAGGTGCATGTAAAAGATTGCAGCACCTGCAAGAAATGTTGAATTTGCCCTGCCACCAGCTGAAGCAAGAGGTAGTAACAAGGTGGAACTCCACCCTTTATATGCTTCAGTGGATGGATGAACAACAAAAAGCCATCCAAAGCTACCTGTGACATATGAAGAGGAGGGGGAATGTATCTTACTCAAGCTCTGTGGAGAATACTTTCCATGTTATGCAAAGTGCTGAAACACCTCGAAGTAGTCACCTGTGAAGTGAATTCAGACACTGCCAGCTTAAGTCAGATAATTCCCCTAATTAGACTGTTGGGAAAGCAGCTTGAGAAACTAAAGGAGGAGCTGAAACAAAATGATTCCGCTAAGTATGTTGGACTTGTAGATCACGTCCTTTATTCATTTTGCAAGGATCCAAGGGTTGTCAGGATCTTCCAATCAGTTCAATACATGTTGATGACCATGCTTGATCCTAGGTTTAAGTCATATGTTGTGTCTTTCTTACCAATGGACACAGATCTGATGAGATGCAAAGAACTGTTGGTAATCACATTGTCAGCTCAAGTGGCACATGATGCAGCGATAGTTCCTCCTTCAGTTTCTCCAGCAAGTGTGGCTGCTACGAAAAAACTAAACTTTCCCAAAAGACCCACTGGTGATGCAGATGAGTCAACAAAACCGAGTTTGACATCTGGTTAGGTCTAAAAGAATTGTCTACAATTAATGAGACCTCTACCGTGACTCCATCTGATATGGTCACCATTCAAAGAATGGGTGAGGACAATTTTAATGATAGCATCCAAATAGGCATGCCAGACAGTCTGTTTGACTACTGGCAGGAAAAAAAGGCAATTTGTAGGCCCTTGCACAAACTAGCTTTGCTTTAGTTGAGCTGCTAACCCTCCAGTGTGTACTCAGAAAGAGTTATCAGCACAACCTGGAACCTTGTCAGCGATCGGCGTAGGAGGCTACTTCCTCAAAATATGGAAAAGATAATGTTCATCAAAATGAACTACAAATTCCATTAGAAAGACCTTTATCACCAATTACAACCAAAAAATACAGAGACACCTGGAATGGTGGATTCCAACGGGGACAAATTAATATTGTGCAAAGATGATGTATACACTGATGAGGGTGTGGAATCGGATGATGATGGTGACATCATCTTGCCTCTGTAGAACCAGCTTGTGCAAGTAGAGATCATTGCCAGCAATATCAGCTACTCATTGGCAGCTTGTTTTGTAGGAGCCCAAACAAACCAATCGCTTCAGTCACTATTGGCAGTCCCTGTCGCTGAAGTTAATTGGGTTGTTAAACTGTGCATGTCCTGTTTAATATATACAACACAAGGTTGGGTGGATGGGCCCAAAGACAATTCCATCTTGCACCTCTTCTCTTTGCATTATGCACTGTTTGGAGCATTGTTGACTGTCTTTTTGCGTAGATAACAAACATTTTTTATAGTATACTAAACTGTCATCCTGTCTGCCACTGCAGTGCCACTCTTGTTTCCTATTGTAGATGTGCCGTGTTGGAAGTTGCACTGCCACAGCCGCTGAAATCTTATACATGCAGTTGATGAATCCCAAAAATATCCATAAATTGTTATGGCCACAGACAGCATCTCCTGCATGCCCTTTTAATTTTTTTTTTCAATTCTGAACCACCAAGTTGATTGGGTGGGCAAAACATAGTAGATTGTCAAATTTACCCAATTTTTTTAACTCTCCCCCAACTCCAACCGGTTGCCCCAGGAATTGATAGGCTGTTATAAATAATGGTTCAGCTCAATAAACGCCTGCCTCCTTTGTATGTAGATGACTCTAAGTAGAATAACTGGATAATGTAGATTGTGGGTGTCAGAGTAGTACCGTGGGATCATGGTGCCCAGAGAAAGTGCATGTCATAGCGCCCATCCCCCCACCTTCCCTGTACTGAATGTGAGGTTCTGGTTTTGTTGTGGACCTGGGGTGGTATTAGGAGCAGACACTGAAGCAGGTTTAAAAGAGAACGTGGAACTTTTAATGAGTGGTTTAGTAGACATGGAAATGGCAACATAAAAGTCCGGGTAATAATAAGGTGCACTTGGAACTGTAGTGAGGCAATGGGAAAAAGTTCAGGTAGTGAAAGACAGGAGACAGTCCAGTATAAAAGGTTTGTGAGGCTGAAGTGAAGTGCAGGAAAGAAGAAAACAAGATCCAGTGGAATGCAAGTGGAGGCAAGGTGCAGGGTACAGGAGACTCAGGTACTCAGGCAAGGGAGAGGCAATTGGAGGAGGCAGGGGAATCCAGCGGACTTGGAGCAGGCAAGGTAAAGCAGGCTAGACAGGAATTCCAATGACTGGTGTATGAGCACAGGAACTCTCTCTCAGCTTCTGTTGAGAAACACGTTGCACTGGCAATGAAAGGGAGCTCTGAATTCCCTTAAATACCCAGTGCTCTGCCGTGACAGGCCAGAGAGAGCACGTGACACCAGGATAGGGCGACTAGGTCACATGGCCAGAGGCAAGATGGCAGCGCCCATGCCGGAGTGGAATGGAAACACCGCCAGGCCTAACCAGCCCAGAATGACAACATGCCTGCACAGGACCACGCACAGCCAATGCTCCCCACCAGACACCAGCACCACAGCCAGACGCCCCTCACCATAGCGTCCTCCCAGGTATCACCCGCTGACCACCATGCTGAGAAACCCTGGTTGTGACACTGAACTGTGAAGGTGGGGTATGGCCAGCCTGCGGGGGAATACTTAAGTGAAGAAAAAAACAAAACAGAAAACAGGGGCAGTATAAAATTTAAGTTTAGGATTGTACCTCAGATGTGAGGAGAGGAGGGAAGGGATCAGAGAGAAGCGTACCGATCAGAGACGGCCAGTGACAGTAGCCAATAAGAAAAGGAGAGGAGAGGATTGTTGACAGAAGCCAATAAGAACGGAGAGAGGAGGGGCAAATAGTCGATAAGAGAGGGGTGGTGACAGAAGCCAATAAGAGAGCAGTGGACGGGGCAAAGAGCCAATCCCATGGTAGATAAGGGATAGAATTAAAGAGGTTAGAATTGAATGTAATCAATCTGACAAGAAAGGGGAGGTGACAGAAGATGATCAAAGAGGAGGGAGGGCCGGTAGGCAGGAAATCTGGGCAGCTTGAGGGAGCATGAAATGTAGAAACGGATCTCCAATCCGTAACTAATTTAGAATATAGAGAAAACAAACCAAGATAAAACTAACAGGCGGCCGTCATACTGTGCAGCGCCCCATGAATTCTGGAAGCCTGAATGGCGCCCTCTGTCCATTTTGGCGCCTGGTGCTCATGCTCCACTGGAACCAGCCTTGATACTCCCCTGGTGGGTGTCATGTGAGAGACCTGAAATATGAGCAGCAGCACAGAGCATCTTCCTGTCTGGGTGTGTGAAATAAAGTACAAATACGTGGGATAAAAAAATAAGTTGTTTATATTGGTCACATACATATTTACGTGGTACATATCTGCTGTTGACAAACAACTTCCAGCAGGCCCGGCAAAAAACACAGTTGCTGGAAGTTGTAGTTCAGCTGGAGGCTGCTTTCCTCTGATGTAAATGTCTGGTTACAGTGTGTACTATTTAGCAGCAACTCCACAAGCAAGGCCACCGATTAGATGTATTATAAACCTCCTCCAGATCTTTCAGTAACTAAAGAACTTGAAATTACATTGATCTATCCTCATAAAGTTTCTTCAGAATCAAAACATAAAAATAAATATATTTACAAAGTATACAGAAAAAAATAAGGGCCTGATTCATTAAGGATTGATATTGCGATCGCAGGTAAATAATCGCACACAGATATACTGCGAAAATATGCTAATGAATGCAATCGCAATGCCAGCATAGAGACGCCCACTGCCACCCACTACCTGTATCTCACATCCGTAATACCTTGCAAACCTCCATAAAAATCAGCAACATCGAGTATCATAGGCTTCTCACGCAGAATTACAGCAGCCCTGACCTTACTTAGAAATTGCTAACCACGTAGCACGCTGTAAGTATTCAATCTGCGTTTGCAATCGCACTGGCTAATTTATGCACGCCTATGCAACCGCGTTCAAACAGACAGACACATCTGCATTTCACGGATCACCCCCCATCACCACCCCCAAACCCCCAAACGCTGACCTCCCGTCATTAACTCTGCAATTGCACTATGTGATCGGTGTGATCGCAATGTGATCGCAGTGGAGCCTTCGCCCACTGCGATGCATACACCGGCCAACTGTGAGTGATACTGCAATCCTTAAGGAATCAGGCCCTAAGTGTGCTGCCAACCAAGCTGTGTATATTTAAACAATTAATTTATTTTTACAATACACAACAATGAATCAATAAAATATTATAGTATAAAAGACCAATAAAAGGAAAAAGCCAGCTATCGTCATAAAGAAATATATATTTAATTCAAACCTGTGGCCACATGGTATTAATATCATCAGCATGCTTTATAGCTCTCTCCAGCTTATAATGGATGTTTTGTAGGGAAAGCATTGGGAATAAAAATATTGTGCTTTTCAGAAAATAATTTTCATGCAAATTAGCAACACTTTTTAGCAGCAAGTCAGAGTATTTATTATGTGAGTACTTGAATATTGTATAAAAAGTATTGCTTAGAATCGTTTTTCAAAAGCACCATCAGTCAGGGTATGCGTCAGCCAAGCAGTATTATTAATGGCCTTAATAAGCAGTCATTTGTTAGTTGCAAAGATAGTCAAATATAGCCATGAAAATATTGCAATCCTATTCTCTTGTGGAACCAGTATATAGGTATTAATTCATCACTTAACTTCTGTCACCTGTTGGTGGAATAGGTTACCTCAAACAGTATCAGTGCTCCTATATTTGGATTGATTTACCACAGCTGTAACTGCACAAGTCTCCCCTCCAGAATAGAAAACTGACTGCAACGCTCTATAGTGTCACTTGCCTCCCCACCTCTGTGACTGTGGTCGACCTGCTTGGTGCACACATGCACTGAAGTCTCCGGTAGTGCAGTTTATCGGTGTGCGCTGTGCTGCTGCTCCGAATCCCACGGACTGCTTAGTGGCTGCTCTGTCTCCCACATGCTACCACCGTCATGTGTCCTCCAGAATGCTTGTCACTAGGGAATGGGTCAACCGACGCGTTTCTCTGCCTCTTAGCTGGCATCTTCATCAGAGAATATCTTCCCCATTCATCTAATGAGATATTTATTCATTTGCAGAGCCAAACAGGATTATCTGAGAGTTCCCAGATAAAGTGGGCTACATTTCCTAATTTTTAACCTCTCATCTGCGGCTTTCCCACCGATACTTTATTTCCAGTGTATGCAGTCACAATTTTTATTTCCATAACAATAATAAAAATACGATATACTTAAAAAAATAAATATAATTCATGTTATACCACATATATTTCACATATATTTCAAGAATTAGAACTCCTAGGCTTACATGACACATGACATGGGTTTTGACACTAAACCTCGGGATGACTAGTCATCCAATCCTGTTTTAAGCATGCCCCCAATCCGGGTTTCCCTCCTTTTCTATTTTGTTTATCAGGTTATATCCATTGGTGCAGTATCCATTGCCGAGTTCCTTGGATGCCTTGATGCAGTTGGCCATATTGGTAGATCGACGCCATGGACCCCGGTAAACTCAAGGTGGTGCTGAAGTGGACCTACCAATCTGAAGGCCATTTAGCGCTTCCATGGGTTGGCCAACTATTACCGCAGATTTATCCGGTCATTTGCTGCCATTGTAGATCCCATTGTGCAGTTGACAAAGAAAGGCGCAGATACTGTCCATTGGTCTACAGCAGCTATCCAGGCCTTCCACAACATCAAGGTGGCCTTCACATCAGCATCAGTTTTTTGGCACCCAGACCCAGCATTGCCATTTGTGGTGGAGGTAGATGCTTCTGAGATTGGAGATGGCGCTGTTCTATCTCAAAAGGACCCAGGGGACTCTAGACGTCATCCATGTGCCCTTTCATCCATTTAAGTATTAGCCGTTAAATGGGTCTTTGAAGACTGGCGACATAGGTTGGAGGGTGCTAGACACTCCGTCACTGTCTACACGGACCACAAAAATCTCGCCTACATTGATTCAGCAAAAATCTCACCTACATTGAGTCAGCTAAAAGTCCTAGGCGCCCGCGGTGGGCGCTATTTTTTGCCAGGTTCAATTTTATTATTTTTTACAGACCAGGATCAAAGAATGTCAAGGCAGATGCTCTGTCATGCTGCTTTCAATCAGTCCAAACTGCAGTGACACCAGTGGAATCTATTATTCCATCCACTATTATCAATGCTGGTTTGGTTCAAGATCTCGCAGCCCGGATCCTTGCTTTTCAGGACCAAGCACATGCCCGAGACTCTGGTTAGGCATCTGTTTATTCCACAGAATCTTTGGGCAACAGTTCTCTCACAGTTGCATGCCAACAGTGCCTTGAGACATCTGAGATGGCCAAACCTTGGAACTTTTGTCTTTACACGGTGTGGTGGGAATCAATGATTCAGGACACACAAGAGTTTGTATAGAGTTGTGACATCTGTGCCAAGAACAAGGGCTGATTCCTTTGAGCCACTACAACAGGCTTCCAGATCTTTGCCTCCCATCATTAGACTTCAGGCCATCTGGAAGGGAGTTCATCAGGCTCTCCTAAGGGCATCTAACTGTGCCTGTGTTTCTGCTGATCAGCGTCGAATACCTTGTGACTTCAATGTAGGCCAATTGGTTTGGTTGTCCACAAAAAAACATCACTCTGTCAGCCATCGCAGAAACTAGGCCCCAGGTACACTGGTCATTTCAGAATGATAAAACAGATTATCACAGTGGTATTCCATTCTAAATTACCAACTTCCCTTAAAATTAACAGTACTTTCCACTCTTCTCTGCTCAAGCCAGTCATGTTCTCCGTCTGGTTCCAGGTACATGCTCCTAGAAAGCCAGCTCCAGTCTTGATACCAGTGGCGTAAGCTCATCCCAGACGCCCGGAGGTAAGTTATAATTTGGTGCCCCCCCTAAAAAAAAGGGAAAATAAATATGGTATCTATCTATCTCATACCTATCTGTCTCATATCTATCTACAGTATCTGTCTCATATCTATCTATCTATCTATCTATCTATCTATCTATCTATCTATCTATCTATCTATACGCACAAAAACACTAATATAGAATATGTGATTTTGATTCTATTAGGCCTATTTACTAAAGTAAATTTGCAGGATATCCCCCAAAAACACCCTTTTTCAGGCGATAGTATCAAATTTATAGAATCCCTTGAATGTATCTGCATTCCGACACTGACCTTGGTAGCTAACACTATCTCAAAGTAGAGTTAGTTGCTGTTGCCTATCTGTACAGGGGTGAATTTATAATGGGTGCAAGATGTGCGGTGCACATGGGTGACTGGATCCAGGGGGGCCCACACACCACACACCCTGCATCCAATTAAATATATTTACCTCTCTGTTGCCCCAGCGCTGGCTGCAGCTCTGCAGAAATCACTGTGAAAATGGCCACAGCGGCCATTTCCCACGTTGATTCAAGCATGCGCAGTAGAAGCATCCCAGGAAAATGGCATGGGCGCCATGTTCCCGGAGACCTGCACTTGCACAGTAGACACTGGCACAACGCCAGAGTCTACTGCACCGCCGGAGAGGAGGGGTCCCGTTCTGAGCCTGCACACTGCCCCCCTCCTCTTTTAAAGCACCTCTGGATCCATAGCAACCCTCCCTGCACTCTCCACTCAGACCACACATGGACAGTAGAGCTGAAGGAGAAGTGAATGGTTTGCATTATTGTTGTGTATAGATCCCCTTCAGTTAATGTGCCTGACACAAATGCAAAGGTATGGAATGGGATTAAAATACCAAAGGCTCAACAGCCGCCAGTTCAAATCCCGACAGCGAAAGGCCGACAGTAGGAGATCCCGATGCCCAATGCCCTCCCCTCCTCCCCTAACCCTCCCTTAGGGGTGCCATACCCTAACCTCCCCCCAGGGGTGCCTAAATCTAACCCCCCCTTCCCGCAGTCTGAACCTAGCCCTCCCAGGGGTCAATGGGGAGTGTTAGGTTCAGTAGCGCCTGACCCTAACCACCCCTTTCCCTAGCCTAACCTTCCCCGGGGGGTTGCCTAACACTAAGTCCCCTCTGGGGTCCCTAAACCTAACCCCCTATCCCCGGGCCAAATGTTATACTTACCCGGCACACGACGATCAGGATGACGGGGGTCGGTCTTCCAGCATTGGGATTAAGATAGGCTTCGGTATTTTGACGCCTATCTTAACTCCCGTGTCGGGCAGGTAGTGTTGAGATTTGGGGTCTGATTCAGAGCCGCTCGTAAGCGGCCGCTCGTTCGCTCTGAGCGATGTTTGCACAACTGCGCATGCATATGGGTCATAATGCTCATGCACAAACCAGTCATTGCGGTCGGAAATCGTGCGCTCGTAAAACAGCGAGGGGCTGCTAACGTGATTGACAGAATGTACCGTTTGTGGGTGGTAACAGGGGGAGGTGCTTGAAAAGGGGGAGTGGAGATCCGAACGCAGGTGTGCCAAACGGTCAAAAGGGTGTTTAATGGGAGTGGATAATTAGTAAAGGAGCGTCATCGACCATGTCACTTGGTTGTCTTTTAGCCTGAACTGCTCGCAGTGATAGCGGGAGGAAAAACCTACCACAAGCACTGCGAGCAGTTCAGATGCCTTTCGATGTACCCGATCAATCAAATAAATACCGGAGATGACGTGTGATGCAAACGGCAAAGGGTCGTCTTTAGAAAATAGCGAGCGCATTTTTCGTTCGTTCGCTCAGACATAGAGGCGTCAACAAACCGCAAAGAGCGAGCGCTCAATTTAAATTGCCGGCCCCTTTTTTGGAACGACCGTCCGCAAATAGCGTCCGGCTCTGAATCAGGCCCTTAGACCGGCAGCATTGCGTCTGCCAGTCTATTAACTACATCCCCAAAGGTATACAGCTCTCCCATTGTCTACCTTAGATACAAGATAAGAAATAACATTGCAACAATATCTATTATAAAGATGTTGACTGCACTGAGCAATGTAATGTTTCTTTGTATGAAGAGCGACCTCTGCTACAGCCCTGGGGTAAATTAGGAGTATATACAGCTATGCTTTAGTCACAGATAATATAGTGACCTGTGTAATGCAATTAGCATGATGCTCAGAGTCCTCCTGATGGAGGCGAAAGCCATGTGATTTGGGGTGGGAGCCCTCCTGATACCCATGATGGGGGGGAAAACCAACTAATGTGGGAGTTTTGAGGACTGAGTTTGAATCAAGATACTGTAAGACTGCTACTGTGGTGGAACTACAAATCACAAAATGCCCAGTCTATTTCTGACTGCTTCACATGCCGGGAAGTTGCTCCACCAAAGATCTGTCCCCAGACTCAGTTGCTGGTGCCCCAGCCCCCCGCCTCCCATGCCCTCTTACCCAGCTCCTGCAAAATCTGCAGCTGCGCTTATGCTTAGGCTCACCTCACAGGTCCACAGCTAGAGCTGCCACCAGGGAGGAGTGGGATGGGCAGTTGTGGGTGAGGGGGGCGCCAGACGTGTCACACTGGCATGAGAAGCTGCTGAGGAGCGGCGACCTCAATGATCGGGAACAGGCTATAGACAAAAGCAGCATCTGACATTCTGACATGGAGCTCTCCACTAGTGTAGGGTGGCTTCTCAGGTGCCGGAAAGAGGTACCATGTATTTGGCAGCCGTGATGGAACACTCTGGGTTCATAGTTACAGCCCTAAGTGGGGTGAATATATTGTGGGCAATGGAGGAGGTGCCCCTTCTGTGCTTGCGCCCAGCAGCAGGCGCCCCCATTGACTCGCATAGTTCTGCCCCTGCTTGATACAGGGTCATCAAGAATATGAAGTGGATAAGGTTCTAGACTCCAGGTGGGTGAGAAGTTGGCTTCATTTCTTGGTACACTGGAAGGGACACGGCCTGGAGGAGAGGTAGTGGGTTCCAGAGAGGTTCAGTCATGCCCCCAGACTCAAAAGAGCATTTTTTCAGCAGTTCCCTAGTAAGCCAGGCGCTAGGGTACCCTTGGTCCCTCCTCAAGGGGGGAGGGGGAGGGTACTGTTACGATCCGCTAACAGCATTCAGCTGCAAACAGTCTGCAATCTCGCTCTCAGTGTGTATGTAGTTCAGCTGTATTGCAATTAGGAGGATGTTTGCATGGGTTCCTTTTCCTGTTATATGGCATTCACTCCCAGCGTTCCCTGCCAGTGATACCCTATACCTTGTGTTGCTGGCTCGTCCGTTCCATGTGTATCGTTGTTCTGGTCTCCTGCTCTGCATTTGCCTAGCCGTGTCTGTTCCCAGTTTACTATGTTCTTGTGGAACTTTTAAGGTATGTACACACGTAACGATTTTTTTAAGGATTTAACTATAGCGACGTCGTTATCGTTCAAGAAATCGTTCAGTTTCTGAGTTATAACGATGAACGAAAATTGTTCAAGGGCGCTCCCGTTTGTAGTTTGTAGTTTTTAGTTCATTTCTGACTGTCCAACATAACGATTTTTCATTCATCGTTGTAAAAATCGTTCATTACACTTCAAAAAATGGCTCACTTTTTCAAGTGAAAAACTGACAGAAAATCGTTGGTTATAAAAACGTTACGTGTGTATGCACCTTAATTATTGTTTCTAACAACTGCATGCATTACCAAACCTACACAGTGAATATCTGCCTTGCACGCCTATGCTGACACAGTGAATGTCATCTCTGCTGTAGTGTCTCTGCTAATACAAATATCTGCCTTGCACAAGTGTGTATATATATATATATATATATATATATATATATATGATGTTAGATTCTGTGCTGCTGCTACACCTGCACGTCTTGCTGTGTGGATTATTGTTGCTGTCTGCTAAATCTCCTGTTTACTATCCAGACTAACTGTCCTGCAATTAACCCTGGGGATGGTGGTTCTGATTCTGCATTTACCCTGACCCTGTAAAGTGTCTGTATCTACTCCAGCCAATATCCTGTGATCACCCTTGTATTGTATAAACCCCTACTGCCGAAGCTCAAGTCCTTGCAGCCGTCTAAGTACCGGTGAGTGCATTCAACTCTATGGGAACAACAGTTGATTGTTATAGGTAGAAGATCTCAGTAAGAGGCTCTAGGAGTCTTATACATATAAAGGGGTGTTTCATAACATCAACAATGTCATAAAGAGTGATCAGATGAATTGCAATTGATTGCAAAGTCCTTTTTTTCCATGACAATGAACTTAGGGCCTGATTCAGACCCGCTCGCGAGCGCGTTGATGTTAGGCCACTGCGCATGCGCACGCCGGAGCCAGCTCCGAAGTGCGCGAGACCTGGCTATCGACGGGCTCTCCAATCTCGCACCAAAAGGGGGCGGCTGTCGATTTTGGCCGCTCCAAAAAAAAAAAAAAAACGCCCTGATTCAGAGCGAGTGCTCTTTCAGAGCGTCTGGCTCTGAATCAGGGCCTTAATCCCATACGCACAGGGCACCACAGGTCATGGGGTGCTGTTTGGGCCTTTCAAATTTCTATTTATTATCATTAGCTTCCTCTTATTTCATCCCCAGCATCTCCTGGCATCCTCTATCTCTTCCCTGGCCCTTCCCCATGAGGCCATTCCCCATTTTTGGATGCATAACGTCCCTTTGAAAAATAAGGGGGGCGCCAATCTACTTTCTGGCACAGGGCACCAAAAAGTCTAGTTACGGCTCTGAAAGGACCAGTTGACATCATGTCAGTGACACTCTCGTTAACACAGGTGAGAGTGTTGACAAGGACTGGAGATCACTCTGCTATGCTGATTGAGTTAGAATAACAGACTGGAAGCTTTAAAAGGAGGGTGGAGCTTGAAATCATTGTTCTTCCTCTGTTAACCATGGTTACCTGCAAGGAAACGCATGCAGTCATCATTGCTTTGCACAAAAAGGGCTTCACAGGCAAGGATATTGCTGCTAGTAAGATTGCACCTAAATCGACAATTTATCGGATTATCAAGAACTTCAAGGAGAGATGTTCAATAGTTGTGAAGAAGGCTTCAGGGCACCCAAGACCATCCAACAAGTACCAGGACTGTCTCTTAAAGTTGATTCAGCTGTGGGATCGGGGCACCACCAGTGCAGAGCTTGATCAGGAATGACAGCAGGCAAGCGTGAGTGCATCTTCACACACAGTGAGGCAAAGACTTTTGGAGGAAGGCCTGGTGTCAAGAAGGGTAACAAAGAAGCTACTTCTCTCTAGGAAAAACATCAGGGACAGACTGATATTCTGCAAAAGGTACAGGAATTTGACTGCTGAGGACTGGGGTAAAGTTAATTCTCTGATTAATCCCCTTTCAGATTGTTTGGGGCATCTGGAAAAAAGCTTGCCCGGAGAAGGGAAGGTGAGCACTACCATCAATCCTGTGTAATGCAAACAGTAAAGCAT
Source organism: Taudactylus pleione (assembly GCA_031769625.1). Classification (NCBI taxonomy): domain Eukaryota; kingdom Metazoa; phylum Chordata; class Amphibia; order Anura; family Myobatrachidae; genus Taudactylus; species Taudactylus pleione. The sequence goes on along the minus strand of JAUIMM010000042.1, from coordinate 419,854 downwards.
CCTGAGACCATGCATGTGTGGGGTTGCTTCTCAGCCAAGGGAGTGGGCTCACTCACAATTTTGCCTAAGAACACAGCCATGAATAAAGAATGGTACCAAAACATCCTCCAAGAGCAACTTCTCCCAACCATCCAATAACAGTTTGGTGAACAACAATGCCTTTTCCAGCATGATGGAGCACCTTCCCATAAGGCAAAAGTGATAACTAAGTGGCTCGAGGAACAAAACATCGAAATTTTGGGTCCATGGCCAGGAAACTCCCCAGACCCAGGGGCCAGTGTTCCCGCACATCCTGCACCCATTATAGATACGCCCCTGTCTACACCCCCTATACTGCTTCACATCCCTTTATATTTCTCTACACCCTTCTATACTCCTGTACTTTCCTCTATACTGCACCCACTTCCCCCTTCACAGCACCACATACTGCTCTTTTCACTGCCACCTCACAGCACAGCATCCATCATCACAGCACAACACCCCTGGCTCCATATCACAGCATCCCCCCACAGCACAGAAAAACCCTCTTTTCTCAGAGCACAACCCCTTACAGCCCTCCTCACTACAGCACAGCCCCTCACAGCACCGTCCCCCTCATCACAGCCCCCCTCACATGATTGGCATTGCTAAATAGCCCCCATAACATTTATCTGAAAGCCATGGTGTGCTGCTGGCTCCACAATGTCTGCATTATAGTCCCACCTGCCTTGGGACTATAATGCAAACTCCCAACACGTTTTTAGACCCCCAAGGGATTAGAGAGAACAGGGAACACAGTATAAGACTGCGACACATGATTCAAAAGCATGGCACTGCTGCTCATCTGTATGCTGCGGGCGCCATTTTGTGGTTCTTCACCAAGACACCACCTCTGAGTCCTTTCTTCAGCCTCCCTGCACACATCACACGGCTACCTCCCGCGGCATGCCCCACTGCTGCCTGCCGGAACCGCTCCCCTCATCCAAGGCTGCCATCAGGGGGGGGACTGCCGGCACTGGAGTCCCGGGCCCGGTCACAGCAGTCAGAGAGGGGGCCAGGGGAACGCAGGGGAATTTCAGTACCTAGAAACTCCCCTGGCCACCGATCCATCACCGCTGCTGAAGGGTTTTTTATTTTGTGAGACGGTGATTCTTGTCTCCGTCTCACTGGAGTTCAGAACAGAGCCTGCCAGTAGAGGGAGCTGCCGGCATGCGCTCCTCATAGCCACGAAGATTGCAGAATGGGGGGGAGCTGATGTGGTGACACACAGCTCCTCCCAGGCAGTTTCCTGTGCGGTGGTGATTCCTGTCAATCACTGCACTCCAGTCCTCCTTCATCCGGAAAGCTGCAGGTATGGCACCTGCATCACCTTTCTAACTGTGGCACATGTTGGGGGGAATCATCTGAACTGAAGCAATAACTGGGGAGTATGGACCTTATTCAGAGGCGGCCGTACGGTCTACGACCGCACGGCCGCCTCGATGTTTTGCCAGTGCGCATGCGCACGAGGGAGCCGGCTCCCTCGTGCGCATGCATGAGACCCGCTACAACCAACAGCGCCGGTCATAGCGGGTCTCTTTCCAAAGGGGGCGAGCTGTCGATGTTGATTGACAGCTCGCCCCGTTTGGAAGGCGGGCCGGGGGGTGGCAGCCCAAACGGAGGCGTTCCCATGGGAACGCCTGCCGTTTGGGGGAGGCCCCACTGACATCACTAATGATGTCAGTGGAGAGCTTCCGGCTCTGACAGAGCCAGAAGCTCTCCGGGGCTTACAACAAGTGAGACCCTACCCTAGGGTCTCGTCGTAAGCCCCGATAGTCGCGATGGTCTCTGACCATCGCGACCATCACCCGAGCGGACGTTAGAGCTGTGGGTGTTAACCCACAGCCTAACGACCGCAACAGAGGCGGGCGGTCAGGATGCAAGTGGCCGCCCAGTTTCTGAGCGACCGCTTGCATCCTCCGACCGCCTCTGAATGATGCCCTATGTGTGTGTGTGTGTGTATGTATGTATATATATATATATATATATATATATATGCGTATGTGTCTGTACGTGGATAAAAAGAATTTTAAAAAATATGAGGCGCACAATGGTGAAGTACGTATAAAACTCAAATCTTTACTAAATATAATTAAAAACCACTCACATATAAAATTGTGATATATGGAAATATCACACACAGCACATAAAGTAAAAGGACCTCTGGTCATCCCACATAAGCCGGCACCCCTGGTGTCCTCTCCAATTCACCAGCGCTTCCTGGACTGATGACATCACAGCGTCTCCATCATAAGCCAAGCCCAAACATGTTTCATCCCGAAGGACTTCCTCAGTGGGTGCACGTTGGTGATGTCATCGCAATGCGCATACCAGCGGGTCTCCAGCCGGAAGCTGGGAAGAAGCACGCGGAGACATGGTGATGGGGCGCACTTATTTAAGGTTAGTTTTCTTTGTTTTATTTTGTGTCCTGATGAAAATGCTGTCGCAATGAAACGTCGACTAGACTGAACTCCTGTAGTTGTCTTCTCATTTAAATCCTTGAGTGCCGCTGTCTCTGGTATGTTGTTATTTGGTGCATGGGCTGTGTACTACTGTCGGAGGGCAAAGGGGTAAGAAGTCTCTAATTTTTTGAGTGCCGGATTCCAACTCTGGAATATATATATATATATATATATATATATATATATACACACACACACAGTGGACCTCATTCAGAGTCGGTCGTAAGCGGCCACTCGGTCGTACCCAGCGATGTTCGCAAAACAGTGCTTGCGTAAGTTTCGCAATGCGCATACGCAAACCAGCTGTTGCGATCGGAAATTTTCCTCTCCTTCAATTTGGCCAGGTCGTTAGTTTGAGTGACAGGATGAGGCGTTTGTGGGTGGTAACAGGGGAAGGTGCTTGGGAACGGGGGAGTGGAGATCCGAATGCAGGCGTGCCTGACTATGCAAACGGCGTTTTATGGGAGTGCATAATTAACTAAGTAGTGTCATGGCACATGTGACATGGGAGGTTTTGACACTGACTTGATCGTAGTGCTTAAGAGAGGGTATGGTCAGCCTTATGCTCTACGACCAGCTCCGATGGTTCCCGATGGTCTCGATTAATCCTTATATGCCCGGAGATGACGTGTATTGCGAACGAGATGGGGGCGTATTTTTAGTCTTACGGCTGCATCCTCCCCTCGCTCGTCCAGCTAACGATCCCATCTTAACGACGCAACTTGCGAGCGCTTCATTTGCATATCCGGCCCCTTTTCCCTTACGACCGAGCGGCCGCAACGACCGACTCTGAATGAGGTCCAGTATGTGTGTGTGTGTAGAGAGAGAGAGAGAGAGAGAGAGAATTGGAGAAACGGCATCACTCATGGGTACTTTCATGTAAGACTTCAAACGACAGTGTCTGTGCCCAAAGTCCATGTGGCCTTTTAGCAAGAATGTTATTGATAAAAGTCCGGATGGACTGAAACGGAGGACACAGACACGGTTTGTCATTTGAAGTCATAAATGAAAGTACCCATGAGTGACGCTGCTTCTCCAATTCTATCTGTCTGTCTTAAAAAAAAACTTGCAAATCCTGCATTTGCCCCTGCAATCCCGCTACCCACCCACTTCGCCACCCTTCCATATTCCCGTCCGTACACTGTGCCCCTAAAAGAGAGGAGCAGTGTCGCATGGGGAGTAGATCTAGGAGCAAAAAAAACAAGGTAAGTGTGGGGTCTGCCTGGGGCTGGAGAGACAGAAGGGGGGGCTGGGCTAGAGACACAGTAGAAGGGGGGCAGGCTGGATACCCATAAGGGTGGCAGTCCTGGGAGACACAGAAGGGGTGCTAGCTTGGGAGACAGAGAAGGGGGGCTCGCTGGAACTGGAGAGATTGCATGGCTGGAATTGCACAAACACGGGAAGGGGTGGCCCTGCCTGTTTTGGCAGTCCCGGGCCCCACCACTTCTGATGGCAGCCCTGCCCTCATCACCCGCTTACCTCCTGCCAGGTCATTTCCTTTTCTGCTGCTGATCTACGGGCAGTGAGTGACGGCGGACTATTACCGCTACTGACCGCGGGACACCATCTGTAGTGAGGAGGACCTGAATGCTGGGCGGCATACACTGTTCTTCTCCTTCCTGGACTGACTGTTACACGTGTATTGATGACATCGCCATCATCATCTCGTGAGTCTTCTAGCGGGCGGCTCTCCTCAGTACGGGTCTGGGACTCCGTCTCCCAGTGACAGTGAGACCTAAAAGCAGTGCCAATAGGCGCGGCTGGCGTCACTACAGAGGATACAGGGCCGGATTAAATAAACTTTATAGAAAAAATAAATGCAGATGCTGGAACTCGCGGTGAGCCCCATAGCAACTGCAACTGTACTGCAGTTATACCACTGGTGTTAGGGTTAGGCACAAGAGGGAGGGTTAGGGTTAGGCACTAGGGAGGAGATTAGGTTCAGGCACCAGGAAGGGAGAGTTAGGGTTAGGGTAGAGAGATGTGTGGTATCTTAAAATAGCATTTTGGCAAAACCGTGGAGGGGGTCTGTAGAGGTAACTGATAACATGTAGAGGTTACAGAGCAAAAGCATCTCAATTGCACATTTGCAACCTGCAGTACAACAGATGGAATTGATGACTAATTCTTAAGAAACTGCAAATTAATTTCCCAATTGTACTACTTTAAAATGGTAAATATAAAAGATAGAAACATAGAAACAGAAATATCTCCCCCATACACAATGTTATGTCATACTTGCCTACTTTTTTTTTTCTCCTCCCCGGGATTAGCCTGGGGAAGAGAAGCAGGTAGTTTGCAATGGGGGCGGGACCTGGAGGTTCATGCCATTAAACCCTGCTGTAAATTGCCGCGATTGGTGCAAACTGAAATAGAGGTGGGGCTAAATGAAGCAATTATTGAAGAATAACATCATTAAGTCCTGCCCCCTACAATGGGACCTGCGATTACTGCAGAAATTCTTCCCATTCTGCCCACCTCACTAGGAAGTGGGCAGAATGCGCGAGAAATGCCTACTCTACTGGAGGAGCAGGGGGTTACCCGAAAAATCGTGAGCCTCCCGCGATTTCTGAGAGAGTAGGCATGTATGTATTAGATGAGCTGGGGTTAGAGGGTTAGAAATAAAAGGAAGGGGGGGATTTACAGTATGCAAATATATATTATGCTATAAAAATACCTAAATCTAAAAATATTACAGTGAATGAGTAATACCTACAAATGAGTGCACATTCAAAAGAAGAATAAAAAGATGAAAACCAATAATTTCTCAATTTCTCAGTTCTAATCATGCTATATAAATGTGGCAGGTAGGGCCCAGAGCTGATCTAAGCTACAGTCATCTCTAGCTGCTGCCTACATGCATTGTGATGTCACAATGCAGGTCATAGCCCGATGTAAAGAATGCCCAGCTACTGGCAGCCATTTTGTGGTGACATTTTGTCCTACACTGATACTCTCTGAGTAGTTCCTGCTTTTATTAATCATCTTTGGATAACAACTACCAAAATGGATTTTGGATTACATCTACCAATAAGGGCCTAACCAACAACATCATCTTCAGAAATCGAATCTGAATATCATCTTAAGGTAAGGACTATATAACAACTTTTGGTCTGTCATCCATAACTTTTCATACACCTTCCTCCATTTTATGTGCAGTTTATAATTTACAAACAATGGATAAAGCAAATTATTCATCTAATGTGACGCTGCATAACTAAGATGGGTACACACTTGTCCAATCTTCTGGGGATCCAACTCCAGAACATACTGTTAACCATACTTGCCCAAACCAGGCCCAAATGAAAAAATACATAAGAGAAAAGGTAGAGAGGTATATTGTTGGGGTTACTTTAATCTAAGGAATTAGGGTTGGCATGTAGATACTATTCTTTATGGGGGATATGTATTCCCTATCTAGCACTAGATTAGATAATGTTTTATTAGATTAAGATGTTTCGATTATTACTGTGCCGTCTGTATTATATTGCTCATGCTGCTTGTGGTGTTTAATGCTGTATGGTGATGGGCTTTACTAGGTTGCTATAGGTATGGTCTTGACCCCCTGACGCCCGACATGCATTTTGCGTCATCGCGCGCACACCCGAAAGCCAAGGAGGGACCAACGATTTTCACATGGTGACTGACTTGTATAAAGATAAGATGTCATTTTTTTTGTATTTGTATCCCTGGGCATAACAACTCAACTCTGTACCCACTACTCAAAATCCCGACATCTGTCATACCTACGCCGGGAGACTGACGCCCGGCTTATCTTCTGCAGACAGCCGGGGGGGGGGGTTAGGTTTTAGGGCTCCCGGGGGGACTTAGGGTTAGGCACCCACCTGGGAGGGTTAGGTTTAGGCACCACCAGGGGGAGGTTAGGGTTAGGCACCCCCCCTGGGTTTAGTCTGTGGGGAAGGGTGGGTTAGGTTTAGGCACTTAGGGGGGGTTAGGATTAGGCACTTGGGGAGGAGGTTAGGGTTAGGCACCCCTAAAGGAGGGTTAGGGTAGGGAATTAGGTTAGCGATACTCACCTAAGTAGCAGTCGCGATATTCACCTCTGCCGGGCTTCCACTGTCGGAAGCCTTTTGCCCTCCCATACTGCAGCCATGGAAGGGCAAGACTGCCGTAGTCAAACTCAAAACATATCATCAATAAACACCAAAAAATACCACACCGATTCTGTGGTTATTATTGTCAAAATAAGCCGCACCAGTATGCAGATGAATTGCAAATGGAATGCTAATGCAGTATCGTCCCACGACGTTAGTCGCACAGATCCCTGCAACTGCACCACCCACACTTATTCTGTGCGAAACAGCCGAGATATGTCTGACTCAGAATCTCCCAGACATACGCACCATATGTTTGCTACAGCGCATGCAATGTGTTCTGAAACTTGCTAGATGCGGGGGCAAATGGAGCTGCGCGCACCTCAGGATCAGGCCCGCAGTATTTAGATGACATAGGGACTGATTTAGAGTTGCACGCAATGGTAATGTTTGACCAGTTTTTATGCCTACTGAGCATGTGCCAAAGCCGCAGCGATTGGGTAGCGACATTGGTCACAGAGTGGATTTATTTGCTAAGTGAGTGACAGGTCATCAGCTTTTTAGGGAGTTAACGTGGAGCATGCTTGCCGACATTTAGCTCCCTCCTTCCGGGAGGAAGCTGTCGGGCTTACAGGGCTGGGGTGTGACGCTGCCAAAGGGTGCGGAACCTGGCACATGACGCGGCATTGGTGGCGGAGCATGGGGCGTGACAGCATGATCGCATCATCGTGGCTCCGCCCCCTCTTCACAATGCCGTGATTAATGGCATTGTGCAGCCGGGGGCGGAGCCACGATGATGCGATTCAGCGCGAATCGCATCACCGGCCCCCCTGCGCCCGGGGTTTGTACTTAAAAGCGCGGGGGGGTGCAGGCACATCGCCGGGGGCCAGGAGGATTGCCTGCCATCCCGGGAGGTCGGGAGCGGCACCCGATTTTCGGGAGGCTCCCGACCAAATCGGGAGGGTAGGCAAGTATGACGTGGAGTGGCTAGAAAAAAACAGGCATGCTGGGACTATTTTCTGTGCATCTGCACCTGATCCAAATTCTTACACAGCTGGAGAGGTCCCGGCGTCTAAGGTGAGATGCTCATTCTGAGACAACATAAGCTTGCTCAGAGGTTCCATGTTCATCTGATGTTTTTGCATTTGTACATAAGCGGCGTATGTGACATACCGGAGGTCGGCGTCTCTGTGCACAAGACAGCGGCTGACTTGTTAGCATATTTTGCAAGTCCGCTGCGTACGGGATCACAGCAGCGACGGGAGGAAAGGAAATGCATTGCCCCCTGATCCGCAGATTGTAGTTCCTATCTTGTACATTCACAAGAAACCACTTCCTGTTCCTCCCTCTGCTACATTCGTGCAATATTCATAATTGTGTCTAGATTCATATATATTTAACAAACTGCTGCTTATACGCACTACTCAGTGCTATTGTTTATAGCCTAGGTACTTGAATGGAGGAAAAAATATCTCCAAGCGAGTGAGTAAGCATGTTATTCTTGTACAGAAACCACAGTGAATCTCTGCGATGACTCGTTAAAACTGAGACCAACATTGAACTGATATTATATTTTTGTACAGTAGCATTGATTTTTACATGACTTGTAAAGCACAATACGTATAAAACATTGTTTTGTTTAATGATTAATTCCTCTTAAAGCAAAATGTAACAGAACATTTTGAATAGAGTAAACTATTTCTCACTACATGCTGCCTAGTGCTGGCATATTTCAGTGACAGTCCTTCCCTTTTCCTTGGCCTGTTATCTTATTCTAGGAGTAGAGTGGCACGTGCAGTAGTGTAAGTTCATCCCAAACGCCCGGAAGCAAGTTATAATTTTATTGTACACAGGTCCAAATTACATGATTTTATCTGTTTTAATGATTTTAAAGGAATCCAAAACAGAATCCAACCAAAACACTTGAGGATGGTTTTGCCAAAACCAAAACAGAAAACACAATAATGAATTAGAACCAAAACATAGGGGTCTGCGCACATCTCTAGTAACCAGTGCTCCGGCTGTCTGGTGCCGGCCTTGTCCCTTTGCTTATGACTGCATGATGTGGTGTATAGGGAGCAGAGCCCCGCCGGCATCCAGAAATCCAGCAGCAGTGCATGTCTCCAGGCAGCAAACAGTGGACGCTACAGGCAGCACTGCTGCATTAATTCTGGCACCCTGCAGGCCAGAAGCAAGGGCTGTGGGGCAGCGACATCCACAGAGCCTCTGTGCGGCGTCACCGGTCGCCCATAGCTAGTTACGACCCTGCCCACCTCTCCCTTCTAATATTTATTTGGGGGCGATTCAATTCAGCGCGCTGTTTAGCCTGACTAATGATTTCTCCTCGCTCCCTCCTGAGGGTGCGAGAAGAAATCCGACTAAAGTGCTGGCCATGCGGCTCTTTTCCTGCTTAGTGCGGCGCTAACAGCCGCGTGGCCGTCACTTTAGTCGGAGAATGCCGTTCTTGCAACTAAACCCAGGTTAAGTTGTGAGAACCGGCATTCTCCAACTGAACTACTTCCCGTAAACCTCACGCTGAACTGAATCTCCTCCTTTAATTGGAACAGAACATAGATACATTATGTGAAAGGTTTAGCTGCTGATATTCTGTGTATGTTGCTAATGACAGGATGGGTTTATGTAAAGGTGGATGGGTAACATGAAGGAAAACAAAGCCCTTACTCTATCTCCAAGGAGGTGACAACCAGGTATATTATTTCTTCACACACTATTACATGTGTTTAAAAGAGACAATTACTGACTTGACTTGTTTATACAGAACTGTTTGCATTACAAATAATGTAAGTGGAACAGACCTATGACATGTTCTCTTTAGAGTTATTCTCTTACATCAAACTCATTCACATCTCTAGTACTAAAGGGTGCAAGGCAACCAACACGGACTTATCACGTTTTCCAGCACTTCAGTGTGAACAGACTGCAATGACAAACATACTTAACCTATCCTGCTCTTAACTGGTTGCCTTGCTGTGACAGCCATTATGTCCACAGAACATTTATGATCTTATCAGGTCAGAGAAGGACCACTTGTTGTGTTTGCACACTGAGTAGGCCCTAATGATTGTTTACACAATTCCAGGAAAACCAATACTGTGTGCTTATCTCTGCAAGGCTGTAATCCCTAAACAGGGAGATAGCTTAGTAAGCTCATACTGTAGCTGGTGTGACTGCTACTTGAGTCGGTCAAGGAACAGGGGGTGTTCAATTAGGATTTATACCTAATTTATAAAAGTGTGACCCGAAACCACTTATTTTATAAATTCACCCCTGGTAAAGCAGAAGAATGCAAGTATGATGCCAGATACAGACAATTAGGTACATCTAGAATGTCCAAGGAGAAGTCCATCGAGACGTGTCCCAATAACCCTTCCTCTCCAGTCCGTGAGGGTCCCATGAGTTCAAACATTACTCACCTGTGGGCACCTTTTAATGTTATTTACAATTAATAGCATGTACAACTGTGGTCACAGGGTAGTTGCTGGCTATAGTTCACTTCCAAATGTCTACTGGTTTCAGTCATGAAGGAGTTACCATTATGGGGCTGATTCTGTGTCGCACACTTCTGCGACTGCTTTAGCTTTATTGCCATAGTCACACCTGTGACTTTATGCTAATGCTAGTATCAGCTCTTTCCCCGCTGTACAAGTGCACGCCTGACTGTGTAAGGGCTGGGACGCCCACTTTGTGTATCTTTCAAAGCAACAATCTCACTTGGTGCATCTCTAGTAGGTACCAACAAACCTTGTCTCTGCCCCATGCTGGCTGTAAAATTTCTGTCAGAGTTTGACCTTGTATGTAAGTTATTAAGTGTCTGAGGGGCCTATTCATCAAACGATAAATGGCCCGGTAACCATGCAGAAATGCTAGTTTCCGCATTTTTAAGTTACCGGGCCATTCATCATTAGGGGTCCTATGGACCCCCCCGGTATTCAGCAAACTTCCGAAAACAAAGTTTTCGGAGTTTGCTGCCAAGAACAAGCGCCATCTTCAGATGGCGCTTGTTCTCGGATCTCCGCTCCTTCCTATGGGAAGGAGTTCCGGGGATGCGAAGAGGCATCCAAGCGGATCCCTCCGCCGCATCCTCACCAGCTCCCCGGCTGTTGCTGGGACGATGGGGAGCAGGTATCTCGCAGCTACAGAAGTATCTGCGACACTTTCCACGGGGACAACTGCTTTTTGGAGCAGTTGTCCCCTCACCGGAGCACTGATAAATTGCTCCGGTGTCAGGCTTCCCCCGCTGCGAATTGGATACTAATGTATCCCTCACAGTGAGTTCTAAACTTCGTCATCGGCCTTTCCCCTAAGGGGTCTATTTATCAACGACTTTTATCATACGCAATGGGCGGAATTCAATTGTTTTCGCGGCCCGCATCTCCCGTCTAAAGTGACAGGAGATCGCGGGCCGCTATGCAATTGTCCAAGATTTTCGTGCTGATCGCGAAAAGTGATGTTTGGGCGCCCAAACATGTCACTTTTCGCACATTTCAGCTCTCAGGGCATCGCATTATAAAAACACACTTTACTTTTTTGAACTTTTAGCACCTCTATTGTTTGATTAATATTTATGTATTATTTTTAAACCTCTATTTTTCACCTTCTTATATATGCAGCAGCAGCTGCTCTTATCTATCTTACACTTTTTTACACTTCACCTTCTCTCATTAGAGTGATGCCCTGGGGTGGCTCAACTGGGCCTGTTTGGGGGTGTCCTGCGCTATGGATTTCAACCCCAGTATGTTAGGGACCTACCCTCAAAGGTTACCTGGGTGCGGTGGGTAGGCCCATAACAATGGCCATGATTATGCTAAAACTTTATTGCTAAATTTTATTGCATAATGTATTATATATAATTAGTAATGTTGGAGTTGTGCACTTGTACTTTTTATTCTTGTGTTTGCAACAATAGTCTCCACAGGTAGCACCTCCCATTATATATTTATATTCAGGGTGTGCAGTCTAGGGCCCCCTTTTCTATTTAGTAAATATACCCCTAAGCTTCCCTTGTATTGCCTGCAAAGGAGAATGAGAAGGTGAGCATCAAATACAAACTAGCAGGGCTGGATATTAGTGTTATATAAATAATAAATTAGTATGTAATTGATATACCATAAAAAAAAAAAAATATTCCCATGGTCCACATTAAACAAAGGAATATTTGGCATATCATTTTTATTGCATGCAATTTTCACTTCCTCCACGCAAAAGAATACATTTGCTGGAAAGTCATTACCAACTTAACCAAAACTAAAGGTGATTCCTATAGTCACAATAACCACGACACATACAGTATTTGGGCCTGATTCTGAGTTGCTCACAAGTTTGAAACAGGCCGCGTTTAGCAATGTTTAGCATACTGCACATGTATCTTTGCAAATTACGTGCCATTCAGAATAGTACACCTCATGCGGATTGTGTGGTTGTATGACATAGATGCACATGACTATGAACGGGAGTATAGTCGCATTAGTATTCCATTATCAATCTCTTTGGAATCAGCTTGCAGAGGGCATCCAGAGTTGTGTTCATATTACAGTGCGTGTGACTCAGGATCAGGCTCAATAGGGGGCGTTTGGCTATACAGCACCACAAGACTTACGCATTTCGCAAAGTTTCCCAGCCACACCCACTGTTCTCTGTATAAAAAGAAATTGCTGCAAATAGGAATTTTTTAAACTGTCCCCTTCTAGGAGAAGAGAAGGCGGCACGCTGTACCTGGGATAGAGGATTGCAGAAATGGCAGGGCAGTATAAATGTATTTCTACCGAAAAAAGTAACCTAAGTTTAATTTATCCATTATGCAGAATGACATATGTCGGTGTGCTATGTTAGGTCAACATTCATTGCGTCAACATACATACAGTCGACATACTACTGTCAACATGCTTAGCATGTCGACAGTGACCATGTCGCCATCCATAATTTCTACATGGATGACATGTCGACATGACCAACTGTTGATCTAATGTCCTTGGTGGCCCAGCAGTCACTTACCTGGTCCCAGCGTTTGCCGCAGTTCCTGCGTCTTCTTCTGGGTCCCGACAGTCACGTGTATAGCAGTCATGGCACAAGCATCTGACAAGCAGCGTTTCGGTGAGTATTTTACCCCTATCCCTAAGACTTCACCAAACATCTAACCCTCACGGCGGTGAACATGTTGACATTCCAAGGATGTGGACACGGTGCCTGTCGACACGTTGAATCATGTTTACATTTTAATGTCGACATTTTACTGTACACATTATGAATGTCAACTCTGTCACACTAGCTGCATCCACCGGGACCCTGTGCTCGTTAAACCCAACTGATTTAAATGTAAACAGTTCAATATTAAAGTTAATTGACAATAATAACTTTGGCATTAGCTAATTTTTTTTTAATGCTGTGTTTTGCTGACCAATGTGGTCCCATACTTGTCAAAGTTTTGGAAACTAGTTTCAGGGAGATTATAGTTGGTAGTAAAATGCACAGCGCAAAATTTATGGGGCGTGTCTAGTTCCGTCCAAAGGACGTCTAACTCCACCTATGGGCGTATCTGTGCTTAAATGCTTGTTGTGAGATATTTCTATGACATTAGTATCAATATATTTTGGGGAAATTATGCATTATTGATGCTAGCACTGCTGCCTGCAAAAGTCAATTTCTGGCAGGCCCCATTTGTCCACGAGGAGACAAAAGACATCTGGGTGGAGAGCCCACTCTCCGGAGTGTATGTCCTGCCCGCTTAGGAAGTCCGCTTCCCAGTTGAGGACTCTGGGGATGAACACTGCAGAGATCTGGACCGGCTTGCCCTGGAGGAGAGCCTGCGCCTGAGTGAGTGCTCTGTACACTGCTCGAAGCTGCAGAATGTTTATGGGCAGGTGACTTTCCCGAGTTGTCCACCGTCCCTGAAAGGAATGATGACCGATTACCATGCCCCATCTGCGAAGGCTGGCATCTGTCGTGAGAAGTTCACAATCTGGAATCCAGTAGGGGCGACCCTTGTCCAGATGGAACGTCTGTAGCCATCATAAGAGGAAAAGCCAAACCTCCAGAGAGGGAAGGATTGTCTGGGACCGGATCAGATGATACTGTCTTTTCCACCGGGAAAGAATCAGTTGTTGAAGGGGCCTGAAATGGAACTCGGCGTACTCCACCATGTCGAAGGTGGATACCATAGACTCCAGGACCTGCATTGCTGAGTGAATGGATACCCTCAGATTGTGGAGCAGGTTGCACACCCACAAGTGTAGTGTTAAAATATTGTCTGCTGGCAGAAAGATTCTCTGTATTCAAGAATCTAGGAGTGCCCCCAGATGTATCATCCTCTGTGTCAGAGATAGGGAGGACTTTTTCCAATTGATGATCCAGCCGTGTGTTTGCAGGAAGTCCACGGTCAGCTGGAGATGGGGTTGTAACACAACCGGTTAGTCTGCCAAGATTAAGAGGTCTTCTAGGTCTGGCAGGAATCTAACTCCCTTACGTCTGAAGTGTGCCACCATTATTTTGGTAAATACCCAAGGGGCTGTTGACAGTGCCAAAACTGGTAGGGACCGCTGGTGGGTTGAAGTAATAGGTACATGCAGGTTATGCACCCTGAATGTCCAGGGAAACCATGAAATCCCCAGGCTCCATTGCTAGGACAATTGATTGTAAAGTTTCCATGCGGCACTTGGGCACTCTGATAAACCTATTGAGGAATCTGAGATTCAGAATAGACCGATGAGACCCATTCGGCTTCTGAATCAAAAAGACAGTAGAATAGAATAACAGTTCCTCTCTGAGCCGAAGGCACCGGTATTATCACATCTGAACACAGCAGGGAGTGAATGGCCTCCTGGAGGGCCAGGGCCTTGATAGGGTCTCATGGGGGACCTATGCAAAAAATGTGCTGGGTCACCGCATCCGGCTGATGATGCGCAGATTATCCGATGCTGCGTTGGACAATGCAGCCCGGAAAAGTAATGCACAGGAGGCATGATGCCTCCTGCCGCATTACCATATCTGCAAGGATCGCAATTGCAAAGCTGCCTGTGTGCAGCTTTGCAATTAGGATCCTTGCAGAATCAGGCCCATAGTACGCTGTAATAGCTGTGTGTACTCCATGATGGGAGGCAGCAGGGGAGTTGTGAGGGATTGCACTCTGGGCTGGGGGAGGGGCTGCCAGGGGAGAGCCTACCTCCCCACTGCTGCATCAACTGCCGGGTGCCGCTGGTTTCTACCTGGTCCCCGACTCTGGCTTTTAACTGCTCCAGTGCCTAGCGGGGGAGCAGACGAACCAGTCGCCCCACTACAGCGTCTTCTGGGGTATACAATCGGGAAGCCGGCTGCCTTAATACCGGCAGCCGGCTTCCCGACTGTCATATCCTGGCGAGGGATGAAATGCCGGGCGTCTAGATGTAGACGCCTGACATTTCCCCGACGCTGGGAGACCGGCGTCCAGCATCCCGATCGAAGGGATGCTGGGCGCCGCGAGTTGACAGCCGCGGGGGGGAGGGATAGGTTTAGGGCCTCCAGGGCGGACTCAGGGTTAGGCACCACCACGGGAGGGTTAGGGTTAGGCTAGGGGGAGGGAGGGTTAGGGTTAGGCACCCCCCCGGGGGACTTAGGTGTAGGCAGCAGGGAAAGGAGTGGGTTAGGGTTAGGCACTTAGAGGGGGGAATAGGGTTAGGCACTTGGGGGGGAGGTTAGGGTTAGGCACCCCTAAGGAGGGTTAGGGGGTTAGGTTAGTTAGTACTTACCTATCCATGATCGGGATTTCCAGTGCTGTCGGGCCGGCGGTATTTCATACCGATTCCTCTTCCGGCGGGTCTCCACTACCGGAAGGACTGCATAACATCCAAATTCCCCGCCAGTGGGGAATCGTCCTTACCTGTTCTTTTCCGTTTGCCTGGCTGCAGCCCTGTGTCCCCACAAGGCGGCTAGCAAAGCCCCTCTGGCACCCACCAAAATCACCAGACCACTTACTGGTGTTGCGGCGCCGGCGGAGGTAGTTGGAGCAGCGGTACAGGTGCCCAATAACTAATAAAATGAAAAGCTTGGGACTACGAAAGCAGTCCCCCTTGTAAAAGGTGCGACTGATCCTGTCCAGCACCAAACAAAAATCTGTCTGTGGCTGGGGGCGGAGTATATTTGGAGGTGGACCAGGGCATCCTGGGAGCTAAAGCTTAACTGTTTGGTGCCCGGATCACTCCAACCACACACACCCTATGGACCCTGAAGAAGAAAATGTATATATTAGTTGCTAGGTGTAATTTGCCACAAACAGGAACTATCAGGCTTCCATGACCCCTCCTCCCAATATTAAAAAGGGCAAAGCAGGCCTAGTCACCAATCTGCACAACAATGCCCACCTACTGTATGTTCTATGCCACACCCACTCTCAGGTAAGTATGCCCCCTTGGTGGTCCATAAATCAGGACTGTTAGAATGTATGCTGCACGCATCCAGTCTCCACCAACTAGTAAAATCACACAGTTTAAACACGTTCCCAGTTTTGCAATGCAGAGCTGACTCCAGCTTTAAAAGAATTTCATTTGAAAAGGAGCTCAGGTTTTATGCAGTTTGTTAATCACCCAAACAGAGACGGCTATACATCAGGTATGTGATAAATGTGAATGTAATAATCTGCCCCAAGCAAATTGCCAGAGGAATTGCTTGTCAGACAGAATCTTTCAACTGCTCATATCTTTTACATCTCTGTTCTCTGTTCTTGGATAAGCGCCACAACCTGAACGTGAGTGATGTATTACTTCTCTGCAACTGTATACACACCGAGAGCTCTTTCACCATGGTCTGCAGTCTCATAATATCTGTGCCCATGTTTGAGATTGTGCATTAATACAAGCAATTTATAACCCAGGATTAATTATTATTTTTTAGCATCTGTTTAATGACCAATATAGTGAATTCTGAATGGGGGTTGGATCACAAAATTCTAAATTGTTGCTAATTAATCTGTTCCCCCCCCAATGAAAACAGCATCCATCTCTCTATGGGGAGATGTACTAAACTCTCGAAAGTGATAAACTACCAGCCAGTGACAAATGCAGGATATCTAGAGGGGGGTTTACAAATGCTTGATTTTAGAGTGAGTGTGGCCAGTCATTGAAGATGACATAATTAGCACTTATCCAGCTTTAATTTGCATCATATGTAGTGTATTGTGTGTCATAATTCCAGCATATACAGGACCAACAATCACAGTAAGCTATTAAATGAGGCAGTAGGGCCATCCTGCCTGAGCTGAATGTTTTTATTTCAGATGTGGGCACCATTCCAGAGCATTGGAGCAAGTCCGGGAGTCTGGGGGAGCAACAGAAGAACCTAGCCCTGCCCTGGACATATATGAACATATTGGTCTCCTTATGCATTGGCTAGTGTATTATTATATAGTATTAATAATTAGCCGTATTGATTAGCAGTGCACCGCTAACAGTGCATGTTTTCCATATCTCCTAGTTGGTGGACAAGTGTATTTATTACTGGAAGAAGTAAAATGTATTATATTACTATTTCTATTGTGGTTATAGTGTGGCTTGGGGAGGGGGGTTTCCAGACAACCGGAAACTTCCCTGCGTTTGCCTATGCCAGCCACTCAGCTCCTGTCATGTTACAGGTTGTGTTTGAAAAATGACTGTTAGGAGCTGATTGGTTGGTAGTTTATCACTCTCCAATTTATCACTTTCCAGAGCTTAGTACATCTGCCGACTAACAGACTAATGTGAATGGGAGATGGGGAGGGTGCCTGCTTTCATTGTTTAAAATCAGTGGCTACCAAACTCGAGGCACCCTAACAGTCCAGGTTTTAAAGATATCTTGAGCACAGATAGCTAAATCAAATTGACTGAGGTACTAATTATGTGACCCGTGTTAAAGCATGGATATCCTTAAAACCTGGACTGTAATGGGAACATCTGATTTAATGTATATTTACTGTATATCTATCTCTTTTCCAATCTAATTGATCTATCGATGGTTGGCCTTGTGCGTTTAAAGAAAATCAGACCTTTAGATCATATTTCTAATAAATGTTAAAAAGTCAGAACATGTACAGTAGGTGACAATAGGTTTTATTACAACTCAGATGTAGACTTCCTTAAGTCAGCTGGTAATACAATTGGGAACGCTGGACTGTTAAGCATTCTTACCTGCTCTCCCAGAAGATGCAGGTGGCTCCCGATTTTTCGGGTAGTCCCCGGACGAGCGGGTGGAGTGAGCAAGATGGGGAGATAATACCTGGAATGGTGGGTCCGTAATTTGCACTCTTCTACTCCTGCTATTGCAAATGTGTTCTATGACTATTTTGCTGTCCTTTACTCCTCAAAGGCTCCTTCTACCTTAGAAGAGTTACTTGAATATTTCCCTGCCCTCCCTTTCCTCAGACAGCAGAGCATTTCTAGATTCTCCACTCACCATTGAGTAAATTGAGGTGGCTTTTTCTTCATTGCCATGCGGTAGGCCTTGGGAGTGGATGGGAATTCCCACTGAGCTTTATAAGAAACATGCCCTATTCTTTTTCCTAGATTTTTTAATCTTTTTAATGAGCTTTGTGACCTGGGTTTTCTCTCTTGTTCCATGTCGGAGTGTCACAAGCTGCGGCTTGACCCCTTTCGGCTCCAGGATGCTGTCGAGTGGCTTGGACGCCACATCTTCCAGCCACAGGGTCTGGCGGTCTCACTTGTTGCAGGGCTGGGACGGCAACTGCGATTGCTAGACAAGGATGCAGAGCGGCCGCGTGTACTGCTTCCCTCTGATCAGGGGTGGTTCCCGCTGGGTCAGTCCCTACTATTACCGGCGGCCACCCTCCCCTTACCCACACGCTGCCTCGATCAGAGCTAAGCTCCGATCGGGCTGCTTTACAGCAGTATAGCTGCTACGCATGCGCAGAAGCTTACTAATGGTGAAAATAAAAATTGCAGATGGTGGAGCTGCTCCATCATGAGCAGCCGCAGCAGCTCCTCCCACAAGCCTTTGTCATGCCTCTGCCAACTGTGTACTGCTCCTCAGCCTTGCTGCTAAATCCTGTATCTATACTATGTCCCGACCACCTGCCTCAGTGTCAGTACTTCTCTCAGCTAAATCCTTGTCTGCTGCTAAACCAGAAATCGGTATGAATCCCGGCAGTTTGCTGTCAATATACAGACAGCGTCATCCTGATGCTCAGGATCCAGGCAAGGGTCCGGTAAGTATGGTAACCCTTCCCCATTCTCCCCCTAACATCACTTTTCTGCATCCTAACACTAACCCCCCCACCCCAACTCTCCCCATTAGTGCCTAAACCTAACCCTCCCCCCTTAGTGCCTAACCCATCCCCAGGGGTTCCTCCCCACCCTAACCCCCTTCACCCCATGACACCTAAACCTGACCCTCCTAAGACCTAACCAGTCCCACTATATATACGATCGCCATCCCGGCTGTTGGGATTCTGGCTTCGGCTTCTCCACTACTGTTGGTATTCCGGTGCTGGTCTTCTGGCTTGGTAGACGGGATGCCGGCTGCAGGTAAAATAACTGCATCCCGCTAAACCACTTAGTCAAACACACTCCTGTTCTCACACATACAGTGGTGTAAGGCGTTGGTTTACTATTCACTTAATAATATCTTAACTAGCCCCCTTGTGGCTGTTTATCAGTCCTGGACAGTTCTTTTTGTCCCAATGATCTTGCACTTCCCTTACTTCAAGGGGGGCTGCTATTCTCCAGGCAACCTTTGTCCCAACAGTTCAAAATAGGTATCTAAAAAAGAAAATGAGAAACAGTGCCTCCTAGTGCAATAAAACCCAAAAATATTATTCCACCACCAATACGTGAACACCCTTAAGACTAAAGGAGTACCTATTAAAGTGGTAAATACCACTATCTTGGTGACAATTGAAAATATCTTCCCTCCAATGATGTTCACATGGGATATGACCGTCCACACTCGTAACCAGATATTCTCAATTAATTATACGGTCCCAGTAAGGGAAAAAAGCATTGTAGTGTGATATCATTTAACCAAACAACATTTATTACACAAAAAGCCAAAATAAAATACCCGTACATAAAATAAAGAATTTTTGCTTATTTGAATGGGGACCTTCCCCTGAGCCCACAGAGTTTCCACTGTCTCCTGGACCAACCTCAATGTGTTTCGTCCTTGTGTAGATAACTGGACTTCATCAGGAGGTATGAGGATATGTATGGAGGTTGCCTCTTATATACCCTAACTCATTAACACTGTTGGGGGCATGTGTACCGCCCAAATGTGATTGACACCTGACCCGGAAGCTACATCACTTTGCCCTCACATGGGCTACAGCACTTAGGACGTCGGAAATTACATCACTTTGCCCTCATATGGGCTATATCACTTAACAAGCCGGAAGTGTATCCGCCGTGCATTTAACCAAGAATACCCGTGATCCGCCTTGTTCGCGGTCGCCGGATGTCCTTGATGCAGACGTTATAGTCAGGTGCTGGAAGTTTGACTCCCACGACTTTCGGGTTCCACCACGCATGCGTGGAGTTATCCGAGCACACCCGCTATCCGCCTTCTTGTTCGCGATCGCCAGATGTCCTTATTGCAGACGTTATAACCAGGCGCTGCAACTTTCAGGTTCCGCCACGCATGTGTGGAGAGGTCCAACTGGTCACAGTGCCAGCATACCTATTCTACAAGTGCGGCATTCTCAGTTCCGTCATTAGTTCTATTTAGTATCAGCGCCATTTTGCTGTAGTCCATTTACAAATAGTCTGTATTTCTTACAGATGGTGGCCATTTTGTTGTGGTCAGGTGACATCATGTATGTAATATAAATATAGTAAACTATTATTAAAAATCAAAAAAAAAATTAAAGCATCAGAATATAAGCAGTAATATAATCATAATCCATAAAAAAGAAGAATAATTTTTAAAAAAGAGAAATTCATTACTAAAATTAACATTTGGCTAAAATCGACCTACCATCTAAAATCTCAAACAATAGCCATTTTGTTATAGTCTATATTACCCTATTGATACAAAAATTGACCAGCTTACATATAGTGTGAATTAATTATCTTAATAATCTTAATATCTAACACTACATTATATCAGCATACATATATTATAAAATGCAGTGACAAAAAAATCATCGATTAGTACTAATAATAATGTTTGCAACATGGATATTGATATTTTAAATATTAAAAAATTCCTAAAACTTATTAAAAGCCTATTTAAAACTGTACAAAATAACTTAAAAATGGAGTGATCTCATAATTATCATTCAGACCTCTAGGGACCAGGGTGTCTAATTCATAAATCCAGAACATCTCTCTAGA
This sequence comes from Taudactylus pleione, assembly GCA_031769625.1. NCBI lineage: Eukaryota > Metazoa > Chordata > Amphibia > Anura > Myobatrachidae > Taudactylus > Taudactylus pleione. Next base: position 399,016 of record JAUIMM010000042.1, on the reverse strand, counting down.
TAATTTATTTTCCAAGTCACCACCTCGTTCACCTAAGGTGACATGCTCGATAGCTTTAAATTTTAAAAGTTCTGCATCTGAATTATGAAATAACTTGAAATGTCTGGGGACAATATGTGTTTCTACCTTATTCTTTATGTTACGAATATGCTCTTGTATTCTAATTTGTAATAATCGTTTCGTTTTCCCTATGTATTTAAGCTTACAGGGACATTCTAATACATAGATTACCCAAGTAGTAGTGCAACTAATATATTCCTTTATTTGATAGGTGCGTGAGCCATCACAGGTTTTTAAAGGAGTGGGTTATGGGATGTGCAATTTTACATATATTGCAACGTCCACATTTAAAAAATCCATTGCATGATTTATCCCATAGTCCCTTATTTTTTGGGACCTCCTGCCGTAGCATGCTGGGAGCCAATATATGTTTAAGGTTTCTAGCCCTTTTAAACACTATTTTCGGATTCTCGGATAATAATCCATTCATCTGTAAAATGCCCCAGTGTTTCTTAAATACTTTGCGTATTCGTTGTTCTTCATTTTTATAGGGTGTAATGAAAAGTACTTCTTCCCCCTTTTGTCTTTCTTTCACTCTATATTCTAAAAGACTCATAAGCTCTGTATTGTCAGTTTTAGTGATAGCCTCTTCTAACAGATGAGATGGATACCCTCTCTCTTTAAATCTTTCAACATATGTCACAAGTTGTTCATTACATTGCTCCTTCCTTTTGACCCTACAAAACTGGGAGAAGGGTATATTTGTTTTCCATGCTGATGCATGTCCACTTTTGAAGTGTACATAGGAATTAGTATCCACTGTTTTAATATGACTTTTAGTTTGAACAACATTGTCTTTACTGATTAAAACCAAATCCAAATAATCCATCTCCTATCATTTTTAAATGTAAATGATAGATTATAGGAATTAGTACCGATATAGGGCCTGATTCAGACCCACTCGCGAGCGGCTGTCCGCTCGCAAGTGGGTCGATGGTGTGCACTGCGCATGCGCATGACGGAGGGAGCTCCGTCGTGCGCATGCGCAAGACGCGACGAGCGAAGGACTTTCCTTCGCTCGTTGTGTCTGATCAAAGGGGGCGTGCTGTCGATGTTGATTGACAGCACGCCCCCTTTGGTGGGCGTGCCGGGGGCGTGCCTTCCAGACGGGGGCATTCCCAAGGGAACGCCTACCGTCAGAAGCCGGCCCCACTGACATCACTATTGATGTCAGTGGGAGTGATTTTGGCTCTGATAGAGCCAAAATCACTCCGGGCCTTGCGGTTGAGAAACTCAACCGCAGGCTTCGGCTCGCAGGGGTGATGGTCGCGATGGTCAAGACCATCGCGACCATCAACCTGCACGCTCGTATAGGCTGTGGGTGGTGACTCACAGCTATACGAGCATCCAGGAGAACGCTCCATAATTATGGAGGTGGGCCCTGATTCAGAGCGAGCGCTCTGGTCAGAGCGTCCGGCTCTGAATCAGGGCCATAATTCATAAAATCATGGAATTTCTCTTCTGTACCTTTACAAATGATTGGAAAGGTACAGAAGATCCCGGATGTTGGGATTCTGGCTTCGGCATCTCCACTACTGTTGGTATTCCGGTGCCGGTCTTCTGGCTGGGTAGATGGCATTCCGGTGCCAGGATGCCGCTGTAGGTATAATAACTGCATCCCGCTAAACCACTTAGTCAAACACACTCCTGTTCTCAGTTGTCATCAGTGCCCACCTTCTGCCACTAGCTGCATAACACATCTAGCGATCACCTGAATTGCTGTGTAAGCCTCTACTATTACGAGCATAGGTCCAGACGGCAACTTAAGTACCGTTGAGCATATATAGCTCTAAGGCAGTGGTTCTCAAACTCGGTCCTCAGGACCCCACACAGTTCACGTTTTCCAGGACATCTAGCAGGTGCACAGGTGTATTCATTACTCACTGACACATTTTAAAAGATCTACAGGTGGAGTCAATTATCTCACTTGTGATTCTGTGAGGAGACCTGAAAAACATGCACTGTTTGGGGTCATGAGGACAGAGTTTGAGAACCTATGTTCTAAGGGAACAACGGGGGGCTGTTATTGGCTTAAATACCTCGCTAGAGAGACTCTAGAGGTCTTACACGGGATCATCCAGCTGATCATAACACGGAGGCAAACACTGTTGTGATCCCTAAACCTGGCAAGGACCCTCTTGACCCTGGCTCCGATTGCCCGATTTCATACTTTCTGGCTAAGATTCTAGGGGGTATATTCACTAAAGTGTGGGTTTTTAGAAGTGGAGATGTTGCCCAGAACAACCAATCAGATTATAGCTATTATCTTCTAGAAGGTGCTAGATAAATGTTAATTAGAATCTGATTGGTTGCTATGGGAAACATCTCAATTTCTAAAAACCCGCACTTTAGTAAATATACCACTAGTACTTTGGCTTAACAGGGTAATTGGGGAAGTAGTTCCCTTGGATCAGACAGGTTTTACACCAAGAAAGTCCACTTCTCAGAACTTTAGGAGATTATACTAGGCCGACTCTGTGGCTGATGGGACATTGTTGGTGCCATTGGATGTTGCCAGGGCCCTTGATTCCATGGACTGGCATTATCTCTGGAAAGTTCTGTTTTGCATCAGTATGGGTCCTGAATTTATCTCCTGGGTGAAATTACTGTATTTTTCCCTGGGGCATGTCTGTATTAAGGGCTGTTAGGGGGTCCTTTCACCTCTCTTGGCGGATGAGACAGGCTTACCCACTTTCCCCAAGCCTTTTAGCACTGGCCATTGAGTCTTTGGTGTGTGTTCTGGCAGGGTATGGGAAATTCGGATGCAGCAACAAGTGGACATGCTGCTATTCATGTCTGATGCATCAGAGGCCCTTGCCGCACTTCTCTCAGCGGTTGTCAATTTCTCAGGGCTGCATATTGAATGGAATAAATCTTGTATTTTCTGCAGTCACTCCTTTGGAATGGACTAACAAGTTTAAATATCTGGATCACGACGTCTATGTTCAGCTGCAAATTGATTGTTTAAAATCCAAGTTTAGAACAAACTGTCTGATATAAAAATATTTAGGGATAACTACCATTTTAATCTTTCAGCAGGCCCCTCTTTATATCTCCCCTTTTAGTTTTCGCCTGATTGATAGCTATCTTTCCCTAGTGTTGGTTGGATAAATGGCCTCAAATTAAATTTAGGACCCTATGTAAACGGCAGATTATAGGTGGCCTAGTGCTCCCTAATCTGCCTCTACCACACTGCTTCTAAGATGGTTCAATTAAGGGGGTAGTTTTTGGGTGGGGGGAGCCAGGATCTACATACGTTTCTGGAGCACAATGTTTCCAGAGGGCATTCCCCATTACAACTCTTACTTGATGGTGCTGCCCCAGAGGATCACACACTTTGGAAGCAAGATCTTGCCTTGGAAAGGGGGAGGGGTTGTTTGATTAGCCCTTCTCTTAGAGAACTGGCCCTGTTAGATAGTGGTCCTCTATGGTTTTGTTGGGGGGGTCTCTTCTCTTCAACATTTGTATAGTAATGGGGTTCATAAAATCTTTGAAACCTTAAGGTTAATTATGGGGTCCCAAATCATATGGTCTTCCAATATCTGCATTTCCGCCATTCCTGTTTTCCTCTCACCCTCTTCTGTTTGCCCCTTACCCTAATAAGATCCTGTTGCAAATGTGTATTGAAAAAAATGTTGGTTTCCAGCATTTACTCCTATTTACTTACTGATAGCCCGGATGCCTCGCTGACGTTGCTTAAGCTAGGTACCCACTATACAATTATTGGGCCGATTTGCCAATATCCAGGTGATTAGCATGTATACTCATGTAGTGTGTAGGCATGATCGTTGTGGCCAAATGCCAATAAAACAGTCCAAAAAACGGCCAGAAACACTAAGCTGCAATTATGGAATCTGTCAGACTCGCAGCTATGAGATGCTTCCACTTTGAAAAATCGTGCAGATTGTTCGACTGAAAATTTGTATACTGTGTAGACAGTGTTAGGCTTAAATGAGGGGAGAACTTGGGGCGATTAGAGAATAAGAGGTGGTCTATGATGCTGGGCAGTTCCCCCCATGTCTGCCACCTCTGCAATGCGGTTTCAGCAGATCGTTTTATTTTTTTTTTATCCTACATAGGGTCTGCCTTACCCCTTAGCTTTTGAGATTTGGAGCTGGAGCCTCTGATGGGTGTTCTCAGTGTTTTGCCCCACAATGCTCTTTTTGGCACCTCCTCTGGGAATACTTTGCTGTCCATCCATTTTGGGCCCAGATCACCAGTTGTTTTGCCAGAACACGGGGTAACATTCCCCTTTTTTAAATCCCAAAAAATGTCTGTCACAGGGTTAACCGTATAACTGGTCAATATATACTTAATGCACTAGTCCTGGCCGTTTGTATTGCCCACACCTGGATGGCCTCTAGGAGGCCCTATGTTTGCTGAATGGCATCAGCTGACAAATGAAGTGTTGGGTTATGAATAATTTTATATATATATATATATATATTATACACACACAGACACACACACACACAAAGAGTAATTGTGTACATAAATACGAATAATGACATTTTTGGAAAGCTTCTACCTGTGCTATTGCTTGGGGAGAGGGGTTCACCCTGTTTATGGGTTCAGTGCTATTTGTTTCTCTCATGTCATCTCTATGCATGTTGTATCACCATCTTGAATACTGAAATCGGGAAATTATATTCTCATTATGGCATGATCACTTGGAAAATAATCTGGGGACAAGGAGATTTGAAGGATTGAACAGGCTCATTTAAGGGATGTATTGTGAGCATATTATGTATAAGATGTTTTGATTGACATGTTGGAATAATGGGAGGTGCCAAACTGCAAAGGTTACCACTTTTCTGACATATTTTGGAATGTTTATGAGTTGGCACCTTGCGACACGGCACTGTAATAAGTATTGTATCATGTGTATGACTCTGTACCTTACAAGTGACATTGATAGACGGCGATCTTCAGATCTTACTCATACCAACCCATTCCCTCTAAACCATCCCTTACATTCTCTACATTTGAAGTCCATGTTATACGCCTCTTCCACCCAGTACACCTCCGAGTAGCTGTCATTTACCGTCCCCCTGGCCCTCCCTCCCTTGACAACTTTGCTTCCTGGCTCCCTCACTTTCTCTCCTCAGACATTTCCTCCATTATCCTAGGTAACTTCAATATTCCAACTGATATCCCCACAGAATCCTCTGCCTCCAAACTCCTCACCCTCACATCTTCACTTGGTCTTTCCCAATGGACCGCCTCACCTTTCCATGTGAGTGGCCATTTGCTTGATCTGGTCTTCACTCACCGATGTGATATTTCTGATCACTCCAATTCCCCATTCCCACTTTCTGACCATCACCTTCTCTCTTTTAACCTGTCCCTCTCTCCTTCCCCTCCTCTACCTCCAAAAGCCACCATTACTAAGTGTAACATTGACGCTATCGACAGTTTCCTTTTCTTGCTTAACTCACTTCTCTCCCCTATCCTCTCCCTATTCTGCCCTGAACAAGCCACTTCCCTATACAACGCCTCCCTTACTTCTGCTCTGGACTCTGTTGCTCCGGCCATCACTACTCACACTCACAGATCTACTCCTCAACCCTGGCATTCCAAATGCACCAGATACCTTCAAGGGTGTCTCGAACCGCCGAGCGACAGTGGAGAAGATCACGTTCTGAGGCAGATTTTCCCCATTTCAAATTTATGCTCTCATCCTATAGTGCGGCTTTCTCCCTCTCTAAACAGTCTTATTTCAAGATCCTCATCTCCTCTCAGTCCTCTAATCCCCAGCGTCTCTTCACCACTTTCAACTCCCTCCTTTGCTCACCCCTCCTCTCCTCCCCTCCTTGCTCTCTTCCCTTGACTTTGCTACCTACTTTACATCTAAAATTGATTCCATACATCAGGACATCATATCCAACCAGTCCCCCAGCTCTCCACCTCCTCCTTTCCCAGATAACCCCTCCCCATCAACTTTACCAGCTCTAACATCCTTCTCCCCTGTATCTGGAGAGGAAGCCATGGCCCTCATCCAGTCCTCGACCCCTTCCACCTACCCCCTTGATCCTATCCCCTTCCGCCTCCTCCGCTTCCTCTCTTTCTGCCTGCTCCCATCTTGCCCACCTCATTAACCTCTCCCTCTCATCAGGCACTGTTCCTTCTGCATTCAAGCATGCCCTTGTCTCCCCCATTCTTAAAAAATCTACCCTTGATCCTAACCTTCTTTCTAACTACCAACCCATCTCTCTCCTCCCTTTTGCCTCCAAACTCCTTGAGCGGATTGTCTACAACCACCTTTCCGCTTTTCTTTCCTCCCACTCCCTCCTTGACCCTTTTCAGTCTGGATTCCGTTCTCTCCACTCCACTGAAACTGCCCTCACGAAAGTCAGCAACGACCTCCTTGCTGCCAAATCCAAAGGCCACTACTCTCTTCTCATTCTCCTTGATCTCTCTGCTGCTTTTGACACTGTGGACCACCCTCTCCTGCTGCGTATCCTTCACTCCCTTGGTCTATGTGACACTGCCCTCTCCCGGCTGTCCTCCTTGGTGTTATCCTGGACTCATCCCTCTCCTTTAAACCACATATCCAGAATCTTTCACAGTCTTGTCGTTTCCATCTCAAAAATATTTCTAAGATTAGACCCTATCTCACCCAGGATGCTACTAAAACCCGCATACACTCACTGGTCATCTCCAGATTGGACTACTGTAACCTCCTCCTATCTGGCCTCCCCAAATCCCATCTCTCTCCTCTCCAGTCTATCCTTAATGCTGCTGCACGGCTTATCTTCCTCTCCAAACGCTCTACATCTATACATCTCTGATCTCATCTCCCTTCACTCTCCTCTCCGCTCTCTTCGTTCAACGAATGCACGCCGCCTTTCATGTCAGCTGATTACTTCCTCCCACTCCTGCCTCCAAGATTTTGCCCGCACTGCTCCCCACCTCTGGAACTCTCTCCCACTCCCCATCAGACTCTCCACCTCTTTGCAATCCTTCAAACAGGCTCTTAAGACCCACTACTTCATCAAAGCCTTCCAGCTATCATTCTAACTCCCTGCTACATGCTCCTTCCTCCCCATCTACCCCAGCTGTGTCAAACCTGTTTGTCTTCCCCCTCCCTTTTAGAATGTAAGCTCTTACGAGCAGGGCCCTCTACCCTCTTGTGCTTCTCCCTACTTTAGTTTCATCTACTTCTTACTCACCAATAGGGCACCTAACACTTGGTTGCTTATGCTCGGTTGCTTATCTGGGTGTTATGGTCGCTAAAGTAGCAATTTATAGATTATCCATGTCCAGGTCCTGTATTGTATTGTACTGTAAGTCGCTTGTCTACATTTATGTACTTTGTAAGGCGCTGCGGAACACTTGCGGTGCCATATAAATTATAATAATAATCTTGTTTTGGTGATACATTCTACTTTGATTGTTCTCATCCTTCATTTGGATCTTTTGTATACAATTTTGCATTGCTTTTCTCTGTCATGGCACTAGATTTTTACTGTATTTTCTTAATTTGTGTTGCATGGAATTGGTGGGAGGGTTTACTAATTGTATGTTATGTACCCTCTACTTGTAAAATCTTAAATTTGATTTAAAAAAAATAAAAATTATGAACTCAAGTATATGGATAGATCCATTCAACTCAGAGCGTGGGCAAATATCCCCTTTTGTCTCCATGTATGCAATTATGGGCCAACACTCTTTCAAGTTGACATTGATCTTATTAATGCGGGACAAAGAGCAGAAGCGCCATGAGGTGGCGAGTGGTTTACCTTACATATACAAAAAGGTTGGTAACCTAGACTTCCGCATCTTATTTACAAAGAGAACGTCAATTTTTTGTACAGGCTGACGGCAGTGTGCTGGGCCATTTGTCAACACATAAAGCACTGTGAATGGCCAGGAAATTATCTTCCACAATTTTTCCCCTCCCTCTACAGGACTTCTCTCTGAATTACAGCACTTTAGAGAAGAACAGTCTCCCCAGCCTGAGATGATGTTCTACCAAGCAATTTCTCACACTGCTGATGCCCTCCTGTTCCTGAAAAAAAAAAAAAAAGCTAATAAGCCTGCAGGCAGCATAATGCTGCAGGACTACATCAGAAGGATATAAAATAAGTCTTGTGCCTTTCTGAGACTAATATAGACTAATATAATAGTGATGCTGAAATGACCAGAAATCAGGCTTGTGTTTTTTGGTGTCAGTTTACAAGGAACCAATTATATCACTGAGGATACAGTCCATACTTGCCTACATTTTTTGATCCCCTGTCCAGATACCCAGAGAAGGGATGCAGCTGGCTACTTCGGTGGGTGAGGCAGGCTCTTACATCATTAGGCCCAACTCCATCACAGCGAAATGTCACGATTCATACGTCTGCAGGGAGGAGCCAAAATTATCCATTTCCACGTCATTTAGCCATACGGGCTGCAAGTCCAGTTTTTTTTTTTCTCTCCTCCATTCTTCCCACTTTACTAGAAAGTGGGTGGGATGCGGAAGATCCACCCACTCTTCCAGGGGTGCAGGGACTGCCCAAAAAATCGTGCGTCTCCCGTAACTTCCAAGAGACAGTCTTAAGGCTGTGGGATAGCTGTCTTCATCTTAGGTAGGCAATAAATGCAGTGGAATTAAATGCCTAATCTACTAAATGGGATCATGTATTGTGTTCATTTACACATTTTACTGAAAAAGTTTAGAACACAGACAAAAAACAGTTGGAAGCAGAATATCCTGGAGAACATAACTATAAGAGTTATTGTACTAGAGTTATTTTCCAGATGGGTGGGCCCAGTGTGGATATGTAATCTTGGGTGATTTCACTATATAGATAGCTTGGTTAATGAAGTTACAAGGAACTTCATACCTCAAAGGGGTACATTTACTAAAGTGAGAATTTTTAGAAGTGAGTTTTAAAAGTGATGTTGCCCATAGCAACCAATCAGATTCTAGCTTTTATCTTCTAGAAGGTGCAAGTTAAATGTTAAGTAGAATCTGATTGGTTGCTATGAGCAACATCACATAAAAACTCTCACTTTAGTAAATTTACCCCCAAAGACTCCTAAATTGCTGCAAACGTGCAGGCCAACCTTACATACCTGATTCATCACAGGTATCATGTTTTTATACATTTATAAACATATTGCTTGGCAAAAGGAACCTGCAATACCTGGAATATTATCCAACATATGTTGTTCAAAGATTCAAGAGCAAAGGCAAAATGAACAAAAGAACTTATCTTCCCCTTAACAGTACCATTGTTTAGTGTTGTACTCTAACCAGTGTACATAATTTTAGGATAAGAATGGCATCAGTAGTCGCAAGACCCTGTGCACTATGGAAGGTTTTTTTGGCCAGCAACAGCAGCACCCGGATAAGAGTGAAGACTGTTTGGGCCGGATAGCCAAGGCTGTGTCCTGTTACAAGCTTGAAACAGATACATGTCCATCAGGTGCGCCTAATGCCAGATGTCATTTTCGGATCATCCAAAGGAAGGCAAACAAACTCCCAGTGACGTACTTTCCAAGTTACTCAGTCAGATTTTCCCTTTAATTCAGTTTCCCTTCACTGAACTTTTCATGGGCCATAAAAGCTTTTATTTTTAAGAAACTGGTGCCAATACTGCACTCAAACTCAGTCTCTTGCATATTAATGTTTCTGTATCCCTGCATACCTAAATTCTATACTGCCCAAGGACCTACACCTATTTATTTCCCGGTCGTGAAATAAAGCAGGACTTAATAGAGGGATTACAACAGCAGCAGGTATACAGAATAGTGGACACTATCACGACTGTAGATACTTTCATGGGCACCATTCCTCCCATTTTATCGAGTATCACATCATATTTACCATGATCTGAAAGAACAGACCAGCTTGCAAAGCATGTTGCCGAGTTGTTTGTTATAGGATCTCTGTAGGAAAATCTCTACAGCCTCTCACGCTTTTTATTAATTCCTCTAGGTGGTGTGGTTGGAATGGGTATGTAATGCCAGCTGTTGGGATGCCTCCTGTCAGAATACCGACAGAGGCATCCCGAGGGTTGGTATCCAGACAGTGGTTGGGTAAGTATACTTACCCTCCCCCCCTAACCCTCTCCATTAGTGCCTAAACCTAACCCTCTCGCCTAGGGGTGTCTAACCCTAACGTACCCCCAAACAAACCGAACGCTAACCCCGATAACTTACCTAAACCTAACCCTCCCACCCCGCGGCCAACACTTAGTTCGGGTTGGCGTCCTCCTGGATTCCAGCATCGAGATTAAGATAGGCGTTGGTATTTTGACGCCTATCGTAAATCCCTTGTCGGGATTCCAGCGTCAGCATTGAGACCGGCGGCCGCCGTTCTCTTAACTACATCCTGTGTGGTTAGGGTACTAGTACAGCAATTTAGGCTGAAGTCCACTAGTAACATGTGCGACATTCCATGTCCAAATGCAGAGCGCTTCACGTACATTTTTAAGTTTTTGCTAATATTTAGTTCACATCAATTAAATCAAAATTAAAAAAGGGACACACCCACAACTGATGCAATGCTTCTATTCATCCACTAACCAAGCCGAATAGAGAATAGTCTTCGTGATAATGTCATATTGTTTTTGGGAGCCCATAGCGCTTGTCAAAAGTGACGGGAGCTATTGAATTGTTTGTGACACTGGCAGAGAGTGACCATTATTGTGGATATCTGCTTGCAGCCTCCTTTTGGGCTCCTTAACCGCACAGTCTGGCTTTTGGACGTCTTAACGGTCTGTTTAGACAGAAGTAGCCTCTTAATCCCCTGCATTGTGGGTGCAACATCCGTGATAGTGATGGGCATCCAAAAACATCTGTACAGCTCCGGTCACTTTAGACGAGAGCTATGGCCACGATAAAACAATTGAATTCATCCCATAGTGTGCGATTCAACTCGGCGCGTTGTTGAATAACCCCAGGAAGGAGTTCCTGAAGCTATTCAATTCACCACGCTGTTAAGTCCAACTAGAGAATTTCTGCTCACACCCTCCTGAGATGCAAGCGGAAATCCGACTTCAACTGCCGTCTGGCACTAACAGCCTTGTGGCTGGCACTTCAGTCGGAGAATGCTGGTTCTTGCAACTAAACACCCAGCTTCAGGGGCAGTAACCAGGCTTCTCAGACTTGGGCCCGTATTCAATTAGCCGTGAAAAGCAGAGGTCAGCGAAAAGCACAATGCCTTATTCGCTTGTTTGGATGCAATGTTTTCTGCATGCAGGTCCCCGTTTTTCGCCCTATTTTAAGTGTGGAAAAATGATATATACCAATGTTTTTGATAAAAATAAGTGCCGTAGTTAAATCTGGGGTACATGTAAATGGGTACTAGTACATTTTGGTGTCTCTAAAGTGAAAATGTAAAAAAAAAAAAACCATATACAATTATACATACACACACACACTGACACACACTGACACACACTGACACACACTGACACACACTGACACACACTGACACACACACACACACTGCAGCCTCCTGCAATCCTAAAACCAACTGTCTCTACCTTTTAGACAACCTCAAAAAAAAAAAAAATACCAGGTCCACAACTTTTTACCCATTTTCCAAAACTTTTTTTTACACTTTCGTCCCAAAAATTACATGTCTTTTCTGGGGCGAATTCAAATATTTTTTTTGCCTTACATTTGTACCCCAAAATATGGATTTTGCACTTTTTTCCTGCCTTTTGCTGGAGAAACGTCCTGGAATTGAATATGGCGATACTTTGTAAACAGGCAAAGTTGGCTTTTTGTGGCTTATTGAATATGGCCCTTAAGTGGTTGAAGTCAGAGTTAACAGCGCGGTGAATTGAATAGCTCCGGGAACTCTTTCCCGGGGCTATTCAGTATGAATTGAACCCGAATGAGCAGACAGATGTTATGGCCTGATTAATGTAGGGCTGGTTGTTGTTGTCAAAATAAAAAAAAAAAAAAGAAAGTAGAATCACTTAAACCAGCAGTATTCAACATGTGTCCCTCCAGCTGTTGAACTACACATCCTAGCATGCCCTATCTGAGTTTTGCTATTAGGGCATGCTGAGCTGTGTATTTCCACAACAGCTGTTGGGTCAAATGTTGACTACCCCTGATTTACACCCTTAACAACATTCTCTACATTTTCAAAAACTTACCATTTTTAATGTTGTATGGTATAAGGTTATTCTGTCCATTTAACTTGTCAGATAAGCTATACCTCTCTGCTACTGTGTTTTGAACGAAGTTTGCCATATTAGTAGACACACCCAGGACCAGGGTGAACAATGCACAAAAAGTGAGCTGAAGATCTATCATAACTAAAATGTATTACATCCAAACTTTAATTCCGAGTTACCATGTAGGTTCCTACATTTCTGCACAACTCTTTACAGAATACCCAATTGTGTTTGCATTGCAAATGAAGACACAATTCAAGCAGAAGAGAGTCATTTGTAGCATAATTTATATACATTTATGGCTTCATACAACAGATTTTTCTTGTGTCTGTAAATACATCAGGCACTTGTCTGCAGATATTGAATCATGAATTGACAAGAAAAAAAAGGAACATGAAAATGCTGCAACACAACATAAGCGGTTTTTACATGCCACCATTAGTGATATTGCTGATTTATTGACTCTGTGTTGAATGGTTTAAGAAAAAAAAAACCTGTTTTGCGTGCATGAAGCACTGTGTAGCCTTTAATATACAAGTCAATTAATATGAAACAAAAAAAAAAATCAGTTATAAATTAAGGGATTTAATAATTTTATAATGAAAATATGAATAGAATACCAGTAAATGAACTGATAACATTTCCAGTGGTTTAACAAGTGCAAATGTAATATACAATTTTAAAATTGGTCCAATCTAAAACTTCCCCCTACATTTAACGAAGGGTGCGCTATTCTTTTTGAAGCGGATAGATCCTCGTTGACAAAAATCAGAAGCATCAACACTGAAGCTCACATCAGCTAGTGCAAAATCTTGCAATTCGACAGCTTACTCAGCTTGTACAAGTGACTTAGCCATAAATGAGTGCACAAGCGGGTGGAACTTCAGGCATGATAGAAAGAAAAAGTCCACATAGGTAGCAAGCTTGCATTAAAGAAGGACTTCAGCTTACCAAAACAAACTTCAATAACTGAATCTATATATGCCTAAATAAACATTTTACATAGTACTACTAAAAACAATACATGTCTACTGAAAACAGAACACATTAAAACGGCAGCTGCATAGATTAAATCATCCACACCTTTCAAGAACCACCATTGTGACATGTTGAAAATGCTGGTTTGTCGGTCTTTGCTGGAGATCACAATGGTAAGAAGACAATACCATTATCATTTACCGAACAAATAATATTTGAAATATAAGCTTAAGTTTTAAGATGTAATAACAATATAAGGGAAAGAGGCTGAGTACTCTGAGCAGGATATGTCCCGGGGTGTGATCCATACCTTGTTGGCTATTAGAAGATGTTTCAGGCTGCCTCTAATCTCCATTCACTGATTTAAGAATCTTACCAAGGGGGAGATGTATCAAAACCTTCTAAAGAGGATAGTTGGTGAAGTTCCCCATAACAACCAATAATCATTTTATAGAATGTACTTGATTAGTGATAGCTAGAAGCTTCTCCATTTGTCCTCTTTAGAAGGATTGATATAGTACATCTGCCCCCAACAAAGTAGCTGGAAGGCTAATAAGACTGGCAAGCACATGACTGGCACACCTCCCCACCACTGTGCCCAGTAAGAACGGATGGTGAACATGGGGTCACAGAGGTGGAGTAACGGAGCATTGTCTAGTGAGTGATTAGCTGTTTGGACATAATACTTATCTGACGTACTCCTGGGTAATGGGAGGAAGGGTAGATTTTTATATATTTATATAGAATTTGGCGGCAAATAACCACTTGGTCCATCTAGTCTGCCCCTTTACTTTATCCCTTACCAACCTCAACCCTTGCTAAAAATGGGCACTTCAAATAACGATCTTCTGTGAAGCTGGGACGATGACCTCTCATTGATAGATCATCTCACTGTACCATGTTAATAGTGTACACAATTTCATACTGCCCCAGGGTCAAGGGTAATAGTTCTAGGTCTTTAAACCTTTACAGCTCATGCAGAGAGATTGTGCTCTTCTGATGCGTTATAAAACACAAGACACTGCAAGGTGCACATAGTATGCTGTATCTATAGATCTCTATAGTGTGCTGCATATGTGCTCTGCACAGTCAGCCATGACCTATATTACACAAAGGTCACTGAGAAAATTAGGCACATCATTTTTTAATTAACATTACAAATATTTTTTGCATTTGGAATGAGTCCTTAAGTCTGACGATGGTGAACTTGGCGATAGGTATTTACCTGTAATCTAAATGCAGATGTGTGCAAGAAAAACAGTATGTGATAGGGCACCCTCCCCTAATACCCCTACTAGTCACTTTAGCAAGGTCTCTGTACCACTGCCAATCACAGCTCTGAGCAGTCTGTAGCAAAGATGATCAGACAGCAGATGGAAAGCCGTTAACTAAAGACATTGGTTCTCCTCTGTTCTTAGATGTTGTGACCCCTGTATTATATCTTGGAACAATGCAAAGACTCAGGATGCTAAACCACTGAGAATAAAAGATAGGGTAGGAACACAAGATATCATGCATAACTTTGTACACATGGCTTGAGTGCTAACAAGTATCACTTTGGTGGAGATTTTAAGACAGCAGTATTCAAAGGCAGCGCAGTACAGTTTGGCCTCCACAGGGCAAACACACAAACAAAAAGAAGATCATCTGCGTAGCTATAACATAATTACATGGAACGGAAATACTAAGTGATCAGGTGGTACATGATAAATAAGATACTGAAATGTAAACTGGTTCAGGGAAAAAAGTACATGTAAGTGTTTAAAAGACACTGTGGGAACTCCAGAAAATAATAAAAAAAAAAACCATTTAATCTTTCAATCATAGACAGCAGTTGCAAGATATTTCTCAATGCATTACAGTCTCTCTGGCATAATTAAATATGGTTTACGATACTAAACATTTTATAGGAGACGTCAAACTCTGCCTCTCCAATGTTGTGCCGGCAACTTCCGTCATTCTGGAACCAGAATAAGGGACGTTGCAGTTTAAGAACTCCCGGAGGGCTAAGAGATGTCCCTCTTCTATAGCACTATTATTTTGTTAATTAATATTATGGAAAGCTGGAGGAAAATAAAAATATATATTAACGAGATTCTCCCAAGCAAGCAATACAAATATCTATACTTTTTTTTTTTAAAGGTAAAACGGAAGAAATGCTTACATCTTATTTACAGGGTTTCCTCCATTTTCCTTTCATGAAAAACATGAGCAAAAGGGGGGGGGGGTAAAGCACCCAAATTCTGAAAGTACAAAAGCTGATACACAGCACACAACAAAAGGAATACTGAATGCTTCTGTGCTATAAGAGAACGCAGGATGCTGGCACAGCTTAAAAACATGGCTATCGACAATGATGAACTTAGAGTAAAAAGACAAATTATACATAGATATTAAAAACATTTCTTTGTTTCCCTCACTTTGTACAAGATCTGGCATAAACTATTAGTCTATATAATTGACTGCTCGTAGGCTAAACCCTTTAATTGGATCAACATGAAGCTTTTCAGAGATGTGCTTGAATTTACAAGAATGAGTAGGCAGCGGTCTAGGCAACCTTTGGCACAAGATGTGTCGTTCAACTGCATCGCCAAGCATGCCAGGCTGGTGGCATAGTGGAGCCCAAATACTTGAAAGACCAGTGTTTTCTATGCACTGCATAAAGATTCCAATAACAGAAGCTTAATAAAACTGCAGTGAATTCTAATTTTTATGCCACAACTTAAAAAGGGATTTAACTGCAATGCACAGTCATAATATAATATGATTTATACCTCATACAAAACAGGGGGCATTTAAATTGATAATTTTTTATGGTTCTATGAATTTTTAAAAGATTTGTATAAACCTAATCAGCAACACTTATTAATGCTGGTGTACAGGTAATTGTGCAAATTCTATGCTATAAACCGGTTTACTCAAGCCCGCCCCCCAGGGAGGGGCTAAGAAAGCATGTTTTCCCTATCACCTAACTGGATCACAGGCAATTCAGGGGGAAATGTATCAAGCCTTCTAAATAGCGGAGAACTTGCCCATAGCAACCAGCTTCTACCAATCATTTTATAGAATGTACTTGATAAATATTAGCTAGAAGCCGATTGGGTGCTATAGCCAATTTGCACACCATTTAAAAAGATTTGATACAATTCCACCTTAATTACTGATTGACACATTTTAAAAGTTATACAGGTGGTACTAATTAGTTCACTTGTAAATGTGTTATGGAGACCTTGACAATATGCAGTTAGTGGTCCCCGAGTATTGGCTTTGAGAATACTGTAACCTATAGCAGCCTGCATTTACTTCCACCTATATTAAAGATAGAATCTGGTTGCCGTGAGTTACAGCACAGTTACCTGTCACCCATTTTCCTACACATTCCAAATTTATTGAAAAGCAGTGATTCTATTATTTTGTTTGGATGCCATTTCATATTACCTGGAAATCAAGCAATACTCCAGCTCATTAACAAATACAAACATGCACTGGCAAAGAACTTTGCCAACCCTTTTTTTTTTATTTAGTTTAGTTTGTTTACTGAAAACTAAAGTGAGAGGATGTCTTGAACAGAGCAGACAAATTAGGTTTCAGAAACACGATTAGCACCAACCCTGGATTATTTTAATGTTGGTCCAATAAACAGGGAGAATCCCTATTAGCTTGGAATGTAAATAAATTAGATCCTTGCTGCTAAACATATATTTGGCAGTTACCAAAGAGACAGGTAGCATTAGATAAAAAAAAAAGAAAAATTGCTGGCAATGGCACTTTATGCTTCTCATCAGGCCATTTATAACTATAGACGCTGAGTTTTCCAGTCTTTGAGACATTACAATTTATTCAGAAGCCCATTTGCAGAGCAGATCTCGCACCTAGAGCACTGAAGCAGGTACACGCAGCACACTATTAAGTCATCAGTTCTTTACTGCTCATACAAGCACCAAAACAGCAGCGGCAATGATACAGGCTGTTTTTTTTTTCCTTTAGGTTTTCTAGTCAGTTTGGCACTTCATAGTGATAAAGGTCCAAGAGCAGCACATGACTGGCATACACTGGGACAAATCCATTCATCCGTAGGTTTGAGAAAAATAGACTGGAGAAAAGCATCTTTGGAGGTTTCTTCCACTGTATTTTATCGTGACATCGCCTACAAGACAAATTAGATCGGTTCATATTATTGTTTACCAACATCAGATTTTGCACTCATAAAACCCAAACATATTTAGAAGTATAAGCAAACATACATAACAGAATCTCTCGTAGGCTACATTTTCACAAGTGTTGATTCAACCCAGATGAGGTCTGCCTCCTTCCGTACCTCATATACCTCAGAGGTGTCCCAGATTCATAGCAAACAGATAAGCATATATCTGTATATCTATTGATTCAGCCACAAACTGTTACCTAAACAGGGTGCAGGTGATGCATCCACTTTAAAACTTTTTTAGAGTAAATAAATAGAAGGCATTAAGTAAAGCGGCACTTGGGTGATTAGAGAGACTAAGATTTTAATCTCAAGGTATATGAAGAATGCAACGTATGTAATTGAAAAGCACGGCAGATTAGGGTCATTGTGTAAAGAAATGAAACAGCAGGATGCTGTAATATCACAGGAATGCAATTGCTGGCGATATACCGCCGGGCATCACTGCAATGCCTGGCTGCACACATATTGGCCAGTTACAGTGATGCCAGCATTGTTTCCTGTACATCTCTATGGGATGCAAGGCTATACCTGTAGTGCAGACAGACGGAATTTGCCATTCCGAAAAGGCCACTCGAGTCCATCATGCTGAACCTCAAAATACAGGTGGTTAAGTGACCACAGATATACTTTCAAATCAACATTCCCATCAAGATGAGCAGGGCCACCTGAAATGTGCCTAGCACGTAGTGTATAGACTCCTTAATGCAACTGAAACTGTAGCAAATGCATCTAAAAAATGACTGCTGGCAGTGCCAAACATTCAATGGTCCTCTCCACTGATGTCAATGAAAGGCCGTCCATCCGTGCTCCATGGTATATTTTTGTCATCCTCTGCCCTATTGAGCTCTATTATAGAAAGTGTATGGCAAAAAACTAAAATGAACCTGCTTTAGAAGATTTATTGAGAACTTCAACATTTCTGCATGATGGCATTCATAAAAATATGTTAAAATAGTTTAATATAATTATGACAAGAGTAAAAAAAAAAAAAATTAAAGGTTAAAATTAACAAGAAAAAAATATGGTTTTCGCAGACATTTAAAATCATACATCCAGAATACTTCTGTATTGTTGCGTGTTTCGGCTTGAAGACCACTGTAGATAATAGGAGGGTTTATTTTAGATATGGAGGCTGTTATTCTACCGTACTAAAAAAAAAAAAAAAAAAAAGCTAAATAGGGGCAGTTCAGTTGTGTTTAGCGCAGCTCTGGTGTAATAGGCACCCCCAAAGGAGCAATTCAATTGTTGTTCCGTTTGTGTGTGAATAGCCGCGTGAGCACACATTTCAGCTTGCATCCGCCTGAGGCGGCGTTTAGAAATGTGCGATAAGTCCGTGGTTTGGACACCGAAACTGCTGTTTGGCTGCGCTAACCAGGACTTTAGACAGGTTTAGGCGATTTACATAGCTAAACTTGGTCCATTTGGGTGAGACATGGGCGCCCAAAAACAATTAAATATCGCACTCCGCTCTCCCATCACTTTAGACAGGAGATCGGGCTCAATAAAATATTGAACCACCCCCAATGTTTACACTCACATAAGACTAGTGATTATGAAGTTTAAAAGGTTTACCAGACATTACACAAACTTACCATGTATCCGTAGTTACCCAGACACCCAGCTGTGCGTGGTGGTTGTGACACTGTGAGGAAAGCTTTGGTTAGGCAATAGGCTATCAAAGTTAAAATCTGCTTCGCCATCCTCCATGAGATCATTCCGAATAATGGACTCCATATCACATTCCAAACTTTCAATTAACATGTCATCCAAGTCACTAGGCAGCATTTCCTGGTGGATGGAGACAATACCAACTCTTCCGTAGCCGTTGCAGCTATTAGCGGGGTAAGGACCCATGCCAGACATTTGAAGGGGTTGAGTCATAGGCACTTGTAATGAAGTTTTCACCGTTGACAGCCGGTTAATGCCAGGACTGTGTGCCATGGTACTGCCGGTATGAAGCAAGGCACGACCATTGAGAGACGTCTGCTGATTATGTGGCTGATGTGCATGGGGGATAGTGTTCATTTTGCTGTGGGATGGCTGGCTGCCATATACAGGCATTCCAGAATTAGATACCATCAAAACATTCTGACCCAACACCCTACTGCTTCCATGTGAGACTGCAGACTCTGTTGGGGTCAGTATATCGTTATGTGGTGGAGAATCCGTAGTAAGCAGTTCCTTTAGAAGTCCAGCAGGAACACTGTATGGGCCCACAGCTCTATAACCTGTTTTACTGTCTGGAACACTTTGCATAGACATCTGTGATATAGAGTTCATGCTAGCTTGAGCATAACTGTACTTTCTGTATTCAGGGTCAGGTGACCCCATACTTGTGTTTGGTGATGTAAATAAATACCCAGACTGCTGCTGCATCATTGAGGCGGGTGAGGACTGCGTAGAAACAGTCAATGACGTGTTGGGAGATAACAGGTTCAGGTTATCTAAAAGATTCTCCATGTTTTCAGAGTTTCCAATCTCGGATAGACTTGGCAACGTAGAGGCCAGTTTTGTAGAAGATGGTGGATACACCAGGCTGTGCACATCAGAATCTCCGAGATCTTCCTCTTCTGGCATGATTGAGCTCGCGTTGGAACTGGTTCTTGGCCGAAATGTGTTCCATGCTTCAAAATCATCATTGCTGTGGGAACTGGGGCTTCCTGGCCACTTGGGGAACTGTGACCCAGGACTATCTCCGCTCCCATCTTGACTTTGTTGGATGGAGGCTTTTTTCTTGGCAGCTCTTCCTCTGCTTTTAGCAAATTTGCTGTTGTTATCCATGGAAGCAGCCCGTCTTCTTGGTGATTTACCATTCTTCCCACCTTCAGGATTCAGGACCCACCAGGAACTTTTACCAGTCCCTTCATTTTGTACCCGCACAAATTTACTGTGTAGGGATAAGTTATGCCGGATTGAATTCTGGAAGAAAAAGAAAAGCTTATTAATTATTTTTATATATTAAAAAAAGTTTGTAACACTTGTGTTACATGTAAATATATTGGATAGAAAATGGTTTCATTAATTTATTTTGAGAACATATTGGAGAAAGCTAATTTTTACTTTAAAGGACTACAGTTAAAAACAAGTATTTTTTTGTTTTAAAGAAAATGAATTAGTTTCCATTAATTGCACAGAAGTAATGCTTCAATTGAGTAGGGGGAATACAAACTATGTGCATGTTACACTTTTTTTCTTCTCCTACAGTGAAACAAAATAAAATTAAATCAAAGTTTTCCTTTCAAAACTCCAGTAAGCTCTGTACTGCAAGCAGTCATTTATTCGGTGTAAACAGACAAGCAGTTACAATAGAGTCTAGTGATGTGAAAAGATTTTATTCCAACTGGAAAATTGCAATCACCGACTCACCTTGAGGACACAACATTTATCTGTCACTTTGGAAATTAAGAATTATCATTTTAGCTGCAATATTTTTCAGAAAGACTATGACTATGTTGCTATCTACATCATCGAATCCTAAATCCACATATAACAGTGCTAACTAACCTCTGACTCGCCGGTAACAAATACAAGGGGCACGTCCACATTGTCCTCTGTTCCCATTTACGAGTGAGTGTTTTTAAATTAAACTGCAAGAGCTGCTTGAAACAATATGGAATGTGGCTAGCTGCTGGCAACTGTATGGGTTCATTACACAATGCCCTACAATGGCCACTATGACAATGCTTGTTGGTATATTGCTTGTATTAAAAGCAGTGTACATTTTAGAATAGAGAGCAGTATTTACTACTAAGATCTCACATGAGCAATATAGCAATTTATAATCAAAATTCTACAAAAAGGATGACCATTAAAACAAAGCCAGAGGAAAATAAAATGCTTTATTCTTTACAAAGCATTTACAAAATGTACAGATATGTCCACATATATCTAGCTTCTTTGCTCGTTAAACAGCCCTTCCAGTCGTGCCATTGTATGGCGGAACTCGGAAGCACAGAGAATCATTTCATGCGACTGTTTCCCTTAAAATGCATCTTATTCACACTGTGATGCGAATAGCATGCACATAGGAATAGGATGCACACGCAGCTAATGCTGCTCAAAATTATATGTGGCATGCCTATATGCTGTGTGCAACTGCTGCTGTATCTGCATGCGAAATACTACATTACAGTGTCACAGCCGCTGACCCTATAACATAGCATTAACGGCACTAACAGCGATAACGCGTTGTGTAACGCAACTTGTAGCACATGGAGAATAGATGTATGTGGACACATCTGTAGGTTTCAAAGACTATTTTGACTTTATGGTTCCAGACACACTGGTTCTATCTAACTAGCTACTAGACTCTCCATTAGAGGCAATGATCTGCAGCACAGCCCATATGACTTGGCCTTCATGTAATAAATTATCCTTTGAACTCCAAGGTATATAGGATGAAACAAGCAAAAGTACTGATTAAAATAAGCCACAGTACAGGGTTTCCAAAATCAGCCTTGGCTTACAGGCGCGTTACAAAGTACAATTCTGTTTAAATGGTGTAAGAAAAAACCCAAACACAACACATTTAAAACAGTTATGTAAAACAGTATAAAAGTTGCCTATATATAAATACTTCTGGTACCAAACAGTGCATGTCTTTACTTATCAAACACACATCCCTAAACATACCATAAACACACAGTATAAAACACTGTTTTGCATCTATTCAGGATCATCAGCGTGATTGTGGGTAAATGCAATATATAGTAAACATGTACCTGCCTTGCAGTTTTGGAAAAACTTAAAATATGACAGCCAGCACATGCAATATACACTTTAAATACACATAACATTCTTGGAATAACTAGTACCTCCTGTTATATATAAGCCTTATTTAAATTAGACATTGGTGTGCACTTATGTCGTGTGATTTACGGCCAATGGAGACCAGTGGGGAGCTGGTAGACTTGTTTTATCACAGCATACTCCTATCAGTTCATGGGATCCTACATGAATACTCATGAACATTTACACCTATATACATAAATAAAGTCAAACAATGATTAGAGCTGTAACATATGGTAAAGGTAGCATATGTTGTTTGTGTAGCGGTCTATTGAATATTTAGCCTTTAGAAGGTGACAAGTACACTAATATTTATTAGAAAATGATCACAAATCAATGCACTAACGCCAAACTGTGCGCCGTGGCACCCTGGGCTGCCTCGGGGCACTTGCAGGGGTGCCTCAGATTGGTTGTCCAGCACCAAATCAAATTATTTATGGTCAAAGCAATGTAAATATGAGGACATAAAGAAGCGCAAACCTGTCCACCACCACATAACTGACCTATGGATGACAGGTCAGCACAATTTACTGCACTTTACTACTTTAATTAAATTTTTTCAGAATTTCTCAACAACAAACCGTTGGCTTAGGGGTGCCGTGAAAACAATGCTGATACTCTAGGGCGCCGTGGTTCAAAAAGTTTGGGAACCACTGCACTAACAGTACAAACAAATGTAAAAGATATGGTGACACAATGTAAACTAATTAAACTACATAATAAACACTTGAAGTAGAGTTGTTTAGAGGCCACTACAGTAAGTAAAACAAAAACAACAATATTAAAGTCATATGTCAAACTGAAAGTATTTGTGACACTGACATTAGTCAACTTCATTTATGCTGAATTCCAAAACCAGGTCAGATTGGATTTGAATGTTACTGTGAATCCATAGACTGAACAGTGTGGAGACAATTTGGTTGCAAATAGTACATGTACCCAACAAAACGCAAATGCACTGTTCCATAAAAAAAGATCGGTTACAGATTTCTTATTCATCAAAAATATGATTAAAATCAAATTACTACAGCAAAGGCATCTAGGGTCACACAAAGATATTTAGACCACAGCCAACAAATATAAAATATTTAGAGGGGGAAAAGGAAAAAAAAAAAAAAAAAGCTGAATTTCCTATTCGGAAAATGTCTGCTTGGCTCATTAGATAAAATCCTGTTTCTACACACTACTTACGAACAGCAAGTTATTAAGAAATTAAAAAAATAACAGTGATTTATTTGATTGTAAAATAAATCTAGCAAAAAAAAAAAAATGTTGTTTAGTAGCTATCATTAATATAAAAACGAATCTGCTGATCACAAATGAGGCACGCAAAGGTAGCTATTGTACAAAATTAAATAGTTCTTTAATCCACATGAACCCCTAGGGTTATTTATGTAACAGAATTCTCAATCCTGTTTTCTTGTATTTTCTGATCGTAATTTCAACACATACACAGGTTTAAGATGTATTTGTAATTATAAAATGAATAGTTGATGATTTCTAATTTGGTAATTAGTAGGAGGCTGGATGCTGAAATGGGTGGAGACGTGCAGCTAAGATGTATATTTTTATATAAACAGTGGGCACTAAAAAAAGTATATTCGAAATCTATTCTTACAGCGAGTTGTAAATTTGCACAACCTGGTCTAGCTGCCCCCACAATGTGGATCTGGATTCTCCACTGGAGATATACCATTATATAAAAAGAATAATGGGAGCGCTCCTGACAGTGGCTATCAAATATATACTTATATCAAAAAATATTTTAAACACAGATTAATAACTCTATAGGTGGCATACAATCAATCAACAATCATATTACATGACAATATTCAACATTTTCAATCGAATCAGTACAAATATAGGAAATTCAATCAGCAAGCTGTCAGTTGATTAGCAGCAAAGCACAAGTTAGTAGTCAGCAGGGTATTGGTTAGTCTCTTATTATATCATAGGCAAAAGCAAGCTGTTATTAGTATGCCAGCTGGTATTTGTTAATGATGTTAGTTAAGGTGCCCATCCACTAGACTGTTTATGTGAGCTATTGAACGATAACAATATCATTATCATTCATAAATCGCTTGCAAATAGGTTGTAAAAAAGTCTTCAATAACCAGCGATGCGCGTGCCCGCTGGTCGTTTAGTCATCCATCATCGTGCAAACATGCTGGACAATCTGACGATATCGTCAGGTTGAGCATGTTTCCAGATGATTGATGAGCCTGCACTGAACGACTGCTCGTTCAGTGTAAGCTCATCACAGACTGACAAACGACTGCAAGATTACAATGTCGTAATCGTGCAGTCGTTTTCAGCTCGTCTAGTGGATGGGCACCTTAAGTCTTTACTCCTGATAGTATATTGCAATCCACAATGAACTGACGGGATATATGTATAACAATCTTTACCTCTACCCTGTCCTCAGGGGAGGTTAATAGAACCTGAATGCGCTCTCAGTCCCCGCTACACATTGTGCACTGGCCCATGGCGGCTGATGGTTCTCACCTGGTGGTGAATGTGGCCGAGTCCCAGCACAAAGGGACCTCTGCTCCTGAGCCGTGGCTCCCGAAACCCCGGTATCAGCGGGATGGCCAGGGCACACTGCTGATCTCTTGCTGGCAGCTTCCGGTATCGGAACTTCCGGGCTTCTGGAATTTGCATTCCACCTGCTATCCAAAGCTGATGAGGACTGACGCGTTTCTCCATCCTAATGGGTGGCAGTTTCATCATAAGGAACTGAGAGTGGGGACTGAGAGCGCATTCAGGTGCCATTAATCTCCACTGACGAGAGGGTAGAGGTAAAGACTGTTAAACATATACCCTGTCAATTCACTGTGGACTGCAATATACTATCGGGAGTAAAGACTTACTAACATCACTAACAAATACCAGCTGGCATACTAATAACAGCTTGCTTTTGCCTATGCTATAATAAGAGACTAACCAAAACCCTGCCAACTACTAACTTTTGCTTTGCTGCTAATCAAGTGACAGCTTGCAGATTTAATTTCTTATATTTGTACTGATTAAATTAAAAATGTGCAATATTGTCATGTTATTTTATTGTTGATCGATTAATAACTCTATAGGTGGAATACAATCAATGTGATTTTAAAATATTCTTTGATATAAATATTAGATTTTAAACTAGCAACTGTGTCAGGAGCGCTCCAATTTTTCTTTTTATCCAAGATGTATATTTATATTATTCCCTCATCTACGCACAATAAAATCTCAACGATATATATGTAGTAAGTGTGCATATACTCTCATGAAACAAAACAAGAAATCAAAGTATTTTAATTAATCATTCTCGAGACAGTCATTTAATAGATGATATGCTAATATATGCAAGCATTGAACAATAGAGATTATGTTACAGACCTAATAGATTGCTGGAAGAAATGAACTGTAATGCTTAACTTTAATGATTGAGGGTCTATTAATCATGACCTAATTATCACTTGTGATAGCGTAGTCGCTGAGTTTAAAAAAAACTGTTCTGAGGCATTCATCATGCCCCATTATTAGAGAGTCATCTTTTTCAAAAAGTGATACTCATACCCCTACATTTGCCGTGTCCCTATGTATGTGCCCACCGCCAGTATCTGTGCCTCCCCCCGTCCACAGTTGCAGCCCCCACCTCGCAGCCGCCAACATCTGTGCCCCTTGCTAACCCTGCAGCCACAGACGTCTGTGCCCCCGCTGCTGTGTGTAACTCCCCCTGATTAATCTGAATAGTGCTGCTGTGCCGTGCCCCCCGCCCTTCCCCTATCCTCTCCTGGGTGTCCTCTGTGTCATCTCTCCTCCTCCCCCCCACTGCTGCTGTGTTCCATTCCCCCACATCCTTTCCCTGATGTCTGCTCTGTCCCAACGTCACCCCCCCTCCCCCTCTCATCTCCCTATCTGGAACGGCACCGTGGAGCTTGGATAGGAGGAGGAATGTCAGCAGGTGAGTCCGAGCCAGAGGCAGTGTGAGTTATGCAGATACAGCATGCATGGCTGCCTGTGCAGATTATGGGGGGCTGTACGCTATTTCAGGATGGCGTACAGTAACACCACTAAGTTCCGAAAAAAAAAATATGTTGTTTTGGAACTTGATAAATGGCCCAGATACTTAATTTATACAAAAGTATGTGAAAATGTGAATATTCACCTGCTTTTGTATAAATGAAGTGATGAATAGACTCCTAAGCCTTATAGTCATGTTTTAAAATCCATTAAAAACAACAAATCTGGGGAATTGGAATTCAGGGGAAGTTGGTGAGAATCAGGATTTACGTAGAATTGAGAAGTCAGTTTACCACTGTGCATGTCATCCACATAGTTACAATTTCTGATTAACTAGAATAGAAACTAGTAATCCATCAAGATAATGGGGGCGATTCAATTGTTTTTGCACGCACAATCCCAATCGTGCCTTATTCCCCGTCTACATAGACTTAGTGATATTCAATTTTTTTTAATCGCGCCTGTCGCACTGAATTAGACCAAGTTTAGACACGTAAAATGGCTAAACCCATCTAAAGTCCTGGTTAGTGTGGCCAAACAGCCGAGCAGAAATTTCTTTGGCTATTCGCACCCGTAAGGAGCAACTATTTAATTGCTCCGTCAAGTGCACATTACACCAGAGCCGCGCTAAAAACAATTAAAATCGCCCCCTTAGGTTCTAGAAATAATTAGTTTAGGTATTGGTCATTAGTTTCTTACTTTTATGCTGACAGTATTTGTAATTCTAAAGGCAAATATGTGTCAGCTATTCATTGTGAAAGGTCATTAATAAGATTGTAATATAGAGCCTATAGAGGCTGTCAAGCGACTGTGGTACACCATCACATCCTGAAGACTGCGTTTTACTTATGTGTCCTGTTCTCTAGTCTTTCAAGTAGTCCCATTCAATGACTGACACTGTACGCTCTCCCTTATGTTGTGTACAGATTCACTGGGCATGATTCTATTCTATGCGATGTGAATAGCGCCGGTAGATCGCTCCCGGAGCTATTCAATTGTGCGCGGTGTTTAGTCGGAGAATGCCCGTTCTCGCAACTAAACACCCTGTTTAAGGCGCGATAACGGGCATTCCCCGACCTAACTTCCCGGCGCGATGCTGTTTTCCCGGCGCTAAGGGCAGAAAACAGCCTCGCGCCGGGACTTTTGTCGGATTTCTGCTCTCATCCCCGGGGGGATGCGAGAAGAAATCCTAGTCGGACTTGGCAGCGCGGTGTATTGAATAGCTCCGGGAGCCCACTCCCGGCGCTATTCACATCGCATAGAATAGAATCGTGCCCACTGAGTGCCTACTTGCACACATTCAACCTAGCTATTTTATTGCTATATGTTGTTCCTATACTGCATTGTACTTCTTATATGTCAAGATACGTTATATAGTCATTATGTTGATATTCACAATGCAGACACCAGAATGTCGGCATGGTCACAATGTCAGTGTTAGGTTTAGGGTGTAGTAAAGGTTTGGTTTAGGGTTAAGACTAGGCTGCGGTTTCAGTTTAAATACTATAAAAACGTTGTCGGCATGCCAACTGTTGGCATGCACAATGTGCATATTATGACCATGACAACAATGTGCATGATGAAATTCTGAATGTAGACTATCAATGCACCCCTGCCCTGCAGACATGTTGTGACGCCTGTAAATTAATAGTTGGGCAGTGCTGCTATACTTATAATAAAAAATCTCAAAATGACATAATGCAAACATTTATTTTCTAAATGAGATTTTCATCACTAAATACTTCTAGTGCTTAAGAACTACGGCAGGACGTGAGTAGCGATTGTATTCAAACAAAACATGAAGCCAATATTACGATGCACAATTCTCCTAAGATGACCAGCATTTCGTTTCGGAAAATGGTAAAAGGAACATGAATGGCTTAAAAATGTCATGATCCCCTTTCCCAGCCCACTGTGAAAACAGATGTGTTGAAAGCAAACTGGGTGTACTTCCACACACACTGCACGCATAATGTTACCAACCAATGGCAGCAATTTTACATTTACAGTGGAATTTAAGCAAATTTATTTTGCTTTCCTGAATAGATTGTCAGCACTTTGCAAACCCAGTGTGGTTTTATTGATGTGAGGTGTGTCTGCTGGCAGATGAGGCGGCTACTGGAGAAAGCTGTCTTTGGTGCAGTTGCATGCAGTGCTGCACTGGGCTTGGCAGAATTAATTCTCTGGAATGTGTGAAAGAAGTAGGAGGGGAAAAAAAAAAAAAAAAGTAGTATGAAATGAATAGAGCCTTTAGTCTGTACAGCACTGTCCTCCGCTCTTCATGATCGAGGAACAGGAGTGCAGAACACGACGGCACCAAATAAAATAAACCCACAACAGCTATGTCAGTTTGCCTGTAGAGATTCTGAGAGCTCTATATTATCAATAGCTAAATCAAAATAAGCGAACAATATGTCACAGAGCACGGATTAATGCCAGAATTATAAAGCACGCACCCATGACCAGATTACCAAATGGGTTACAAGCCCATCCAAATAAAGGTTTCACTGAAGAAAGCAGATATGAATTCAGGGCCTGATTCAGAGCCGGACGCTATTTGCGCTCGCTCGTTCAGAAAAAGGGGCCGGCTATTTAAATTGAGCGCTCGCTCTTTGCGGTCTGTTGACGCCTCTATGTCTGAGCGAGAGAACGAAACATGCGCTCGCTATTTTGTAAAGACGCCCCCTGACCGTTCGCATCATACGTCATCTCCGCTATTTATTCAATTAATCGAGTACATCGAAAGGCGTCTGAACTGCTCGCAGTGCTTGTGGTTGGATTTTCCTACCGCAATCATGCAAACAGCTTAGAGACAACCAAGTGACGATGATGCTGCTTTGTTAATTATGCACACCCTTAAAACGCCCGTTTTGACCGTTTGGCACGCCTGCGTTTGGAACTCCACTCCCCGTTTTCAAGCACCTTCCCCTGTTACCACCCACAAACGCCTCATCCTGTCACTCAAATTAGCAGGCACTCGCTATTTTGCGAGCGCACAATTTCCGACCGCAATGACTGGTTGGCGCATGCGCATTACGACCCATACGCATGCGCAGATGTGCAAACATCGCTCGGAGCGAACGAGCGGCCGCTTACGAGCGGCTCTGAATCAGGCCCTCAGTTTTTTTTCTTCACTTGCACATCCAGATTCAGAAAGGCTGTGTGGTTTCAATTATTTTGCAAGGATCTTTATGATGTATATTAAATAATAATTATTACTATTATAATTCTCATAGGGCAGTGGTTCCCAAACTGTATGCCATGGCACCCTGGGGTGCCTTGGGACACTTGCAGGGGTGCCTCAGGTAGGTGGTCCAGCACCAAATCTAATTATTTATGGTCAATGTAATGTACATATGTGGACAAACAGAAGCGCAAACCTGTAACACCACATAACTGACCCCAAGGATGACAGGTCAGCACAATTTACTGCACTTTACTGACAAACTTTTAGCTTAGGGGTGCCATGAAAACACTGCTGATACTTTAGGGTGCCGTGACTCAAAAAAAGTTTGGGAACCACTGCTTTAGGGGGAATTCAATTATTTTTACTTTAGCTTTAGCTAATGGGGACCTGACAGAGCGATTCAATTGCTGCTCTGATTGAGCGCGAGTACAGCGGGCGCACACATTTCTGCTCGCAGCCTCTTGCGGTGTCGAGCAGCAATGTATGAAAAGTCCGTGGTTTGGGTGACCTAACCAGTAACTTAATACGGGTTTAGCCTCTTTGTGTAGCTAAACCCGATGGTTTTGAGCACAACAAGCGCAAAAATTAATGGGCGCCCAAAAAAATTTAATTGCTTCGTTGTGCGCCTATTACTTATCGCCGCCCAAAAAAAACAAATTAACTCTCCTCTTTATGTTGTCTGTGACATATTTAGAGTTGAGCTTGTAAAAGTAGACTTTGGAACAGTGTTGCAACCTCACCTGCTCTCTCTTAATACTGAAATACTGAAGAAAAATAAATGGAAAAAAGTTAAAATTTATAAAGATGCACATCCATCAGACGATACTAATGTGCGAATGCACAATTACAACCTCGTAATCGTGCAATCGCTCATTAATAGTGCATGTCGAAAACGACCAGCGATGCGCGCTCCCGCTGGTCGTTTCCAACATCAATCATCGCCCGAACATGCCGGTCAATCTGCCGATAACGACAAATTGGCCATGTTCGGGGTTGATGGAGGGTGCCTACACTGAACGACTAATCGTTCAGTGTGGGCACTGCAGGGGATGGGGAACGACGGTACGATTACGATGTTGTAATCGTACCGTCTTTCCCTAGTCGCCTAGTGGATGTGCGGCTTAAAGGTCAGAAAGTAATACCTGATCAAATTACCTCTGCTTGAGAGCACAATTCTGACACCGTATGTAAATTGAACAACATCAGTTTTACCTCTAAATACACCTAAAATCAGGACTGCACCGGTGACACATTTACTATAACACTACATACGTTACTTTAGTAAATAAGAAACCACAGGTAAACACGTATATTCCAAAGTGTTGAGTCCACAGGGTATGCAGTCAGATTTTGTCTACAGTGACAAAGCAGACAATCAAATGTTGACACGGACAGAATGTCAGCGCTTGTGTTATACTTGCCTGAAAACCAGTGTCGACATGATCAACATGTTGACATTATAGAATGCGCAGTGGACAGGTTCGTATATTAGGTTGACATTCATAAAGACACATGTAAATTATATTTATCATCATTTATTTATATGGCGCCACAAGGGTTCCGCAGCGCCTTACAAAGTACATAAATGAGCTCACAAGAATAACTGTTATTACAAGTACAAATAATGCAGGACAAATACATGGTTTATAAACATTTGCTGCATAACACTTAAATAAGCAGCAGTGTGTCAGCAACCAAGTGCTAGGGTGTCATTGTGGGGAGTTAGCAGTAGATGAAAGTATAAGACAAAAAGAGAAGCACGCAAGGGAAGAGGGCCCTGCTCACGAGAGCGAACATTCTAAAGGGGAGGGGCAGACAAACAAGGAGGACACAGAGGGGCTAGATAGTGAGCAAGGAGCGTGCAGTAGTGGGTTAGGATGAGCACTGGAAAGCTTTGAGGAAGAAATGGGTCTTGAGAGCCCATTTCAAAATTAGGAGCCAGGAAGCCAAGCTATCAAGGGAATCACAATAGGCTCATGTCCTAGGCACTGTCAGGTTGCTGCTGTTACATAGTAAGTTTCAGAACAGCCTTTTAAAATTACTCAAAGTTATTTTAAGTGAATCAAAACACTTGGGTTAAAAATAAATAAAATACAATTGAAGCCTTTCATAGCAGCAAGGTAAGTACATGGTGTGAGAAAGTCAGACGTCTTTGTGTGTTACGCTGCAGTCATAGCCGTGCAGGAAATTCCTCTGTCACAGGAAGCTGCATACGTCTTCAGAGGCATTTCAGATGAAATACAAATATTAAAAAACACACAAACATACACCACGCTGTTGAACGACATCCCTAAAAGCTACAGAAACAAAAACTGCATCTCACTAAAGCACCAAAATCAGAAACTTACGTCTTACCCCTATGCCAGTCCTCTCCGGCAATGTAGGGGTACATTTATGAAGCATCTGCTTGCTTCGCAGTGGGTTGGACCTAAAAATTGAAAGCAGCACTAATATTAAGTGCAAGACCTGCCAGGCTTTTCCCTTAATGTTAGGGTTACTTTAAATTATGGAGGTACAAGCCACTGCTTTGTAATCCTACTCCAATGTAGTCTCATTATTTGCTTCCAATGGTCATCAGAAATAACTAGTCCCTGGGAAGACTACAATGGATATCTGTTCCACATCTGATGGCACATTAAGCAGACACCACATCAAATATGACCACATCAGTGACACACTGTGCAGACCCAGACTAAAACCATAACCTGTCTCACATCTGCATCATGAACATTAGACCTGAACAATTTATATCAAACGTCAACCTTTTAGTACAAAGGGTATCGAAAATAACACTCTTCTCCATGTACACTGCTATGTCCGCTTATGTAATAGGTGTCCGTATCCTACTCTGTGATCAGTACAAATGTTTACCCAAAGCTAATATATCTTTCTCTAGAATAATATTTTTTTGTTTAACAGGAGTAGACTGTTTCATCAGGCTGTATTTAAACTGCCCCACTGTCATCTCATCATAACTACTTATTCATCATAACGAGCCATAGCAGTTAAGGACTTTGAGGTTAGTTTTAAATATGTGCACAAGGCGCTCACAATTAGGTCATGGTGGCTCAGAGCGCATGTGCACGTCACCCGGATAGCGACGGCCAAGCAGTCGCTCCGGGTCTCGTACCAAAGGGGGCGTGCTGTCGATGTTGAGTGACAGCACGCCCCCTTTGGTGGGTGGGCCGGGGGAGTGGCTGCCCAAACGGAGGCGTTCCCATGTGAACGCCTCCGTTTGGGGCCGGTCCCACTGACATCACGAGTGATGTCAGTGGGAGAGATTTTGGCTCTGTTAGAGCCGAAATCTCTCTGGGGCTTGCGGCAACGAGACCCTACCACAAGGGTCTCGTCGGAAGCCCGATGGTCAAGACCATCGCGACCATCTTCCTGGCCGCTCGCTATAGCTGTGGGTGGTCACCCACAGCTATGCGAGCGGCCAGGAGGCCGTTATTTAAAAAAAAAAAAAAAAAAAAACGGCCCTGATTCAGAGCGAGCGGCTCTGAATCAGGGCCAGAGGTCCAACACCAGTGGCCGCACGCCATGCATCATCATGCAAAATCTGCTATTATATACCAATTCCTCTGCAACAAAAATACTAATCCTTAATACACCATTAGCTACTTTGTTTACTATTAGCAAAAAAGCACAGGAAGCCCTACTCACGGCAGTGCAAGTTGCGCCCAGCTTCTCGCATCATATGACACACAAAAAATACATCTGTAGTAGGGGGAAGAGCCAATGTAATGACGTGTAGAGTGATCGTGTACAGTGTGGACCGGGAGTGTTGAGTGGTCAGAGTAAAAGACTGACTCATTGGTGGAAATTCTAATTTTTTTGGGGCGCCCAACTGAGCAATTCAATTGTTGCGCCATTCGGCCCAGTACTGCATGTGCTTGCCCAAAAGCACAGTGTTTAGCTGCACACAGCAACTAACCCTGTCTAAAGTCCCGCTTTGGGTGCCCAAACTCCCGACTTATCGCACAGTTCAGCCCAGGAGGCTGCGAGCAGAAATGTTTGCAGTTGCCCCCATTTTGTCAGTACTGATATTAGTGTATATAACAAGGGCCATAGGGCCTGGAGGCGCTCACTGTTTGCGTGCGCTCGCTCTGAATCAGGGTGTTTTTTTTTTGTTTTTTTCTTTGGTTTCGGCCTCCAGGCCGCTCGCAAAGCTGTGAGTGACCATCCACAGCTAGTGCGAGCGGCCTGGCGATGGTCGCGATTATTGCGACCAACGGGCTTGCGTCAAGACCCTGCGGGAGGGTCTCGGTACCCGCAAGCCCGAGTGGACTTCCTGCTCTAATAGAGCAGGAAGTCCTCTAATAGAGCAGGAAGTCCACTACTGACATCACGAGTGATGTCAGTAGGGCCGCCCACAACGGCAGGCGTTCCTAAGAGAATGCCTGCGTTTGTGCAGCCACCCCCCTCTCCCTGCCTACAAAACGGGGCGAGCTGTCAATCAACATTGACAGCCGCCCCGTCTTGTAGTGAGCCCCGGAGCGACGGAGCTGCCATCACTCGCTGGGGCTCACGCACGCCGGCGGTGGCGCATTCGCAGTGGGGGAACATCAACCCGTTTGCGAGCGCTGTGCGCTCGTGAGCGGGTCTGAATGAGGCCCATAGTTCCATGTGTGGGACTTGGTGGTTTGTGTATGATTATTAATTTATACAGCAGGGAATATAGGTGAATATTAACTGCTATGTGGAAGTATATTACTATGATGATGTCAATAAAATAATACACTGCTCAAAGCCAGGCCTGGACAACCTGTGGCTCTCTCCAGGTGTTGTGAAACTACAAGCCCCAGAATGCTTTGCCAGATAGCTGGCAAGAAATGCTAAGACTTGTAAGACTTGTAGTTCCACAACACTTGGAGAGACCCAGATTGTCCAGGCCTGGCTTAAAGCTGTATTTTTGTATCCAGTACATACAGTAAAGTTACAGTACAAGCCCAAAGTCTGTTACATGGCTGCTACAGTATATGATCAATATTGAACACATTGCTAAAATATAGAAGTAAATAACACAGTAATAATGACAAAATAAGGCAATTCAAGTACATTAAAAACACTGAAAAACTGGATCATTTATTGCTTTTAATTTAATATAGCACAACAATCATCCCTCTACCATCATGAATTATAGAGAACTCAGTATTGTGACACAGATGTGCCCAGGTACACCATTTAAGAACAGTCATTCTAAATATACAAAGGTTAAAGAGGTGGATTGCCCTTCCGAGTACCCACTAAAATCATGTGGTATCCCATAGTAACTAGATTAAACTGGGTTTCCTTAACAGTGTACCGATAGGAATAAAAGTGTCTGAATATGAAATAAAACGTCAATAGACATTACCTTTGCATATAAATACGCCTCTATGAGGCCATATGCAAAATAAATAAATAATAAGTACTACATCAGATTGTTTAGAAATCCCCCTTCCTGGGACTGAAGTTTAGTTACTTTCTCCTGTACAAGATCAATGCTGCTATTAATGGCCACTCATGTATGACCAGACAAAGTCATACATAAAAATACATCTGCAGGTGTAGAAGACCGTTTTAAACAGGAACAAAAACTTCTTACTGGCAAGGAAGTAGCATCCCTTAGGGTCTTAAAAAATATATAAAATGTATCAATATTATGTTACATATAACTTAAGCTGGGTCCACACTATGCGATTGTGTATCCAGCCGAAGCAATGGAACGCTACATCGCACCATCCGTACACACTGCACGATGCCGTTTATGTCAGCGCAATGTCGTTCCATGCTGCATTTAGGAGCATGGGACGATGCAATGAGCGACCCGTGGGTATGTGCTTTTGGGCACACAAAACTATGCGATTCACACGATATATCGTTACGATCCACCACGTTGGTATAATATATCATAAGAACGATCATGTAGTGTGTACTCAGCTTTACAATAGAACATTTACTTTCATTTTTTTTTTTAAACACAACATGTTTTCCTGTTAAAAATATTGCAAAACAGTTCCAGCACAAAGTCCATTCAAACATTCAAAAATCACTAAAAACAAATTTTGGATAGGACTCAATCTGATTTGTGACGTTAGACAAAAAAAATAAATAAAAAAAATAATCAAAAGAAACAGATTTTGTCTGTCGCACAAATAAACTGCATAACACCATCAGGTATAGCAATAACAAAGCATGGCAAATTAAAGACAAACCTCCAACACTGCTGTAATTGGGATAAGAAAGTTTAGAAAGAAACCCTGAACATTCTATACATTAAACTGCCCTACTCCATTTATTTCTAATAGATTATATAGCGCCACAATATTACATTGTGGATCTGCAGCTATTATACTGTATGGGGCAATGTCATCAGCGACGGAGCCAGCAGGGGTGCTGGCATCGTTAAGTGTATCCACACTCGACGATGCTGTCAACGATGGTTGTCGGCAGGTGGGATAGGCAGGGGAGCAGGACCATGCTGCATTCAGCAGCATGGCATCAGTAATGAGATCCCCAGATTGAGCTGCATGTACAGCCGACTGGGGATATCGCCAACGACCCGCAAGAGAGCGCATCGTTCGTCGGTGAGTGCATACACACTGGACGATATGAACGATATATCGTTCATGGATATCGTCCAGTGTGTTCGGGCCTAGAGGCTAGTCACACACACACAAACACACACACACACGGTGACTTCAATGATTTATACCAAGCTGAAGTGGAATCTCCATGTGTAAGTCCCCAATAACAATGTGGCAGACAAAATTAAATTCTTTATACATGTGTACACAGTCATAGGTCTGCCATCCTAATACATACCTCTACAGAGTGCCTAAATAGTCAGGACACAGGACGGTCTTGGGCCGCGGACCTCGAAATGTGCAGAGTTTCGCCCAAAAGTGGGCTTCTCTTGGTAGGATCAGGGCAGTGTCCCGCAATGGCATGTCTAGATTTTGGGGCTTACCAATAGGGCACAGATGGAAACATACCACATCGGGTAATCGCAAAGTAGGGAAGCCTAATGAAGGAAATCATCTAGGAGTGCACATAATGCAATTTTTTACCAATCAGAACATAACCATTTGCCTTTCAACTAAAAAGAGAAGATCTGAAAAGCACCACTCAATACGGAGACCGTCACACAAGAAGACCTCAACAGTAAGTGAAGGCGGCTCGGTCTGTTGAAGGAATGAGAATAACAGCTGTTTGAAAATGAGACTTAAGGGTTAAGTGATAAGAGATATCCTTGACTATGTTGAAGTGAAGTCAAGGAGCAGCTGCATAGCAAGGAGAAGGCACACAACTAACCAAGGGCCCGATTCAGAGGCGCTTGCTGTTTGCAAGCACTCGCTCTGAATCAGGGCGTTTTGTTTTTTTGTTTCCGGTTTTGGCCTCCAGGCCGCTCACAAAGCTGTGGGTGACCACCCACAGCTAGTGCGAGCGGTCTGGCAATGGTCGGGCTTGCGTCGAGACCCTGCGGGAGAGTCTCGACTCCCGCAAGCCCTTCTGGACTTCCTGCTCTAATAGAGCAGGAAGTCAACTACTGACATCACGAGTGATGTCAGTAGGGCCGCCCACAACGGCAGGCGTTCCTAAGGGAACGCCTGCGTTTGTGCAGCCACCCCCCTTCCCCGCCTATAAAAAGGGGCGAGCTGTCAATCAACAACCGCCCCATCTTGTAGTGACCCCCGGAGCGACGGAGCTGCCGTCGCTCGCTGGAGCCGGCGCATGCACAGTCGGGGAACATTGACCCGCTTGCGAGCGCTGTGCGCTCGCGAGCGGGTCTGAATCAGGCCCCAAGTCCACTAATTGGACTCCAACTGCAACAGAGTACCCAAGAATCCCAAGAAATCAGAAGCGGTTTTCAATTCCTCCACTGCATGAATTAAGTAATAATTCAATGAGTGACATGAGCTGGGGAACAGGAGATTTGAGACAGTTGTACAAGCATAGTGGCCATCCTGAGTTAGAGCGGTGTACCAAACCTGGCAT
Source organism: Taudactylus pleione (assembly GCA_031769625.1). Taxonomy (NCBI): domain Eukaryota; kingdom Metazoa; phylum Chordata; class Amphibia; order Anura; family Myobatrachidae; genus Taudactylus; species Taudactylus pleione. The sequence continues at coordinate 361,677 of JAUIMM010000042.1, read as the reverse complement.
GTTCAGTTTCATTTCCCCTTCCCTAGCACAATGCCTTCTTGCCATACAATCTATTCCACTTTCCATTATTGACTGGGGCGGTGGTGGCAGCCAATTCTAAACATGGTACAATAATTATTATTAATAATAATAAAATAAAATACGGATTCTAATCAATATGTGAAAGGGGAATGCATTGTGTATTGATACCAGTTAGAAACTTGCCTTGCATAAATAATTAAAATATAATTAGATTATAAAGTCAAGCAATTATTTGTCTGTAATTTTGTAATTTGAATTAAGAGCATGTTTCACTCCATTGAAAATCTATAGAAAGAATTACCTGCTTTGTAATATAAGCATATGCTTGTATTGTAGGCATAAAATATATTTGTGCCAACACGCCTCACAACAGTGTTATAGATAAAAGGAGGAAAAAAAAAATCCCTGCTTCCCCCAGGTGCTTTACCAACAGACACATCCAGGTTTGCAGAGAGAACCTTTTCCCCCAGTAACCTGTGCACCCAATTTTAGAATATTTCCTTGTATGTACCTGCACAGTTCACCAAAAGGACATAAAGGAGCAGATCTGTGACATGAAAGTGAAGACTCCGCCACAAGGTAACATTAGGTCTTTATTTCCAAATAGCACCCAAACATGGAGGAAGCAGACTCATGGTCATGTAGTCACAAGTCCATAAATAGGTCAAGTGATTAGATTTCATATTACAAGTTGCACTGCCTCCTGATTAGACATCTTACACCTGTTCAGTATATATATGGCAGATATGCAGACAAAACACAACCTCCATGCCAACTAGCTATTGGATTGGTGGAAATAAGATCCCAACATTTGCCTATGTACACTGTAGAATTTCTATCTTTTTCCTGTATGCATTCAATCTAGCATTAACCGACTACAAGTGATGTATATTCAACAGAGGAATGCCCGGCTATCCATCATTGGCTTCCTGTTAGTACTATATGTTGCATCCTGAGCAGTCTGTGCCCCAGTGGTATAAAGAATGTGGCCTGGTGATGGCACAGTGACTTAAACAAATCACAACATAGATAAGCCAGTATTGTTCCCATATACCCGGACCTACAATACTCCAATACAGGGCATAAGTGCTCAGGCACTTTAGTTTAAGAATGAATGAGGAGTACAGGGATACAAGTAATGCAATTTTATCTATTAAACAACAAAAACAAATTCTTAATCTGGATCACCCAGCCCACACCTCATTTTTTTAATTATACAGGTCAGTCAAGCTCCCAGGAATAAACCAAAAAACAAACTCCACTCTTGTTCCCTGGCTTAAGACGACATAGGAGAAAACCAGGATTTCACAGTACATGGTTTCATTTAGGATGCACTCTGAACACATTATACAGAAAGCAGCTACAATGTTAGGGTTGCTACTCATCTAGGCCCAAGATGTACAATTTAAGGCTGAAAGGAAGGAAATCAGATGACACGATTGGCCTCTACCTCCAACAGGACCCTAAAGAGCAGGATATTTTCCAATAACAAAGAGGGTCAGCGCAGTTTACTACTGTTTTCTTACGGAGCTGCCAACCCCTTTTCCACAAGGAAAATATATGGAAATGTGTTTGCATTGTTAAAAAGGTGCAACGATATGCAGGATTTAATCTATATTAAATGGTAAAAACAAGAACATTAACTACTTATAAACATGGAAATTCTGCTTTACAGCCAGCAGACATTCAGCCGGGAACTTGTGCAAAAAAAGTAATTGTACAAACTTCATCAATAACATACAGCGGGTTGGGTATGAAATACCGACAGTGACTAGCCGCCGGTTCAAATCCCGACGCTGCAAGTCCCACGGTGCAGAATCCCAACAGATGGTAAGTAACCTAACCCTCCCCTAACCCTCCCTTAGTAGTGCCTAACCCTAACCTGCCCCCAGTGGTGCCTAACCCTAACCTCCCCATACCCTAATTTCCCCTAATAACCCCCCCCCCCCCTTCCCCAGGCTAACACGAATACTTACCCGGATCCTACGTTCGGGATTCCAGCGGTAGGGATGCAGACGCTAGTATCCTGATCTGCATTTTGTCGGTATATCGACGGCTGGCATCCCGTCCGCCGGCACATTCACTACATCCTCATACAGCATATCCACCATTATGTAGTCTATGACAACCCTATCGTACACCAATTATTACATAAAGACTCAGGGGTTCATTCATCATGTTAATTATCAGGGGTCGAGTGGCCCCCCATAATTAAGTATCCAACTCGCGAGTGGCAGCGATGGATACAAATTCACGGGAGCAATTCAATATTTTCGGATCAGCCGTCTCTGCGATCTCCTTCACTGGCACTTTCGTAGCAGTGAAACTGACTCAGCAGTGCTAGTGTGCCTGCATGCACTGGCCTGCACGCAGGCGCACAAAGCACCGGCATCCGGCAAAAGGATCTGAAAGGCTCCCTCTTTGCAACCTGGGACTCTTTCTCATAAAGAAGGAACAGGGGTGTTGGAGCAAATGCCATCTGAATTTTGAGAAAGACAGCTAAACAAAGAAAACACCAAAAACAGTCATAACATATAACAACCACCATGGCAGGAAGGAAACAGCGCAGTGTGTGTGTCCAGTGTCCCCTATGGAAACGGAGAAAGGTATTTATCGGTTAAATACCAAAATCCTGTTTTCTCCTTCATCCACTAGGGGACACTGGAGGCTTCATTACAGTGGGGATTTCCCAGAGCTCCCATCACGGGTGGCTCCCCAGTAAAGAAACTCCATGGAAATACCTAGACCAGCCGCCCACGAGGAACCCACTGAGCGAGTGGAATGCACTGTAATGGAAAATGGAGGTTCCTTGGAGGAGGCTACATAGGCCTGTCTGATGGTCAGACGGATCCATCACATGCAAGCGTCTGTTTAGAAGCTGGCCAACCAGGATGAGCAGCATCATACAAGACAGAGTCAGTTTTCCGTAGAGCTGCAGTCCTATTCACATAGATCCAGAGAGCTCTGGCGACGTCCAAGGATCTTTAGGTTGGTGAATCCTGTGGAAGAACAGGCACCACAATAAGTTGGTTTATGTGGAATGCAGAAACCACCTTGGGAAGGATTCCATCCTTGTACGGAGTTCCGCCCTACCCGCATGAAAGACCAAGTATGGAGGATGACAGGATAAAGCCTCAAGTTCCGACACCCTCCTGGCTGAGGCCTGAGCGAGGAGAAGTACCACCTTCCGTGAGAGGTACTTGAACCATTAGAGACTGTAGAGTTTAAACAGAGAAGTCTAAGAAAAAAAGGACTAGATCTAGGTCCCATGCGACCGTAGGAGGTAGAGGGTGGTTGTAAATGGATAACCCCCTGCAGAAAAGTCTGAACATCCAGGAGTAAAGCCAGTTTCTTCTGGAAGACGACGGAGAGTGCTGAAACCTAAACTTTTAGGGAACCCAGACGTAGTCCGGCTGAGAAACCCGCCTGTAGGAAAAGCAGGAGTCTGGCTATTTTGAAATCTGTAGGAGACGACCCCCGCCGTTCACACCATGTCACATAAGCCTTCCAAATGTGGTGGTAGTGTTTTGAAGTAACCTCCTTCCGGGCTCGGAGCATAGTAGAGATTACTGTTGATGGGTTCCCTTTTCATCGTAGTATTGCCCTCTAAACAGCCACGCCGTCAAACGTAGTCGCCTTAAATCTGGATAGCCTAAAGGACCTTGCTGCAAGAGAGCCTCGCTCAGGAGGTAGAGGCCACCAATCTTCTATCAGCAGAAGGCGGAGGTTGGAATACCAAGCTCTGCGAGGCCAATCCGGAGCCACTAATAGAACCTTGGATTTCTCCCTCTCGACGCGTTGTAGAATCTGAGGGAGAAGATGAAATGGTGGGAACAGGTAGACAAATCGGAACCGCCATGGTGTTGAAAGTGCGTCCACTGCCACAGCCTCCAGATCGCTCATCCGAGAGCAATACAGAGGCAGTTGATGATTTTGTCTGGACGCCATGAGGTCGCCCTGCAGAAGGCCCCACCTTTGTACAAGTTGATGAAATACCTGTGGATGGAGCGCCCACTCCCCTGGGTGCATGTCCTGCCGACTGAGGTAGTCTGCCTCCCAATTGTCTACTCCTGGAATGAAAATTGCCGATATCGCCACCGCATACTTTTCTGCCGAGAGCAGGATACGGCTTACTTCCTTCATTGCCACCAGACTTCGGGTGCCGCCTTGTCGGTTTATGTATGCCACCGCCGTGGCGTTCTCCGACTGGACTCTGATGGCTTAATCCCGCAACGGGTGATGTGCTAGCTGAAGCTTGTTTATTGGTATCCTCACTTTCTGCGAGGACCAGTGGCCCTGGAAGTGTGGTGAGAGGAGTCCAATCCCTCACTCCGAACCTCTTGCCCTCCAAACAGGTGAGACGAACTCAGCCACCAGAGAAGAAATATTAAAGTTCTGGGACTTAACTTTATGCGCTGGTGAAGGAAAAGATGGATCCTGACTATTGGTCCAGCTGAAAAGTTCTGAAGTGGAACCGGCCGTAAGGAGTGGCCTCGAAAGACGCCACCATCTTCCCAAGGAGTCGAATGCAGCGATGCACACAAATACTTGTCGATGTTGAAGAACCCTCCTCACCAACTCTTGAATGGAGGAAGGAAGACCCGCTGACATACCGTGTCCAGGATCATTCCCAGAAACTGGAGTCTGTCAGTTGCAGACAGGACTTGGTAAAGTTCAGGATCCAACCGTGTCGTATTAGTAGCCTGTGAGTCACTATGTAGTCTTGTAGTAACTGTTCCCGGGAATGAGCCTTCAGGAGGAGATCGTCCAGGTAAGGGACAATTGTGATCCCTTGTGTTCGAAGGAGACCCATCACTGCCATGACCTTCGTGAATACCCTGGGGGCTGATTACAAGCCGAAGGGTAAAGCCTGGAACTGGAAATGTGAGTTCCAAATAGTGAATCGTAGAAACGCCTGGTGAGGCGGCCAGATAGGGATGCGTAGGCAAGCGTCCTTAATATCTAGAGATACCATGAATTTGCCTTCCTTTAGCACCGCAATAAACAGACTGAAGGTACTCCGTTTTGAACTTGAATACTCTCAGGTAGGGATTGAGATGCTTCAAGTTCAGAATAGATCTGACCGAGCCATCCGGCTTCAGAACCACAAACAAACTGGAGTAGAATGAGTTTGATTTGATGCCTGGGAACTTGGACCAAAACCTGAGCAGTCAGAAACTTGTCTATTGCTTCCTGTCATAATACACTCTTGTCGTTGGACACTGGCAAACCTGTGGTGAAAAACCGAGGGGGAGGTTGGAACTGAAAATCAAGTTTGTATCCCTGGGTGATAAGGCGTCCAGACAAGATTCTGACCATACTTTGCTGAAGTCCCGAAGATGAGCTCCCACCCTGGGGTCCCCCATTTGAGAGGAAAGCCTGTCATGCACTGGGTTTGGTGGTGGACTTAATGTCCTGTTGAACACAGGGTGCCAATGTTCTACCACGACCTCTGGAACCATGAGAAATTGTAGGTCCTCCTCTGGAGCGCGCCCTGAATAGTCCTGGGACACGAAAGGACCGAAACGAAGGGCCAGAATAGGGTTTTTTAGAAGGCGGAGCATCGGCGGAAGAGAAGTAGATTTATCCCCAGTAGCCTGGGAAATCCATTTATCCAGTTCTGGCCTGAATAGGAAACTTCCTGTGAAAGGTAGAGCTTCCACAGCTCTATTTGATTCTGCATCCACCTGCCACTGTCAAAGCCAAAAGCGCTCTGCGCGCTGATACTGCCAGGGCTGAAGTTTTACAGGTGAGATTACAAACATCCTTGGAAATCTCTCCAAGGTAGGCCACAGCTTCCCCTATTATGTTCTGCCAGAGGAATAAGTTCCTCTACAGGGAGCTGTGCCCGTATCCCGTCGGCTAACTGTTTAGCCTAAGCTTCAGTCGCCTTATTGGTCCAGCAGCTCACTATTGCAGGACGAAGAGTCACACCTGCTGTTGTATATATGGACTTTAGAGTGTTCTCTTTAATGATGTGGCCCCGGGAACCGAAGAAGAGTCTTTTTAGACAGACGAGACTGAAGGATCTACCGTAGGAGGAGACTCACAGAATTTTCTGCTGTCTGAAGGAAAAGGGTAGGTGGATAAAAACAGACGGGACACCTGGAACTTTTTATCTGGGTGTTTCCATGAGAGAATCCAGTTCTTCTGAAACTGGAAAAATAGGAAACCTGTCTTTGTTTCTTTAAAAAGAAAGACGGCCATGCAAGATCTTTGTCCTCTCCTCCTCTAACTTTAATACCAAGCAGATTGCAGAAATCAACGCCTCTATCCCCTGGAACACGGGCTCAGGCTCCTCCTGGAGCCGCTCCTCTGTCGAATCTTGATTCACCCATTTCTAGAGCAGGCATATCCTCCTCCTCCTCCCTCATCCGACTGGAGGACTGAGGGCAACAGTCTCTGCTTATAGACCAATGGCGAGAGTCCCGCAGACACGGCACGGGACGTTGCCATGGCTTTTGTGTTCCCCTCCATTGATATAGCTAAGGCCCTTGTCCATGCCGGTTCCTCTAGAGAAGCCTTTCTATCCTTACGAGAAGCATCCAGCACGGTAGACAGATGTGACATAACAGATGTAAGTTACGCCGCCCAAGACAGCTTAGTGGACAGTGTTAAAGAGACTGAAATAAGTAGAGAGGTAGGAGAGAAGGTCAGATAAGTAGAATCACACCTGCTCTAACAGTGCTCCTAGCAGTGCTAAAAACGCTAGGCACAGATATGTGCTCTAAATGCTCTCCTAATCAGCCTAAATACCACTGACCACTTACACAGTCAGGTTAGACTGTCTCAGTTTCAGCGCAGCTATCAGCAGCAGCAGAAGTGTTAGAGGGATCTCCGTAGCAGGGATCCGCGTAATGCCTGTCTGAAGCGCTGGGGCAGCTGGAAGGAAGGAGCAGGCGCCCATTTAAAACATTGGCGCTCTGCTGCTATCTACAGACCACTTTGTTGGAAATCCTGGCTACCCCTCAAATCGAGGAGCCAGGAACATACTTACAAACTGCCAGGGCTGCCGGTGGCGGTCAGGCTAGCAGGACACTCCGCTGCATGCAGCAGCATGTGGTACAATCCCCAGACACAGTGGTCCCTTTAGCCGAAGACCCATGCACGAACTGCAAGCAGTAGCGAATAGGGCCTCCCTGGCAGCTCCAATGGTGCAGACAGGCAGGAGCGCCAGTGCCTGTCATCTCCTCATGCAATGTTTTTTTTTCTATTAAAAAAAAACAAAAAAAAAACACTTTAATATGCCCTAAGGAGAAGTCTGGAAACATGACCAGCTCCCTCGGGCAAAATCTAAGTCTGGGCTTGTAGGGAGGTATAGAGGGGGAGGAGCTAGTCACACTTCTAAATTTTAAAGTGCCAGCTCCCACTTAGCACACATCTATACCAGACTGTCATGAAGCCTTCAGTATACCCAAGTGGATGAAGGAGACAAAGCCAAGTAAGTTGTCAGCATGTTGTCTTAGGACAATACTATTAAAAGAGGTTGATCACTTATAAAAACATTTTTTTTTTTTTTAAATCAATAATTTTTATTGATTTTATAACAACAAACAATTACACATATATTGACTCCATTACAAATTATGATAAATTGATAGACTCAGAGAGCAAAATCACGAACAGATTAAGCATACTGTTGTTCAGGTGCAAGATAAGTTGCATAGACATTGATTCAAAGAATTATATCCGGTATTACCTTCTTAAATGGCATAATTCCCAATAGAGAACTTAGAATAATACACCCAATAACAAATAATAATGCCAGAGTATACACATACAATATACAAAAATAAATACAAATCAGGCAATAAACATAGGTAAAGACAAATAACCAATACAGCAGGATATAAAGAGCACCACATAGTATAATGAATAAACAGTAAGAGCCCATAGGCGCCATATGAGCTCATTTACCAAATATGAAATTTAAATAGCCAGTGCTAAAGGCATATAAAAGTACCCTACATCTTAAGCCTGATACATAATAATTGCAAAATATTACTAAATAAAATTAACAAATACTAATAATCTGTCATAAATCAAAACCCTCCAAAACAACCCATCCTATAACCCCCCACCCTGTATGGCCTAAACCCAACCCAGGCATACTTGGATCCCAATTCCCCCTTAAAACCTACAATATCCTAACCTATAAACCCTCTCCTCCCACCCACACTAAGGATAGTAAAACACATATACAGTCAGGTGCATAAATATTGGGACATTGACAGAATTTTCATATTTTGGGCTCTATTCACCACCACAATGGTTTTGAAATGAAACAAACAAGATGGGCTTTAACTGCAGACTTTCAGATTTAATTTGAGGGTAATTATATCCAAATCAGGTGAACGGTGTAGGAATTACAACGGTTTCTATGTGCCTCCCACTTGTTAAGGGGCCAAAAGTAATGGGACTATCAACTCAAAAGCTATTTCATGGACAGGTGTGGGCTATTCCCTTGTTATTTCATTATCAATTAAGCAGGTAAAAGGTCTGGAGTTGATTCTAGGTGTGACATTTGCATTTGGAATCAGTTGCTGTCGACTCTCAATATGAGATCCAAAGAGCTGTCACTATCAGTGTAGCAAGCCATCATTAGGCAGAAAAATCAAAACAAACCCATCAGAGAGATAGCAAAAACATTAGGTGTGGCCAAATCAACTGTTTGGAACATTCTTAAAAAGAAAGAACACACCGGAGAGCTCAGCAACACCAAAAGACCCGGAAGACCACGGAAAACAACTGTGGCGGATGACAGAAGAATTATTTCCCTAGTGAAGAAAACCCCTTCACAACAGTTGGCCGAAACAAGAACACTCTCCAGGAGGAAGAGAAGAGTATGGAGAAGGAAAGGAACTGCTCATGATCCAAAACATAACACCTCATCAGTGAAGCATGGTGGTGGTAGGTTCATGGCGTGGGCATGTATGGCTGCCAATGGAACTGGTTCCCTTGTATTTATTGATGATGTGACTGCTGACAAAAGCAGCAGAATGAATTCTGAAGTGTTTCGGGCAATATTATATGCTCATATTCAGTTAAATGCTTCAGAACTCATTGGACGGAGCTTCACAGTGCAGATGGACAATGACCCGAAGCCTACTGCAAGTCAATCCCTTGACCTGAATCCGATTGAGCATGCATTTCACTTGATGAAGACAAAACTGAAGGGAAAATGTCCCAAGAACAAGCAGGAACTGAAGACATTTGCAGTAGAGGCCTGGAAGAGCATCACCAGGGATGAAACCCAGCGTCTGGTGATGTCTATGCGTTCCAGACTTCAGGCTGTAATTGCCTGCAAAGGTTTTACAACAAAGTATTAAAAAGTGAAAGTTAGATTTAGGATTGTTTAGTTTGTCCCATTACTTTTGGCCCCTTAAAAATTGGGAGGCACATATAGAAACCATTGTAATTCCTACACCGTTCACCTGATTTGGATGTAATTACCCTCAAATTAAATCTGAAAGTCTGTAGTTAAAGCAGATCTTGTTTGTTTCATTTCAAAGCCATTGTGGTGGTGAATAGAGGCCAAAATATGAAAATTCTGTCAATGTCCCAATATTTATGCACGTGACTGTATGACAAGGGCAATATATTGCTGACCTTAGCTAGGCTAGACTATGCTAAACCCAGTTCTCCCGCATAATAAGGATAAAACATTTTCCACAGACATACTATAGAGATAAAATGTTCTTCACATACTTAAAGCTTGGCAGCATACTAATATATATATATATATATATATATACTAGGATATTATAACCACCAAGACAGAGAAATATTGGAACATGAAAGCATAATGAGGGGCAACAAATTATTAATCATCAATCCGGCCAGGCCTCAGGAGGCAGTGAAAATAAAGGCATAGTTCCATCCCCATTTGCCCAAAGACGTACAGAAAAGTATATGGAATGCTTTAATGATATATCCTGAAGACATCCATCCTTCCAAGGGCACACAGAAAAAAAAATATGAAAAACTTGAATGGCAAGGCCCGATGCCTCGATCCCTCCACTAGAAATGTAGCACTCTTTGGAAAAAACACAATAGACCCCGGCTGCCTAGGGTTTGAAAGGGTATCCAGCATGGGAATAGACACTTCCCTAGGTACGGATAAGCTCCAGACTTGTTCTTTCTTATAGGACATGTAGAAGGTAGCCTAATCAGTTGGGGACACAGCCATCACTTCTCCAAGTTTATTGAGAAGCCTCTGTGTGGAAGCAGCAATAGCTTGAAGAATCAGCTGCATTGAACTAGCCATATGTAAGGCAATCAAGCCGCAAGTATCTGCAGTAACTGTAAGCAGGTACAGACTAAATGGTGGTGGCTAGCACACCACCTATGTTCTCCAGCAACAGCTATATACTGCAGCCAGCGTCAGGACCTGCTATGGAGGAGTTGAATCTCACCACCAGAGGCACTTAAAATAAAATGGCTGCCAACTGTCCAATCTGATTATCAGACACAGGAACAGAATCCCTTGGTGAGTAGCAGGAGATTAGAGGCACAAACAACAGGGAGAAATCGCAGAATAATGAGCAGCAGAGGCAAAATCAACGTACTAGCAAGATCAGCAGCGGCGCTACTTCAGGTAGGGTGTGGTCCCAAAATGTCGGCCGCTGTCTTCAACTCGCCGGAGCAAGGCAGCAGGGAGTGGAGTCCGGGCAAGCAGTTGGCAACAGAGGGACCGGAGCACCAGGAACAGCCGGTTAACTAAAGCAAACCACCAGGTAAGTAGTATTTTGAGAAGCAGTAGTTAAGAGTAGGGATGGAGACTCCGGGTCAGCAGGAGAAGGAAACAGCCACCTCAAGTCGCCGGGGAATAGTGCCTTAAAGTACACAACAGGAGCCAGCCACGACACTCCAATACGTACATGAGAGGATAAACCAACAAATCTCTGATTGTGAAGTAAATATATCCAGGAAAACAGGATTTTTTTTCAGGATTTGTGCAGGACAGCAAAAGAAAAGCTGCCCTCTCCCCCCCCCCCCCCAGCTACTCCAGGCCACGCCCCCCCATAATAAAAACACTTTTAAACAATACTTTGGTGTGGGTGCCTCCAACATTAGTTGCACTGAGTAGCATCCTGCCACTTACAGGACATATAGCTGGCACCTCCGAAGCAAGCCTCAGGTCTCCAGGAGGAGAGTGATGGAAATTATAGATTGTTGTTGATTGGATGAGTAATGCACGATAACGACCATATCGTTAATATCGTGCATTTTTCGGTGCCTCCAACCCGCCAACGACCTGCGATGTGCGGGCCCGTATGGACGATAAAGTTATCGTCCATCGACCATGCATGCAGGCCAACCTGGGCCGTCGGTGGTGGTATGATGGATGATCAATATTGATCATCCAGCACACCCGGGACATCATTCAGTGATATCGTTACCGCTGACGGTCGTCTGGTGTGTATGCACCATTAGTACTATTTTAGGGAAGACATTTTTAAAATGTGTTAGAAAAAAAGAAAAATGTATAATAACTTATGATCATCTGTAGTATTCTATGCTATAGAAGAAAATGCTAACAAGTTACTTTGATTTTGTTTTCATTATTCCAGAAAGTTAAAGTTCAATTACAACTACTATACTTATGTATAGAACGTATTAGAACATCAATTTCCAAGTGTCTTTACACAATGATTTGAAGAGATGCAGATACATTCAAACCAAATAGATTTTCCTCTATTTATAAGTGCTTATAAAGCGGTTTTCTACACAAGCACACACACACACACAAACAAAGAGGCCTTGTCCTGAATTAGCCTTATGTACTGTACTTTGATCACACTTAAATTAGATTATTACCTAGTAAAACTGAAAGTAATTAATCGTCACCGCTGTCTGAGGATCTCAGCTTGACAAACAGCTAGGCAACTCTTGCCACACCTTATTTTAATGGTACTTAACATATCTAGTTAATGTGTCACAGCCTTAGCGATTCATAGCAGCCATAAAAGAACATTGTTCATGGCTAAACACATGCATATGCTAACACGCAAAAGGACTGACTCCTAATGACTGACCACAATTTTATTTGCTGTTACAAATGCCGGGATGCTGGTTTCCAGCTTTTTCGGTTTCAGATTAGCCCTGTTAAACGTTTTGATCCCAAAGACTAAGAAAAAACAGACGTGTTTTACACATGGTCAGAGGTCAGAAATTTCTTGCCAGGTTTTAATAAACAACAGTCCCTGTTATGTGTTACGTAGGTCAGTGCAGAGATCTTTTCCAAGTATGTCAAGAAACCTACCAGCCAATGACCCTTGACGTAACAGCTATGGACAGTGTGCCTTCCCCAAGGCCATTTTAAGCGGTACAAAAGCAGCAAAATAAAGTGTATATCTGTACCAGGTTAGTTGTCACTCATGAGAGTACAATGTATTGAAGGGACAGACTATATTTTCTGGAATATTTGTTTTACCTGAAGGAAAAAATAAATAAATTATAATCTACAGCTGTGGTGGCTACAAACAGCATTGGACAGTTCCCAGTTGTTGTGTAGCCAATAAGACTAATCACACCAGGTTGCATTGCGCTTCATCTGCGACTTTGTATGGTTTAAAACTAATTCCTGTACAATTAAAGTCACAGCCCAGCATCTCTGGTACACAGTGGGGGTAATTCAATTGAACACAAGTTTGTTTAGCTCAATGAGTGTTCGGAACTATTGAATTGGCCGTGCTGTAAACCCACGACTAGAGGATTTCTGCTTGCACCCTCCTGAGATGTGAGCAGAAATTCTTAAATATTGTCACAATGCTAGTTGCGGGCGTATCACATGCGCTAATAGGATCGCCCCTGGCACTATGCCCTGGGCATTATTAAAACTAATTCCAATCCCCAATGATGAAATCTTGAAATAGGGAAGAAGGTTATCTTACGGTGGAAAATCCAGTCTGAAGAACACCAACAGCCGCTATGTGCGCAGTCATCTTGCATAAACATTAACAGGATACAATGGGTATGGAAGGGATCTAGCTGCTGCACCACAATGACTGAATGGCTGCATCTCATTTAGAGTGAGGCCCTAGTAGTGTGTGGCCAAAATGAAAATGATTTTGTTTCTTGGCCCATGTGTGGGGCTTGCTCAGACAGAACAATTTTTCACATTTTAAAGCAAAGATTGGCATTTTATGAGATTAGATAGCATTACTGCACACACCTTGTGATCATCTTAAGATAGAACCCTTTCTTCACACACACCTAGATTTTTGTAGCACTATTTAAATAATCATCGATAGATCAATAGATTGAGAAAGATAGGTATACAGTAAATATACATTAAAATTGATTTTCTATGAGCAGCACAATACATGCCAAGATATTTTAATTAGAAATATTATAAAAACACAGTATATTTTCGCTTTAACAAATGAATCGACCATTTATACATATATACAAAGCAGGAACTGAGGGCTTGATTCACTACCGTATGCTACTGCGATTACGCATGAAATCGGGCGATTGTTGTGCTCTGCGCAAGCACTGCAGTACTTGACCGGCCGCGGCGATCGCAGTGACTACGCAGACCCATTGCAGAATGATTAACAGGAAGTGCCATTTGTGGGTGGTGGGTGGTGTAGTGCTGCAACGGGATCGCAATTGCAATGGATTAGTATACTATCGCAGTTGAACTGCGTGCATAATCGCTATTGCAATCGTAATCTGTAATGAATCAAGCCCTCAGTTTCTGAACATCTTATTAACTATGACAATGACCTCAGGCAAAATGTATTTTCCATAAGATAAGTTTTCCCTTTTGAGTGCCCTCTTCTCTCTCTATATAATATATTCTATATATATATATATATATATATATATATATATATATATATATATATATATATATATATTATAGATTTATATTATTTCACACACAGGCTTTACATCGCTTCTTGCTTTGTTGGGAATGCAATTTAGATTTTGCATATCTAGCCTTTATGCTAATGTATATTTACAACCCACTACTTCATTAAAGCCTTCCCGCTCTCATCCTAACTTGCTGCTACATCTTCCTTCCTCCCCGCCAACCCCATCTGTGTTACTCCTGTTTGTCTGCCCCTCCATTTTAGAATGTAAGCTCTTTGGAGCAGGGCCCTCTACCCTCTTGTGCTTCTCCCTACTGTATTTTCATTCATCTCTTACTCCTCGCTAGGGCAACTAACACTTGGCTGCTTATGTGGGTGTAAAGGTCACTAATATAGCAATGTTTACTATTCTTGTCCGTGTATTGTATTGTAAGTCGCTGGTTACTTATTTATGTACTTTATAAGGTGCTGCGGAACACTTGTGGTGCCATATACAGTAAATAAATGAGAATAATAATACAAGCAGTATATCTGTAATGATCTATTAGAATGTGTATTGGTGACCGATGTTATTAGCTTTAACTGTACATATGGATCATGATACCATTGCACCCTCTCAATCTCAAAGCCCCCTACATAGACTTTCTGTAGAACCCCAAGTCCCCATATTATCCACAAGTCAACACAGCGGTCACATCCTTCTGTGAAGAGACAGAAGACACTAGTGATATCCACCCCAAGTCATAGGATACCAGTGACTGCCATGCCACCGACCACTTGAGTACCACTGGAGAACCTGCAGCAATACAATCTTCATGACAACAACAGGTTTCTGGAATTTCGATACAATCTTTTTTCATGCAAATGAAATATTCATGTTTGAGAAACATTGTATAAACAAACCCAGAGAACAAGACTAATTACTGTGGAGTGTATTCAGTATACAGGAAAGAAGTTTTATTGTGCAGTTGGCCAATAATGAAATATATGGGCATTTCCGGCAAAAAAAAACCTGTAAACCTTTGGACTGTTCCTGGAAATTAGGGACAGTTGGATCAAATTAACTTGCAGTTCCCTGGTCTCTACCATGTCTTACTGCCTGATAGGAGAGAAGCAGCCAGATTTTGCAATAGAAAAAGGTCAGCTCCCATGGAAACCAGACAATCTCTATGCTCTTTATTCACCTGCCTAGAAAAAAAAAAAAACTATGGACTTGTCAGATGGGAAACCTATGTTTATAAATGGGATGTAATTAGAGAGATAGACAATACCAAAATGAAGCAGCAAGCCATATCTCTACCGAGGCAAAGAAAATAATGCAACTTCTTGGCAAACTGTAACCAGTGACACACTGGGGGGGGGGGGGGGGGGGGACAATACGTTTTCTAAGCAACCTAACTATTTAACACAGTTTGCAGAAAACAACAATCAATTACAGATTGTGCTTATCCTTCCAGTTTTTAAGCAAGCTCCACAACATAGTTAGGTCATCATTACATAAACTCATCCCTGGGTAGCAGATCCAGAATCACAAGTCTTTATCCTCTCCTCATCAAAATACATGCATGTGCAAGGCTTACATTCTTCAGCATCTGCCATGACATAGGAGCAGGCCTATTCCACACCTATGGACTTCTTAAATTCTAATAACATTGCACCCTGGCGGATTTTATCAGCATTCAGAAGGTTACTAGAAAGCTTAACTGCTATTTAGAATTTAAATCGAGGTTCTAAATTATATATTCTGCAGCCTTGAAGAATATTTCCCCAGGCCAGATTTTTTTATTAAGTGACACAAATATACACATCTTAATATTTAGTGCAGAGCTAATGAAAATGTGTATTTGGCGCCACCTTCAAAAGAACAAACCGAACAGAGATCGCTTGGCAGCCCGAGAGCATCTAAAGTAGTAAAATAAAACTGTAATAAGCAGGTAATCCCCAGACCTGGCGTCCATGGTTTCTGCCCTAACCTGTTCCTTGTGATTAGTTTTTAAAACATCCCAGTGTCAGCAGGTTCATGGTGAGTCAGAGCTGAAATAATAAGTGGTGCATTTTTCGGGCTTGTGGAGGAAACACATCGCGGCTCATTGTGGATCAGCTGTAGGGCTGTTTTTATAGGAAAATGTAAAAATAACCAAGTCATTCCGCTTTCCAGCTCTTATTTTTTTTAAATTAACAAAGACCCGGTGAAACCGATTTCATGAAGAACATGTTTTCATGTATGGACTGAAAAAAAAAAAAAAAAAAAACACACACAATGCAAGGCATTCGAAAAACACCAAAAGGGCATAAACAGTTTGAAAGAAAAACGAGTGAGGGAACAGGCATGTGAGGGTGCCAAAACATTATTTCATTGATCAGCGCAGCAACATAAACAACTGCTGCCTATTTTTGTAGCTGGTCTTTTGTTATAGAAGAAAGCCATAATAAGTCTGTAATCTGATCGTATCATAATATTATTTCTGCATTGAACTGTGATGTTTTGCAGGTCAACCTTAATATAATTTCAGAGTGTAAATCAAGATAATGTAGTTGTGTGAACAAAAAATAAATAACCATGCACTGGGGTCACCAAGCTAAAGTTCTGCCATTGTCACAATCAGTGGTTCCAGCTGGCAGTCCAGTTGTGTTATTTGCACACCTAAGATTTGCAAAGCAATACAAAAATGTTTAGGCACTGCTATATATAATATACATACATATTACATACACACATACAGTATAAGCAATAAATGTGCTATAAACAAGAATTACAAAAAAACAATATAATGAATTTTACATATATATTTCTCTCGTATTGCTATTTACGAAAATGTAAAATTAACAAAACGATAGTCTGCATATGGTTTCTTTTACAGGGATTGAGGCATAGACTGATTCACAGTGGTTGGAGATCCCTAGCAGACACAAATTCAATTCAAAGCAATATGCGGCCAGGGAACACTGCGCACATATTGGTCATCTGTGGTAGTTCTCCCTCGCTCCTCTATGGGTTGCAAGAGAAAACTTGCAATGGTGGCAGGCGCAATGTGTTCGGAAAAGGCGCATCGTGTCCATCGCTTTGAACTGAATTTTTCCTTATGTTTCAAATCAATAAATGCATGCTCTCCGAAGCCAGATGACATGAGATATTAGGTCCACTTGAAGAGACTATTTATTTTTGCTGATGTCATGTGTTTAGATTAAGTTATCAATTTATTTATTTATTTATTTTTTTTGGGGGGGGGGTTGTGTTTTAAATGAACAATTCTCTTTTGTATGTTCCCTGTATTTTTCACAAGAGATTCAATCTTTGCTTAACACTACTGTTCAATTTACTGTTCTCATTTTAAGACAAATAGAGGAATGGCAACGTAAGCACTTACTTTATACGTACAGTATAGTGCTCTTTAACAAGGCTTTGCAGAAGTGTATTCCACGGTCATTTAACACATTACATTAGGTTATATAGATGGGTGAGGTCACAGCTAAGCCTTTGTGCAACAATTCTAACTAAATAAAAACAAACAACTTTTAACAGCATTGGGAATTAATCCATGTCCTGAGTTCTCCCACTTGACAAGTTTGTATCACACCCCAGAAGAGCTCACTGTATGTATTCTATACAATTTCTCACATTTTATTGCAGCCGAAGATTTTTTGTTTCTCATTTAAACAGCAACTTAAATACCTTTTAAGCATGCATCGGATAATTTAAACAAGGACAGCTTTTGAAAAACAAAAAATATTACCATCTCCTTTTCTAAATATCTCTGGAGGGTACAAACTATATGCCTACCAGTTACACAAAGCACAGGCTCACAGCAGGTTATGTAAATGAGGATTTTACAGCACATAGAGCTCAGAGAGATTTTCCAAATCTTCTCTGCTCATTATATCATGTGCCACGTGACTGTGGTTTCTATGACACTGTGCAGAATTATAAATCATTAATAGCAGCGTAAAGAAACAAGCCACAGGAAATGTAGTAAATACCAACATTCTTATTGTCTGTTGCAGTAATTAATGTTTTGTGTTTTTTTAAGATCACAGTAGAACAGAGACCAAGACAAGTGGAAATCTCAATTATAAGAACCATAAACAAAATAAATATCAAGTCAATGAAAAAGAAAGACAATTTTGTGATCATTTTATTATATTATAACGCTAAATAATAGTAATTAATGTTAATACATGAGTATTTCTACTATCCTGTCAGACCTTGCACTTCCATGGTCTAGACCCCAGACTCAATCTTCCCTTACTATCCCCTGGACAGAAGCAGAGTTCAAAATGTCATAGCCTCTATGAAAAATGAAAGCTCTAGGCCTATTTGGCTACACTAAGAATTCTTACGTAACATTTCAAAAATGAGCTGTTTCCGATTCTGGTGGGTGTTTGAGACGGGGTCCTTCTCTGGTTCTTTCCCCTAGAAAAACCTAGAGGCACAGATAACTGCCATCACAAAGCCAGGTAAAGGCCCGACCTTTGCATAGAACTATGGCTGGATAGCACTACTGAACACAGATATCAAGCTTTACGCAAAAATGGTAGGAAATCAATTGAACTCCCTGCTTCCCCAGTTGGTTAATCAAGATCAGAATAGGTTAGTCCTGGGAAGACCAGCTCCAGACAATGTTCTTTACTAGATACAGAATAGGCCTTTGACAGGCTGCACTGGGGCTGTAAGAGCTATTCTCAAATTTGGCATAAGAGGGAGATTTCTCAATGCCATCCTCACTTTATAATACTCAAAGTTTAGGGAGCAAAACAATTATTTGGGCACCCATTAATTATTGCTCTTGTAACGCCCAATTAGACAGTTTAGACACGTAAAACGACTAAACCCATATACAGCCCTAGTTAGCGCGCCCAAACAGCTGGTGGAGAGCCCAAAGCACAGATTTATTGCACATTTCTGCTCGCCCCTTCGGGAGGGTGTGAGCAGAAGTGTGTCCACCCGCAGCTATTCACACCTAAATGGTGCAATAATTAATTTGCTATGTTGAGCGCCCATTACGGTCAGCTGCAGGTGAAAACAACCGAATCACCCCTAATGCAACAGCTATTTGTAACCCAGTTTTCCTATTCGTACCAGTACCAGTCAGGGCTGCCACTTTCTCTAATTTCTCTCACTTTCGCTCATCTTTGTTCTAGCCATCAAACTATTAGCAGAAAAGGTAATCTAGGGATCTTGTTTTTCCAAATATGCTTGCTGTTACCTAAATCTGTAGAGGACTTTGAGTTTCCCAGACTAGAATTGTACCAACATGCTTGTCTATTAAGTTAGATATAAGGCTGGATGTCCCGTTCACTGTGCAAATCTTTTATGCATGGGACTTATCCTGTTAAAGATCTGTTATGGCTTTCAACCCAATCCAAAACATTCCATCAACGCCCGGCTATGACTACAATTGCCACTTTCAAAACATGGGACAAACTGGTAGCCATTTTTGAAACTCTCCCTTCCTCCACGTAACCTCAAGATACAGTTTGTCCCTCCTGATTCTAATGGATAGACTTACTAAAGCTTCTAAAATTAAAAGTGTTGCCGATAGCAACCAATCATATTCTAGCTCACATTTCATGAGTGCATCCTAGAAAATGATAGACGTGATCCAATTGGTTGCTATGGGTAACACCTCCACTTGTCGGTTTCAGAAGCTTTATTAAATCTACCCCAAAATCTCTATCTAATTGTGTCCGCTGTGGTACACTCACCATATGGGACTTCTTTTAGGTGATGGAAGAACTTGGGCGAGTTGACAAAATATCAGATATGCATGCTTACCCTCCAGAGATTATTACAAGGTCTCTCAGGTTAGACACTGGATACACTCCCTCCCCCATGCTTTGCCTCCTCCGCTCATATCCCAGAACCACAGAGAGGGTCTAACACAATAGCACAACCTTCTGCTCCCTGAGCTCGATCCCAACAAATTCTCCACACAAATAAAATGGAAAACTGACCAAAGTTTAGGCATTATGCCGGGTACACACAGGGACGACGTTGTTACGATTTGGCCAAATCGAAACGACATATTGTGCAGTGTGTATGCATGATATGTGCGCTCCCATGGTTGCACATCAAAGCTGACAATATTGCATGCAGCCCCATTCACGTTAATTATGGATGGAACGAGTGGTTGTTCATTACATCTTTCTGATGTGTTAGGGACGATCTGTCAAGCCAACATATTGTCCTGCGGGTACACATCATCCAGATTGTACCCACCTTTAGGATTGGAGGAGATTAAGGTTTGCCATGGGCTTTAAAATGTGATAATATAGTAACCAGGTGGAGAGGTTTGTGAAATGGTTTCATCAAAATGTACTTAACCCCAGAAAGATTACATGAAATATGGGCTTCCTAGTCCAAGTTATGCTGTGTTAGGGGATACTATGTACCTATACTGAAGTTACTCAAGAATCCAGCCCCTCCGGAGGGAAACAGATCTCAAAAAATGTATTGTCCCTTGTGTGCTAGTTAACCCCTGATATAGCTCTAATGCCATCTACTAACCTCCCACACCATATATACTGTATGTTCAGGGTCACACTGTTACCATGCTACTATAGCTTTAAGATGGAAACATTGGCCCATACTTTACTGCTCACTCATCCCCGCAAATGAAGTGGAGTCATGGAGAACTACTAACGCCAAGCCCCCTTGGTCTCCCCATTACTTGTCTGTTTCTATTTCTACTTACACTCAGAGTTATGTGTTTGGCCCACATCATGTTAAGGCTTCAAAGGGTTTGCTCCATCTCCTGTTTTTCTATGTACCAAGATGTAAGGACTATGACTGATGTTGTACACAAGTGTATACACTATTTATTTGAAATTGTTTTATCCTCTTTTCCCAATTCTCCCCTGGTATATAGGTATAAGTGGTATACAGAGGGCTGTATACCATTTTATTTTTCAAAGTCAATAAAAACTAATTTACATAATAACCAAACTAATTTTCTCATGTTTCACAGGTATTGATATTTCAGGAGCAAGCGGCACAAGGGATACTTGAAGTTGGTGCCACAAGCATTCGGTTCTTATTAACAGGTATTAATTAGCAAGTTCTTTATAGAGAATTCTTAAGCATTCACTGCCTCACTGGCACAACCTATATTCCCTACCACACAGGTAAATGCACGAAGGTTGATTTAGTCTGAAGCCTATTAGCTTTCCAGAATGCCTTTAGGCTAAGGAAGGAAGCCCAAGCCAACACAGGAACATACAAACTCCACACACAGAGGGCAATTCAAATGTTTTTTTGGTCGTGCTAATTAATGAACGCCCAGTTTGATATTCAATTGTTCTGGGCGCTCATTAATTTTCGCCCTCTTCGCCGCCTAAAAGACAAGGTTTAGCCGTCTAAAACGGCTAAACCAGTCTTAATTTCTGGTTAGGGCACGCTATTTGCGGTTAGCGCGCCCTAACCAGGGTGTTTCAGACACATTTCTGCTCGTGCACTCCTGAGTGCGTGCAGAAAATGCCAGCACCGGTGGCTATCGCACCCTGACAGAGCAACAACTGAATTGCTCTGTCGGGAGTCTTAAAAAAAAAAAAAGCAGCCGCCAGAACATTTGAATCGCCCCCATAGAGACCTGACTGAAATTGAATGCCTAACCCAATTTCTGTGAGGCAACAATGTTAACCACTGTGCCACTCAGCTATTGGTGAAATGATAATTACACCATCCAATAGTAAATATAGTTGTCTCTTATCCAAAGTCCAAAATCGGGAGTAAAGTTCCAACAGAAAAGACTCTCTATTATAGAGTGGCAATGAATATGTGGAATGCCTGCGGATAAAGAGCCATTAAGAGTATAAATGTCCACATAATGGCAAGGCAGTTTATAACAGGATCATGAAATACTAATGTGTGTGAAATTAATTGCTAGTCTTGGTTCAATTCTGTTTAGCTTGCTGTATAACGAATAACTTTGCAATCATAAGAAACTTTAAATCCTCTCTTAGCAGACAGTAATTACTCATCTGTATAGTTATTATCCAATTATAATTGGTACATTTGATCTTGCAGTGCTGGAAAAAGTTAAATACTTACGTTAAACTTTTTCCCCCCTTTTTTTTTTTCTTAAATGTACGCACACATTATAGAGTACCGGCTGGCTAAGCATTTTCTTTTCCGCTCTACTGAACAAGTGTACCTTGTGCTGAATTCTTACAGATGGAGGGAACAATGCAATTTCTATCAAATCTGTCTAAGAGTTGTGAAATGTGCTGTGCCAAGAGCCTTCTTGTAATGAAAGGAATAATTTACATGACATGAAAACCACATTTTTCCCAGTGGGTAGTAGAAGTCATTATTAATATATGTAGGTGTGAGAGTTGTTCTAGAATTTAGAGTTAGGCAACCTGTATCGCTCCACAGCATCTGTAGAACTACAAGTTTTAATCCACTTTACATGTGTACTGTATAGTGTAGTGACTGCAATACTCTGACTACAGGTGCTTTTTCATTTATTTTTTTTAACGGTGCAAAATAAAATATTTTTGCAATAGTCTTCGAATTTTTACATCAGAAAGGCATTGGGAGAATTTTGTAACCTCTGTCCCTGAAACTTTTCAAAATGTTTGTCAAAAAAAAAAAACAAAGAGATCAAAGTCACAGGCTGAGGAACAAACTATTTGGATTTAGGTTTTCAACCCCTTTTGCATTTTTTGATGTTTGCAATTTGCAGACACGCATTGAGGTAACCGCTCAGCTAACTAACGTGGCATAATTCTAACTGTGAAACTGAACTTTGTCCTCTAAATACCATGATATATTAACCGGTCCTGAGAATGTATTTTTCTTTCATGGTAATTTTATCTCTTCGTTTCCCCTTTATACACTGAGGAATATCTAGTGAGCACAGATATGCAAGTCTACTTCAAAAAACATTTTGGATCTTTGAAATACTGTCGAGTGCACAAAATTGCTTTTGTATTCTAGTGTTAAAGAGTGGCTTCCTGCTGTGTGACTCAACACCGTCACAATCACCTGTCCCTATTTTCTAGGGACAGTGCCAAAAAAGCTGGCCCTAAAAAGTGACTTTCACTATTGACTTCAATCCTGTAGATTTTATGCAATAATTCTGATCCATTCTGGTCCTTAGGGCTTTTAAAGAGTTATTAGTCATTCACACATTAGAATAGTGTTCATTGTCGACCGGCGGTTCAAATCCTGACAGTGGCATCCCGGCAGCAGTGAAAATCCTGATCGTCGAGAGGTAAGTATTGACTAACCTATTCTCCCCCTAACCTTCCCTTAGGGGTGCTTATACCTAAGCTCCACCCCCCAGTGCCTAAACCCAACCCCCCCTTCCCCGCCGCCTAAACCCTAAGCCCCCTTACCCCGGGAACCCTAAACCTAGAACCTCGGCTGTCCGTGCCCAGCTTACCTTCGATCGGTAAGCCGGGTGTCAGGCTCCCGGTGTAGGTAAAATGACAGGCGTCTGGATTTCGACGCCTGTCATTTAGCCCTTGCCGGGATTAGACAGTCGGGGAGCCGACGGTCGGGATTACGTCCATCGGCTTCCCCATTCTAGCACCCTGCATCTGTCACAGCCCGTACAGTTTATCTTTCCTGCCAGGTGTGTTGCTCCATGCTCTGGTGCTTCTAGCACACTCAGCTGATGTAAAACTGCTGAGATACAGACCAGAGTGTGCTAGAATAGAAAGCACAACGGCCTACCTACACGTGAGAAGTTTATATGTACATTATCAGCAACAAAGTATCCCTGGAATACATTTTCAAATTCTGACAACTATGTACTCTAGTAACAGGACTCCTTGTGTACTATAAATATCAATAGTAAAATTAGAAGTCTGTCATTTGCAGCATTGCATATGTTAAAATAAAACATTTCTAACAATTTAAAAAAAAAAAAAAAAAAAAAAACCCATCACCTTAGTCAGTTTAGACAAGCTAAACTAAAACTTTAGCAAAATTTTACAATGAAAACGGTTTTGTATTATTTTTTCTTTTCCAGCAAATGCTTTTATATAATGATTAAACAGGTTTACAGGGCCCATGCCTTGTACATGTCACAGCAACTTTTATCCAATCTTGTGACAAAAGTAAGCATATTAACAGCTACATGCTGCGGGTTTAAAGCTAAATGTACATAAAGTGCTCGTTTCCCTTGCTAGATATACATTTTATTGACCAATTTCTCCAGCTGCCTATTTTCTCAGGCAAGGCCGTAGTGTGTGAACACTGGTAGACTGCATGTTTTATAGCAGTGTTTTTTTTAGGTTAAAGGTTAGTGTATTTGTTGCTTTGCAGTTTTCTGAACAAGTGCTACAGCATTGTTAAGCTGCGGAGCTTTCTAATATCAACAGGATTTTAGATAGTAATTTATTTTGAAATGATAAGGGGGGGAATTCAGTTGTTTTTGGGGCAGCGATAATTAATGGGCGCCCAACGGAGCAATTCAATTTATTTTTGGTTTTTACCAAGAGGTCGGCAAGCCGGAATGTCAGCGCCGGCGGCTATCGTGCCCACACGGAGAAACAATTTAATGGCTCCGTCGGGTGCCCACTAGTAACTGCCGCTGGGGAAAACAATTTCCCCTTAAGTTTTTAAGTCAATTATATTACCCTCTGCTGATCAGAAACATTGGTCATTTTCAATGTCTTGTACTTTTGGCACAGTTATCAGCTGCTAAGATGAACTTTTTATCAGTGCTCTCTAGAAAAGATGCCCATATGTACAATCGCATAAGAATCATACTGTTGCATTTTGTTTTGGGTTTTCTTTAGGTTATCCACCACGTGTGCACAAATTAAATGAATTCCTATTTGCATATAGCATGCTTAGCTGCCTTCCACTAGGCGATTAAACCTAGCAATGGAGGTATAATGATGGTCGTTCCATCGCTTGATAATCGCTCGCAAATCGGGCACAAAAGGTTAAAAACGACCAGCGATACGCACGCCCGCTGGTCGTTTTTAACATCAATCATCGCCCGAACATGACGGTCAACCTGACGACCACCGTCAGGTTGCCATGTTTGGGGATGATTGATCTACATACACTGAACGTCTGAACGTTCAGTGTATGCAGTTCACCCCGCGGGAGACGACGGCATCGTAATCGTGTCATCGTCACCCACATCGTTAAGTGGATGGGCAGCACTCCAGCTGCTGTAAGACTACAAGCCCCATCATGTTCTGTCAGCTGATAGCTGGAGAACAAGACACGATCTAAGGTTTTACTTTGCATTACAATGTAAACCTCCTTTAAATCAGAGTTTAAAAAAAATCCCTTTTAAATAAAGTTCCAAACACAACAAAACCTAACCAAATAAAATGTAATTATGACTAGTTACGATATTGAAAGACTACAGGAAGGCATGATGAAGATTTAATTATTTTACTCTGATTGGTACATTCTTTTTGAGCCCTTAAAGTTTTTGCGCTTTCATAACAAGACCCATATTTATATTTTTTTTTTATTTGCTAGTTTCATCAAGACTTGTCTACACCTTTTTGTTTATAAAAGGTAATTACCTAATAGGATTACAGTACACGTGTAGTTTACATCATGGTCCAATATAATATTTTATTAACAGTTCTTTATAGAGCACCAGGACCATTGCGCTTTACAATTGGAAGCAAAACAGTAATAAGACGAGACTGGGTAATAAGACCGACAAAGAGGTAAGAGGGTCCTGCTTGCAAGCTAACAATCTATAGCAGGTATGGAGAAAAATTGGCGGTTGGGATAAATACCGGTTTCCTTGATACCTATTGTTACTTCTGCCTATTTAGTGCAACCCAAATATTTACACCAAAATGTAATCACCTAGTTCTTCCAAATAAAGTAGTGTTTAGGTGTCTCTCACGGAGTTAAACATTCTTAAAAAACTTTTGTGCACAAGTTTTACACTCGCACAGAAGCACATGCATCACACAAACTGAATGAAATCGCCATGCCTGAGTGGAGGTTAAGGATCCTTTATATTTTCTAACAATCTGACAGGTTTATACAGCATATGGAGAGAGTCTGATAGATCTACATAGTACACTAAAATAAACTCAGGTTTCATCTGGGCCTAATAGCAACTTTATATCCCTGAAACACTGAGCCTAACGTTTTGGGGACAGCGGATCTGGAACTCTCATCTACGGCTGTTGGTGATATCGTCATGACATCACCAGGTTGCTCACTATTCCACTTATAATGAATGCACACTCATTCAGCACAATACGTTCACTTATAACATGGTGTATTGGCTACTGGAGAAGGAATTAAAACGCAAAATTGAAATGCAGGCAGAGGTGCATATGGCATTATAATAATAAACATAACAAATGTCTCACCATTAGAGTCAGCAGGCCATAGGAAGTCTGGGGTAGCAGTCCAACAAGTCCTCAAAAAGGGCATCCCTGATCCCTACAAGGCAATGATTAGAGCAGCATACCTGGAACGGGTTGGGTACGGGCTCCCGGCGGTCAGGATGGCGGCAGACTACTGACAGTGGCATCCCCACAGTCAAAATCCCCCACCTGCAGGTAAGTACCCTAACTCAACTTTCCGGCAGCCTAACCCTCCCCTCCCAGTAGCCTAACACTAAACCCCCCTAGTGCCTAACCCCAAGCCTAATACTTACCATTGGGATGTCAGCGGTCAGGATTCTGGAACCGGGATTCTGACCACGGGATACCGACTACATTCCGCTGGAACAGTAAAGGTCAGAATGAATCTACAGTACACACCCAGGATTGCCAGTGGCATTACTGCAATGGACTTTAGAATGTCCCATCTAAGCGCCATTGGGTTCCATACGAAATGTCAACAATGAATTGGTTGACACCAGAAAGTCAACAGGTTCAAAATGTCATCACATTTTGTTCTTTTTAGGTTTAGGGTTAGGCACTAGGAGGGACGGTTAGGGACCAAGGGGAGGGTTATGGTGAAAATTAGGGTTAGGGGGAGAAAAAAAAAAAAAAAAAAAAAAGTGTTGACCATTTTCATGCCGATTTTTTGAAACTGTCGACCCTCTGTACTGTCTAACATTTGCAATGTCGACCCTTTTCCATGGTGTCCTTTTTATGTCGACCAAATTTTTGTCAAACTTTTTATAAAATCAACCTTTTGTATTACACCTGCCCCATTCAACACCATTTGTAAGAGCTGCATTCGGATTAGGAAGGGCACAACAAGCTAAACACTCATACTCATTACTTTCGCTGCTGTCATAGAACAGGAAGATTAAGATTTTTGCTTGAATACCGTAATCTGGGGGAATTTCTATTAACGGAACACAGTTGTTCATTAAGGAGACATCGCAACTTCTGTTCTACCAGTGGACACAACAGATTTTATATTTGATTTGCTAGCTTAATATACCATTTTATATCCTTATTCTGTATTCCCCTTTAAGAAACAATCCATTTGGCGTGCTTGAGAAAACTTCTTTGTTATACTCAGTGATCTAATCTGTGGCCTTTTAGACAAGCTATTCCAAGCAATGCTAATGTTTCATAATTTCAGCCTTACAATTTTGACACTGTATGAGGACACAGCCGGAGGGTAATTTGCTCTCTCTCCTATCTGTATATTGAATCAGAGTGCTTGATTTATATGGTCTGTGGCACAGAAATTGTATACACTGCATAAATTATCTAAATATCTTTTACTAATTTAAGAAAAGTTTTCTTGACACCTCTCGTACATTAAAAAAAAAAAAAAAAAAACAAACACAAACACACAAACACACACACTTCACATAATACTGACTTAAATGATAGAGAAGCAATGCTCAGCTTCAGTCCTCAAGTCCCTCCAAAAAGATCAGGATTTTTATCATTTGTAAGAGGTGGGATAGTTACTATAATTAAAATAGATGAACTCACCTGTGCATGATTATAGAACGCATGACCTGTTGGGGGTACCTGATGTGCAGTCATGGGGACATGCAGAACAGTAGATCAGTGATGTGCAAGCTTTGCATAGGAAACACCACATGTATGGCAAACCTGTACTATTGCAATTAGGTTTCTTTCACAAAATTGGGAGAGGAAGTCAGAAAGCCAAGTGCCCCTACTTTATTCCCACTGAAATGATTCATACATATATCTGATAACTCTGATATCAGTTAGTACAGTTCCTACCACAAGATAATTATATATGCCAATTTGGGGGGGGATATGGGACACTTCAGCCACTAATTCTGTACATGCACCACTTCTACTAGAGTCGGATGCCTCTGCGTCTTGTGCCAATGCCTTTGACGATTTAGGGACGGATTCAATTAGAGGTGAAAAGTGCTGTTTGGAGAAAAATTTCCGTGGATTCAGACCTTCCCTCTGTTTTCAAAGTATCTCCACATTCAATTCCAGGACAATTTCACCTAAGTGGAAAGTCAATGCATTGTAATAGGCGGAAAAGTATCTCCTATGAATAGCAGGAGAAAAAAAAAAAAAACGCATGCACAGACTTACATCATTGGCAAAGTGAACAAGCCAAATTCTGAGTCACCAACTATTCCCTCTAAGAATACAAATATTTACACATTATTATCATCAACATCATCATCATCCTTTATTTATATGGCGCCACAAGGGTTCCGCAGCACCTCAAAGTACATAAACAAATGAGCAATAACAAAAACAGCGACCTACAGTACAAAACAATGCAGGACAAGGATATGGTTTATATAAATTGCTGCAATAGCAGTCATAACACACAAAAATAAGCAGCAGGGCGTCAGCTACCAAGTGTTAGGTGCCCTTGTGGGGAGTTTGGAATAGACGATCGTATGAGTGACGGAAGGAGAAACACAAGAGGAAAGACAGCCCTGCTCGTTAGAGCGTACATCCTATAGGGGAGGGGCAGACAGACAGGGGTGACACAGATGGGGTAGACAGGAAGAAGCATGGAGTAGCAGGTTAGGATGAGAGCTGGAAGGCTTTGATGAAGTAGTGAGATTTGAGAGACCGTTGTGGAATGCCATCCCATGCATAATAAGTCTCCAAACCTTCAAGCGGTCCCTGAAAAACTCACCTTTTCAGGCAGCTTATCAAATTCCAGAACCACCCACATAACCTCCATAAACTAGCCTACCCAATTATATTCCCTCTATACCAGTGGTTCTCAAACTCGGTCCTCAGGACTCCACACAGTTCATGTTTTCCAGGTCACCTAGCAGGTGCACAGGTGTATTCATTACTCACATTTTAAAATATCCCTAGGTGGAGATAATTATATCACTTGTGTTTCTGTTAGGAGACTTGGAAAACATGCACTGTGTTCTATACAGTCCACACATAACTTTACATATTTCCTCTTACTTCACTTTCACATCCTCCTGACCCCAAGCCACCATTCCTATGTGACTGGATCATACAGCCCACCTCTGCAATCTGGCTGGATCATTATGGTCTGTTATTACTATTTTGTTCACAATTGTAAAGCGCAATGCAATATGCTGGCGCTATACAAGTAGCTTAATAAATAAATGACAAAAACTAACACACATAAGAGCACTCTTAAGCTTTCATTTGTAAAGCTTTTCCACAGCTTTTTTGTCTGCTAAAGTCCCCAGATCCAAACCGCCATCTGCACCCATCCTCTTCTGTTCTGCAGACAGTGGTACATTTGAGAGGGATAGGACTGGGAGGGAAGCAGGGGAACGAGCAGATAGGACCAATGAGCAGCAGTTGTTGTTGCTTGCCGTGTGTATGGCTCATGGTCTCCCACGGAACTGTCTTTTCCAAATGATAAAACAGGTTGTACAAGCTATTAGGTAATTACTTGGCTATTCTCCAATTAATAGCAGTTGCTGCTGAAGACCTACGCCAAGTTAGCTAAAAGATAAAGTAGGAGACAACAGGGGAGGAATAAGGATTATTGGATGTGCTACTGTACAAAAGTGTAGCTGGTGCTAGTACAGGTTTTCAGTAATGCAGCACTTTCACAACTGGATCTGTTGTGAGCATCACTGGGTGGTCTAAATTTAAGGACCACAAAGAGTACATTATTCAGTGTCAATCGAACATCTGACTGGTGCTCTGTACAGGACAACAGAATGCTACAAACGTGCCCAAGAAGGATCTGATACAGGTTAAATAGCCAAGACTGCAGTCAATTGAGCTGCTGTTGCAACAATTGGCCCTGCACCCATATATGAATAAATCCTTTGTGCTACACTATAAAACAAGACTGTCAAGTTGTCAATCATGATATAAGCCCTATTAGGGAAATGCTACCTTCTGAACATTGCAAACTGTTGCAAAAATGTAAGGGGTATATTTACTAAAGTGCAGGTGCTAGATAAACGATAAATAGAATCTGAGTGGTTGCTATGAGCAACATCTCCACTTCTATAAACCAGCACTTTAGTAAATATACCCCTAAAGGTGCCCATCCACTAGCAGACATGAAAAGGACTGCACGATTATGACATTGTAATCGTGCAGTAGTTTGTCAGTCTGCGATGAGCCTGCACTGAATGAGCAGTCGTTCAGTGCAGGCTCATCAACCATCTGCAAACATGCTCAACCTGACGTTATTGTTTTAGACATTTTTGCAAACGATTTATGAACGACAACGATCATTTAATCGTCAACTTAATCGTCTAGTGGATGGGCATCTTAATAGTGTGGTAAACATATTTAGTTACAAAAGTGGGCATGTAGTCATTTAATATTTAACAAGATGTCCTAAATAACAAATAGGTGGAGTTCATTCTTGTAATCCATGTTATCTGAAGTGCAGAGCCGGATCCCACCACGTCCTGCTCATTTTCACAGCAGGACTTGGTGTGTTTTACAACCCAGTCATCTTCAATTCAAGTTAATTGATACCGTATATTGTATTAGAACTATTGTTTTAGCCTCAGTTAGTAAAAGTCCACAATAAATTACAAATAAAATAAATTCTAGGAGAGTATGTGTGATTATTATATGCATGTATGTTTTGATAAAGTTGTACTGTCACGATGTGTGTGTGTTGTGGTTATTTTAACATTTATTTTGCAGGTGAACTAGAAGTACCAGCGGGCCCTTAATGCCCCGCATGCTGATACTTGTGGTTCAGCAAGTACCAGCATGCGGGAGGCTTGCGCAGACCTGTAGTTCTACTGTAAAAGAATGTTTTTACACAACACTTTACACTATAAACCCCGGGTGCCGGAGATAGCCCTGGGCTATCAAGCCCAGGCCTGGGGTGTCCTGGAGAAGGAGACCCCTTTATTGGAGGGCCCCCAGCTCCCCAGGGATCCCCTGCCTAGCAGTCAGGCACCATGCTTTGGCTGGGGGACCCGGTGGAAGGGTTCCCCTGGCTGTGGCAATACACCCCCGCTAGAAAGAGTCCGGTGCTGGTTATGGAAAATACAGGCGATCCCTACTCATTTTGTCACCTGTATTTCCAAAACCAGGACTGGCTCGCTGAGCCCAGTGCCAGTTGTGCTAAATACAGGGGACCCCTACGTCTTTTGTCCCCTGTATTTTCACAACCAGCACTGGCTCTGAAAAGTCTGGGGCTGGTTGTGCTTTTAGGGGGGGACCCCACGCACTTTTTTTTTTAATTTTACCTCAACAAGCATTGCATGCACAGATCTGTGCATGCATCTGTGACAAGGGAAAGGTCTGTCAAGTGGCGTCTGCATCATTCGGGTCGGAACAACATACTGTTTGTCGTTCTGTAGTGCATACACATTGCACAATATGCCACAAATCGTTACATAGATTGACAAATCTTCCTGCATGTAGGGAAGATCAGAAGATTCGACCAACGACCGGCGGGAGCGTGCATCGTGATCAAGTGTACACACTGGACGATATGAGCGATTGGTCGTTCCAATGCATCGGAATCGGTAAAATTGCTCCCAATATCGTCTAGTCTGTAGGGGCCTTAAGAGGGCAAGGATAATGTGTCTACACCTTCTACGTATAGAGAATAGTGCATTAGACCAACCTGAATTAAAATATAGAAATAACATTTAAGTCCATACCTATGGAAAAATATTCATTATGGAATGCTCACAGCACAGCCATTGAAAAACATTTTTCGTCAAGAATAAAATGACATCCTTGAGACTTTTTTGCGCTTCTTGTATTACTTTATAGGAGAAAATAATGCGGGAGGACAGAACACAGATAAAAAGTACTCTTCTACAGTATTATCCTTGTTCCCGTAGTCTGGCCCACCAAGAAATACAGGAGGAATGAGGGATTTATGAAGATAAATCAAAGATTAACTTCTTTAAGCGGGTAACAAAATTTGACGAGATTCACAAAAAAAAAAAAAAAAAACACAACAAAATTTACAAAACTTAATTTAAAAATTCATTACTTATTTTAAAGCTATACCAAATACATTTCCTGCTGCATTTTTATATAAAGATATACTGGGCACATTTCCTACTGATTGAAGAACTTTCAGCAAACTATAAAGCAAGTCTTTTTTTCAATTATAAGGATGGGACAAAATTGAAGGTTATACATTTTCCAAAGTTTTCAATGAACATAAAACCAGTCATAAATTTCTGAAAAATAGCATGGAAACACTTCTGAAAGTTATTTATGGCATCTTACATATAAAGACAACTAAATGCTGAATTTTTAAACACATATTAAAGACCAAATAAAGAAGAAAAAAAAAAAAAAAACACACCAATAAAATATTTGAATGCAGTGATGCATATAGTTCACACACTAACAAGAAAAACAGACATGCCGGAGCAAGCTGGAGTTATTAATCCAAAAGTTGTAGAGCAACAGGTTGCACACCCCTGGCATGATGAGAGTTATAGCACCCTAGAAGTCCTGCAATTCAAAAAAAAAAAATAGACAAAAAGGTCCCGTGGAGGAAAGTCTGACCCATTAGCTTTCTGTCATACCAGACCTTTTGCATCAGCATCTCAGCTGAGTTCTTTACAGGGCCATAACTAGGGTGGTAGGACCAGTGACATGGCACAGGGCACCGTAGGGCAGGGGGCACTGTTTGGACCTGTCAATTTTCCTTTTTATTATCACTCTCACTTGTAGCTTCCTCTTCTTTTATCCATAGCATCTCCTGGCCTCCCCTATCTCTTCCCTGGTCCTTCCCATTGAGGCCATGGCCCTTTTTCAGGTACACCATCTTATGTCTCTATTTCAAAAAATGAGGGGGGCACAGGGCACCAAAAAGTCTAGTTACGGCTCTGGTTCTTTATGTTCCAATTGAGAAGCTTACATGCAATTAGAAGAGGGAAACAAGAAGGAACACTTGATATAATAGAACATTATCAGAGATAGAAAAGCGTCCTTTTATCACAGAACACTGCACATGCCGTACACTCTAACCAGAGGAGACACAACCGTCTAAAACCCCATGGATAGCCAATGAGAAACTCCAATGAATACTCTACCAAGTCTCTGAGATCCTGGCTTACAACACAAGCCTGTGTATCTGCATATAGCTTACCATTGCACGACTATATACCCACAGGTGGTTTAAGAGGAAAACAGCCTATGGGTTATTTTCATATAGTGTAAAGTAAAATATTTTAATTGAAATTGTTCTTCACTGTAAAACTTGTGTAAACGTGTGCTTGGTAGAAGGCTGACAGGGGAAGGGAACGTTAATGCAGCGGAGGGCTTTTGACATTTACTGATGGGAGAATGTGAACCCTTCATGCTGAGACATTTCCCACACTGTACTAAATGCATTTTGGTTGCAAGGGGTTACAGCACCTTTTTCTGCAGTTACCTGGGCAACAGTTTCCATAAACGTCCCACGCTGTGCATAAAATACCTTGTAATGAAAATAAATTGACAATGTATTTCTGCTGCAAAAAAGTAGAAGTGTATATTTTAATATTAAATACCCTACGTTATAAAACTCTCACTGCAAGGTTCTAAGCCAGTAGTAGGAAGAGGCAACTTTTAATGGGCTTATGTCCCAGTGAATCTGCTATTAATGCCGCAGAGCGGGTCATTTATACAACTACAGCAAGTTAACCATTTACAGGTCACACTGGTGTGTCACTATGATGCCCACTGATCTCTACATGTTTCAAGAAATTGCACAATGCAAACACTTGAACTGCCACAAAAAAAACTGAAGCAAAAAAAAAACCCAACTTCTCATATGCAAATCTAAAAGCTTAAAACAAATGTTGGCAATACTGGAGTTCTAGCTGGTGGGGAAGGGGGGGGCTTTACAGTTGAGAGGAGTATTCAGAATCAAAGTCTATTTCCTTAAAGCAGACCCAAATGTTATGGAACTACATGTACCAGCATGTCTGATGGGAAGGCATGATGGGACTTTTTGTTGAAACAGCCGGAGTGCCACAGGTTACTTAGTGTAGCTATGACAAGTTACAGCCATTAGACCTGCGACTTCTCTTTAGCTTTGCACAAAGCTGGAACTCAGACTAATGAGTAAATGGTAACAGCAGTCAGCCTACAATTCACTCCCACACACTATTAGTTCATGAACATTTCAAATTGGGTTCAGATTTAAAGCTGGAGTCTCAAATCCCAATAAAAGAGAACAGTGTGAGTAACCTATGCAAATATTGCATTTGTAGAGGGCGATTCATCCGAGTTTTGGGGCATTAGTCATATTACAAGTGAAGCTAGTATTATTCACATCTGCCGCAGTTGTGGGTTTCTGTCAGTCTGTTCCACCCCTGCTATTTCCTCTGCTGAACCAGGCATGGCCATTTGCACTTGTGTTTGGAGCCTGCTTTTAACATCCTCTGTGTAAAATGCACCCCTGCTTACTTATCATAGTAAAAGGAGTCTTTGGAAGAAGAAAAAGTTAAGTGACCTCTTTAGGAATTTCAGCAAGAAGAATAGATCACAATCACTATGAGAATCTGTAGACCCGTGATATCTACAGTTAAGCCGGGAACACACTATACAATTATCGGGCCGATCACCCGATAAGTATATCTGCAGGTGTGTACCCAGCTTTTGCTCCAATGACCGTGAATCATGTCTATAAGATGATGAGAGACACACATTCGTGATGGTTTCCTGATGTATGGTTAGGTAGGTGTCGGTGAAGCTGCACCTGTAAGTCACATATTGCCACCACAGCTCTCCCCTGGTCACTCATTGCGCACTTGTATGTATTGCATTCAACTTCAATAGCTACAACTTCTAGGTACAATTATAATGTTCCCAACAAACACAGACCTGAGGTTAAATGTAATAGACTGCAAGCCGGCACCGCTGCGCCAGATCGCAGTCTATTACATTTAGCCCCTTTGTAACAATGACATTCATTCTTTCCCCCGGGACAATCTTAATATTAGAGCAAATAAAGGGACTGAATTAAGTGTAATAAAGAGTAAATATGTAATAAATAGTACATGCCTTTTGCATTGTTAACTAGTTTTTTTTTCCCCTTTCAATGGAATAACTCGCCAGCAATGAAAAGTGTTTATTTCATTAATCATATATAGATTTGTAGTACTAATCATATTCTCAGTCTACAATATTACATGACTTAAGCATTTGATGCACAATATGTGAAGTTATTTGTAATCAGAGGTCCTGAGGGTCAGTGTAACCATATCCAATTGCATATGTAGCAATTATAGTTCTCCCCCGAAAAAAAAACTAATTCTGGGCCCCAACCAAGTATTATCCCTTATCCACATAACCTCTACATTAAAAAAAAAAAATAAAAAAAAAGAAGAGAAGACTACACAGATGTGATACTGTTTCCAGTCACCATCTAACTTGTAAAATGACTACATGACAACAAACCTGTAACACCGATTCTATAAAGATTCACAACTGTCAATTTGTGCAGCAATGACAGCAGGACACAACAGGTAAGAGGACACCAGCGTTGCGTACACAGTGGATTGCACAAGACGATCAGTAACCGTCAAATTAATTTATCCTTGAACCCACCTATCGGAAACATGCAGCTAATTACTTAAGCCATTCTTTTATTATACATGCGACATTTGAACACTAGCATACTAATTATTTTCCATTTAGGATCTCATTTGTTTTACAACATTACTTATGGCCTGCATAAACGTATTTATTTTGTTATAAAAACTTCAATGTAAGCTTAAGCCTTCATTTATAGACATCATTTTACGATGCGATTTGCAAGCGAATCTTCATGTCATTACAGGTTGCAGGGTTGACAAGATGCTCCAGTTGTTTTGCCAGCTCAGAAAAAGTAATTGCTGGGCTAAATACAGTTTACCCTCCTGGTAAAAAGAAAGAAAAAAAAAAAAGGCACACAATTTGCTTTTGTCTTTTGGATGGCGTGTGAAGTTTAATCCTTGAAGGAATTTGGATAAAACTTTTTCATGAAGAATTTGGCTATTTTGCTGGGGAGAAGAGCCTGTTGCATAGGAACCAGTGCGATTTGGCGATATTACAGCTACCAGAGAAATAAGCATGCAATGGACCAGATGTTCGTACTACTAGTCATCAGTAAATAGATTTTTCCATATGAAAGAAAAGACGTCACTAATTTTGGACAGGTCGGTTTGCGTCAAACCAATGCCGCAAACCAATCATGGGATCTATGGACTAGGCAAGAATTCCTCACCAAGGAGGAAACCATGTCAACGGTTTACATAAAATCCTCTAAATCACTGAAGACACTTATTGGCGATGGATCTTCAAATCAAAATTCCTGTTTTGGGTATCAAACTGTATCGAATTCAAAATTATTTTATTTTTATTTTTTCTCAATCTATGACACGAACTGTAATACTAAAACAGAGAATTTATTTTTTCTCCTCACAACAAATTGGGAGCCTAAATCATTTGCAAAGTATGCCAACAATACACCCAAACAAGAAAACCCTGCAAAAGTCTTTTGAAGCATAAGCCAGCAATGTAGTCAGTCTTTATAGAAAAGGGACATTTCCCACCATCATCAGCATGAAAACACCCACATCCATATACACATGGCTCATTTAATCAGAATCTAGCCCATAGATCAGTGCTACCCATGCTTGATCACAGATGGTTAAATAAAAATAACTGGAGGTGCTAATTAAGTCAAAAGTGCTCACATTTTGCTATTCTTAAAGCCTGGAGACTGTTAGTGCACCTTGAGGACCACTGCCATAGATTGTTGTGGATAGGTGGAAAGTTTTAAAACTCTATATCAGCAGCAATGTGATCCACTGAGATGTATATATACTGGCTACACAAGGAAATAGGCAACAAGAGTCAGAGCTTTTGTTTGTGGGACTCTCCATATGAGTTATGAAATAATGTAGAAGAAAAAAAGTAATGTCATGAAATATGGCTTAAGGGGGGGGGGGGGGGGGGGATTTTTGACCACAGGTGCTTTCTGCTGTTCCAGGAGAACCAACCACTGCAGAGCGTATTGGATATTTGGATCTCCCTCTGCTATCAATAATGGGGTTACGGTATTATCACTCATGCTTTATCACACTGGTGTACCAGTAACAAGTGGCCGAAATAATTTACACCCACACTGCTCATTATGATTACCCTCTGCCAAAAAGGTAGGTCTAGTCCATGGAGCAGAAGTCCCACACAACTAAGCAGCCCTCTTCCGTCCATTTAATTTAATGCATTCCACAAATGGTATAAATAAACAGTTTCGGAGATAAGACAAAAATCAGCAAAGTAACCCCTCAGGGCCAATGCAATGAAATCTGACAACAGTTCATGTAAGGCCAGGAACAGAGACAAGAACAATTTGCTGAAACACATAAATCAAATAATATATATATGTATATATATATATATATATATATATATATATATATATATAAATAAAAGACCTGACAAATAGTTAAAACTCCAATAAAATAAAACTCTGCACAAGACTTGTGTACTGTCTTCCTGTATATGGGGTGCTTTATGATCAAACCATAAATGTGCAATAACTTTACATTACAAGAAAGAATCGCAATTCTCGAATCTACTAAACTGGTAACCTGAGACTCCGCTCTTCCTCAGGATGAACTCAAAGGAAACAGATAGTGGAAAGAATCGGTCACTACACAATGTACTGCGGTGTGGGGGGTTCATAACAGGGTCATATTGTGTGTGCCCCCTCTAGGTGTTCAGTGCTCATACTGTACATGAGCATACTGTAGCAACTCTCCAGGGCCTTGTTCCATTAAATTCAGTGATATGGGAATAGTCTCAGCCCTGCGCTTTGGAACCTGTCTAATAGCTGCACAGACACAGACAGGGTCCCCAGAGTCCCATCCAAACCAGACACAACCCTTTCAGGTTCACTAGTCTCACAGTCTGCTACCCGAGCTCCCAGGAGTTAGGTAGCCTCTAGGTGCTTGCACTTTGCAGGATATCCGCAAGGAGCATTACCTGAAGCGTCTACAGGTGTATCTGACACTCAAGTGCTGATTGTGCACCAGGTACTGTGCCAAGTGTCCTTGTGTTCTGACACATCTCACCTACTTTCCCATGATGGGTACTGATCCACATCTCTCCTACCCTGCCACCATGGTCACTGATCCACCTCTCACACCATGATGGGCACTGATCCACCTCCCCTACCATGATGGGCACTGATCCACCTCCCCTACCATGACGGGCACTGATCCACCTCCTGTCTACAAGTCCCTAGTAAGTTTGCATCAATGAACCAGCCCCCTGCCCTGCTCACCTTCCAGCCGGCTGAGCTGTTGCTGTCACCCTTGTCCTTGAAGTAGGGGACACTCTTGACCATCCAGTCGTAAATCTGGGAGAGGGTCAGACGCTTCTCTGGGGAGCTCTCTATGGCCTGGCTGATCAGGTCGGCGTAGGACAGGTTGCCCCAGGCGTTGCGGCGGGAGGAGCTGCTCTTGCGGGGCTGCTGGGCTCCCAGGGGGGAAGGGGAGGAGGCGGGGGACAGGGCTGGCACACCTGAAGGGGCATGCAGGGCTCCAGCCTGTGGGTGCTGCTGGGGGTGCTGCTGCTGCAGCCGGCACTGAAACTCCCCGCACACCCCCAGCGCCTCCGCCGGCTCATAGTCCTCACTCTCCTCCAGCAGGCTCATAAAGTCCACATTGCCCGCGGCGGGCTCCGGCTGCAGCGAGGGGGCCGGGGACGAGTTGGCCGAATTGCTCGGGTTAAACTCCGGCCGGGGAAGGGGCCAAGTGCACGACCTGGGCCGGGACAGGGGCTCAAAATCCGGGTCTATGTCCACCACGGGCTGCGGTGCTTCTGCCATGGCTGCTCGGTCTGTGGAGGGTCCCCCCCACTCGGGGGCTGTGCAGCGAAAAGAAAAACAAAAATAAAAAGTTTCAGTCACTTCATGAGAGCGGCTCCGCGCCGGGGGGAGAGCGGCTGAGGCTCCTCGCCGAGTTGAGAGACTGCGGCGACCCGCGAGTGAGGACGGTCGGAGAGGTGCGTCACTGGCTGGGACAGCGCTGCTGCCGCCGCGGCTCCTCGCCCGCTGCCTGTCGCTGAGCGTCTGAGTGACTCCGGGCTGCCCCCGGCAACAGGCTGCAGTTTACTGGAACCCACCGTGCTGTGTCACGCGCCGTAGGCACGCCCACTCCTGACAGGAGGGGAGGGAGGAGTGGTGCGGGGCGCGGCCGCTGTGACTGAAGGGAGCTCGTACTCAGCCAATTGTAGCGTCTCGTCAATGCCTCCTCCCCCTACCTCCTCCACTATCCCGGCCGCTGAGTGGGCGGGGCGAGGCTGTGAGTGACACAGGGGGTGGGCTGGGAGGTGCACTGCTGGCTCATGCTGTGTGTGACTGTCCTGCGAGACTTGTTGTAATAACTCCGAGTGTGGAGTTTGTTTATGTCCCGTCGTGCAGCGTGTCTGCGGCGCTGTGTAGTGCCCGTCACACACACACTGCTCTATCCAAAGAGCACAAAGGGGAATGACACTTACAGATAACGCTGCTCTGTTATTTGTAGCTTCAGAGACTCTGAACACGCGTGTTTCCCGTGATAATAACATTACCTCTCCCTCTACCTGCTCTCTGTGCCCTCACTGCTGCTGTCATAACAACACCTGGCTCTAACCAGATAATATAGCCAGGATTTTGTTGTCATCTATTATCTCACACTTATCCAGCTATTTATTTATATTTATTATGTAGCTATACACTATATGCATCTAGCTATTTATAATGTAGCTGTACACGGATCTAGTTCTTTATATTTTATTATGCACTCTATACTGTATATGCAGCTAGCTATTTATTATATTTATTGTGTAGCTATACACTACATGCATCTATATATTATGTAGCTATACACTATATGCATCTAGCTCTTTATACTTAAACACTATATGTATCTAGCTATTTATTATATGTATAATGTAGCTATACACTACATGCATATAGCTATTTATACTTACACACTGTATATAGATTTTTATTATATGTATAATGTAGCTAAACACTACATGCATATAGCTATTTATACTTACACACTATATGTATCTAGATTTTTATGATATTTATTATGTGGCTATACACTACATGCATATAGCTATTTATACTTACACACTATATGTATCTAGATTTTTATGATATTTATTATGTGGCTATACACTACATGCATCTAGCGCTTTATACTTATTATACAGCTGTACACTATATGTATCTACCTACTTATTATATGTAAATTATAAGTATTTAGCTATTTATTATGTAGCTATACACAACATACATCTAGCTCTTTATACTTACACACTATTGGGCATATTCAGTTTTAGGCGAAAAGTCCCGTACTTCTCGCATGCCGGACTTTTCGCTTACATCGCTGGTTTTCAATGCAAAAAAGTATCACGTGCGTGCCCGCTTTTCCCCGTATTCAATTAGAAATCTGTGAAAACGGGACCCGGCGAAACTCTAACATTCGAAAAGTACTGTCAGATTTGGGGAAATCAGCCTGACACCCCCCAAAAGCTGCACTGACATTGGGGATCACTCTAGATAACCCCAAATAGCCCTGCTGAAAGTATTAGAGGTACTTAAATGCTCTCAATAGCTGCTATTTAGCGTCTTTGCATAAGTGGTGAAGAATAGCATTTAGCTAGCATATTTTTAAGTTGCTAAAGTGTAGTTTCAAAAATCATTAAAAATCCACCTGCCGCAAGCACCTGCAAACTTAAAAACTCATGGGGCATACTTGGGGACCCCCCATGAGTCTATTTTGCTAGTTTTTAAATTTTTTCCCCCAACTTTGTTCTTTTTCGCCCCCAAAACGAAAGTACTTTTTTGGGGTGATCTAAAGTCTTTTTTAAGCTTTTTTACGCAGTTTACCTTTGGGGGAGTGTCCCAAGGGAGCAGGGGGGTTCCCGCAGCTTTGCATCCCAAAACCCCAATTCTGCACTTTTTTCCGACACCTATTCATAGGCAAAACGTTTTCGCAGGTCCCATTGAATTGAGTTTCCGCACCGGCGAAAAGCCTTTGGAATTGAATACGGAGGAAACTTTTCGCATGGCGAAATGACGTCACTCGCGATTCTTTTTCGCAGAGACTGATTTATCGCGGCTAATTGAATATGGCCCTATATACTGTATGTATCTAGCTATTTATTATATTTATTATGTGGGTATACACTACATGCATCTAGCTCTTTATACTTACACACTATATGTACAGTATTTAGCTATTATATTTATTATGTAGCTATACACTACATGCATCTAGCTATTTATACTTACACACTATAGGCCTGATTCAGAGCCGCTCGCAAGCGGCTGCTCGCTCGTTCGTGGCCGATGGTAAGCGG
Organism: Taudactylus pleione; assembly: GCA_031769625.1. Lineage (NCBI taxonomy): Eukaryota > Metazoa > Chordata > Amphibia > Anura > Myobatrachidae > Taudactylus > Taudactylus pleione. Next base: position 320,185 of record JAUIMM010000042.1, on the reverse strand, counting down.
CCGCGCATGCATACGCTTCGTTCTTCGCGTGCGCGAACTACTCGGTGCGATCGGAATCCGCTCGCTCGCCCAGCAAATATAGCCCAATGTAATGAGTGACAGGAGAGGCCGTTTGTGGGTAGTAACAGGGGCAGGACACTAATAACGGGGGAGTGGAGGTGCGAACGCAGGCGTGCCTGAGTGTAGCAACGCCATTTCAGAGGCGTGCATAATTATCAGCCAGCGTCATAGTACACGTCACCTGCCTGCAGGGCCGGATTAAGGCTTATGGGGGAACCAGTGCAACTAAGTTGCTGGGGGCTCCTTCAAGCCACACAGTCGAGCCCAGCCGTGCCCCCAGTAGCAGTCTGCCCCAGCAGTGCCCCCAGTAGCAATACCCCAGGAGTACCCCTAGTTGTAATCCCCCTCTATGCTGTGTCCCCTAGTAGTGGTCCCACCAGTGTGCAGTGCCCCCAGTAGTAGTCCCCCCAGCAGTCCCCCTAATAGTCCCCCCAGCAGTGCCCCTAATAGTCCCCCCAGCAGTGCCACTAGTAGTACCCCCAGCAGTGCCCCTAGTAGTACCCCCAGTAATCCCCCCCAGCAGTGCCCCTTGTAGTACCCCCTGCAGTGCCCCTAGTAGTAGTAGTACCCCCCCAGGAGTGCCCCTTGTAGTAACCCCTAGTAGTTGTACCCCCCCAGCAGTGCCCCTTTTGGTACCCCCCAGCAGTGCCCCTAGTAATAGTAGTACCTCCCCAGCAGTTACCCTCGTACTACCCCCTGCAGTGCCCCCACACCCCAGACACACACAAAAAAAAACAACAACTTCCACTTACCTTAATCCCCGCTCTGTCGTCTGCTCCTCCGTCCGGCCCCCTCCCGGGCCGGCCCCCTCTGCATGATGGGAGAGACGACATGGCGTCGCTCCCATCAGCCACTGCGAGAGCCAGAAGTCGGAGGCTCCGGCAGTGGGAGAAGCAGCCGATGAGAGTCTGACTGACTCTCAGAGGCTGCTAAAACAAACACACAGCTGCCGGTATCGGCGGCTGTGTGTTTGTGCTGTGTAGTGCGGACGGCACTTATGTGCCGTCCACACTACCACCCTGCCCCAAGCTGATGCAGCACTGACTGTGCTGCTGCATGCAGAAGAATGGCCGCAGCTGCAGAGCGCCCTTCTCCCGGGAACAGGTGCCGCCGGCACCTGTTCTCGGCAGGGTCACACCGACCCTGTGTGGGGGCCCTCTGTGTGTGGGGGCCCAGGGACGACCGCCCCTGTCGCCCCCCCTTAATCCGGCCCTGCCTGCCTGCTTTTTACACTGAAGTCCTTGCAGTGCTTGCGGTAAGGTAAGGCAACCACAAGCGCTGCGAGCCCTTCCGATGGTCCTCGATGTACCAGTGTTTTAATACACTTCCTGGAGATGACGTGCGCTAGTGGGCGTCTATAGACACAAAGTGATCGCTTGCCAGCACAAAGTGGGCATGCTTATGCCTTTCCGAGCGAGCGCCTGCCATGCCGTCATTTAGGCGCATTTGCATACGCTGGGTGCGAGCGATCACATCTAACGAGCGGCTCTGCATGAGCTCCTATATGTATCTAGCAATTTATAATTTTTATTTGTACTTACACACTATATGTATCTAGCTATTTATTATATTATGTAGCTATACGCGACATGCATCTAGCTCTTTATATTTTGATAAATGTAGGTATACACTAAGGGGTATATTTACTAAAGTGAGAGTTTTTAGAAATGGACATGTTGCCCATAGCAACCAATCAGATTATAGGTATTATCTTCTAGAATCTATAAGATAATAGCTAGAATCTGATTGGTTGCTATGGACAACATGTCCATTTCTAAAAACTCTCACTTTAGTAAATATACCTCTGATTCAGAAATCGACGCAATGTGGATATATGCGCAGTTGAGCGATTATCGGTAGATTGAATGTGTCTAAGTCGCATTGCGCATGCCTCAAGGTACATTGCCATAGTCGCTCGCAGTGTGATTGACAGTCAGGGAGCATTTGTGGGAGGTCACTGGGAGTGGCGCAAAAACTGCAGGCATGTCGCAAGCATTATCTCCCCGATGCCACAGCCTGCGTCTGCGATCCTGTATACAGTGAAATTGGTTCTGGTGTCTCATCAGAGTGCTTGCATTCTAATTGGCAGATGGCACAGCTGAAACATGGAGAGCAAGTATGGCTCAGAGTAGAGATTGGGACAGTTGTGAAGATGCCTTGGTGCAGGTAGTGTAGAGGGGAGTAATACATTAATACATTTTCAAGGAGCTTTTAAAGATTTGAAGGCTGTGGGAGACTCTTATTGGGCGAGGTAGGAAATTCCATAAGTGGGTAATGGCACAGGAGACGTCCTGTATGTGTGACAGGTGGTTGCTAGAGAACAGACACAGGTCAGAGGGTGAGAGAGAATAGTTTAAGATGTATTAAAGGGTGGTGTATTTGAAGGATTTGTAGGTAAAGACAGTAGTGCCTAGTAGGGGGAGGAGTACATATAAAGTAGTTGGATGCAATGCTGATGTTTTTCACAAATGGAGCGTTTTTTTTGCCACTGCGCATGTGTCAAGGTACATTACCATAATCACACACTGCATGTCTTTAGTATGATTGACAGGCAGGGAGCGTCTAAAGCTGGGAACACACTGACAGATATATTGGCCAATCAATTGATCGGCCAGTATATCTGGTGGCTGTCGGCCAGCGTGTACCAGCGATATGTCTGTGAATGACGTTGTTCACAGACATATTGCGTCGGCCGTGCTGCACAGCCGATGGACAGATATATCTGCACATATATCTGCTCATTGGCAAGTGTGTACGGGCGGTCGTACATATGCAGCGGCAGCCACAGGGGGATCGGTATGAAATACCGCCGGATGCATGTCGGCTTCCTGACTGCAAATACCGCCAGACGCATGTCCGGCTGTTCAAATCCCGACGCAGTGAAGATCCCGACAGGAAAGTATTTTAACTATTTACTAACCTAACCCTCCCTTAGGGGTGCCTAACCCTAACCTCCCACCCAAGTGCCTAACCCTAACCCCCCCTGTAAGTGACTAAACCTAACCCCCCCTTCCCCGCAGCCTAAACCTGTCTCCCAGGGGGCGTGCCTAACCCTAACCTTCCCCCTGTGGTGCCTAACCCCCCTTCCCCTAGCCTAACCCTCCCGGGGGGGTGCCTAACCCTAAGTCCCCCCCAGGAACCCCTAACCTAACCCCCCCCCCGGCAGCTGTCCGCACCCAGTTTACCTTTGATCGGTATGCCGGGCGTCGGGCTCCCGGCGTAGGTAAAATGACAGGTGTCTGGATTTCAATGCCTGTCACTAGTCCCTCCCGGGATTAGACAGTTGGGAAACCGGCGGTCGACATTTGAACTGTTGGCTTCCTAACGGCATCCCGCCACGGGGAGGGGGGCAGACTGCCCGTACACATGCAGCAGGACCCGTGGCTGCCTGAAAGATGATGGTCATTCAGTGTATAGGGATAAATGGCCTGATTCAGACCCGCTCGCGAGCGCTGAGCACTCGCAAGCGGGTCGATGTTGGCCCAGTGCGCATGCGCACGACAGAGAAGGCTCCATCATGCGCATGCACGAGACCTGGATAGCAACGGGAAAGCCGTCGGTCCGGGTCTCGTACCAAAGGGGGCATGCTGTCGATGGTGAGTGACAGCACGCCCCCTTTGGTGGGCGTGCCGGGGCGTGGGTGCCCAGACGGAGGCGTTCCCATGGGAACGCCTACCGTCTGGGCCGGCCCCACTGACATCACTAATGATATCTGTGGGAGTGATTTTGGCTCTGATGGAGCCGAAAGCACTCCAGGGCTAGCGGCAACGAGACCCTACCACAAGGGTCTCGTCGCAAGCCCGATGGTCGCGATGGTCTTGACCATCGCGACCATCTTCCTGGCCACTCGCTATAGCTGTGGGTGGTCACCCACAGTATACGAACGGCCAGGAGGCCACTCTAAAAATTAAGAAGGACGCCCCTGATTCAGAGCGAGCGCTCTGTCAGAGCGTCCGGCTCTGAAACAGGGCCAGAATCAGACCCACTGTGTAATCATATAGCGTCTGTGTCTTACTAGTAAAAGAAAATCATGAATTGATTGGACATGGGGCCTGAAGCAGCGCAATGCTGAGATCAGGATGCAGGTGACTTTTCTGAGCATGTTATAAAGGTGGAATTCGTCTTTAATCTGAAAGTGTACCACATTTTACTGCTTCAATTTACTGATCTTGTCTTAGGTCAATTTTGTCTTCTTTCTAGTAAAACATCACAGTTACATTTTATCTTGCAATATCACTTTATCTGTTCAGTCAATGAGTCAATTACAAAGCAAATGAGACAGATAAAAGAAAAAAACATTCTTAACACTAGCAGCTAATTAGTGATAACACAGCCACCTGTTTCCCAAGTGACAAGCGCCTTATGATGCCAGAAGAGATAATAATTCCAGAGCCACGAACTGGAGATTTACTTATACATTTTCACTATACAGAAATACACATTATAGGCTAAAAGGAGGTTCCGTCTTTTGCCGCAGTCATGTTGCGTCTTTATGTTAATGCTGATCATACTGAGCTGCTGACTAGCAGTGACGCTAATCCATCTTGGTGCATCTATCGGTCTCAACATCGAAGCTTGCACCATCCGTATTGCCACTTGGCAGGTGCAATTTCACCATCTGAACATGATGTCCTTTGCCAGCGCTACTGCGTCTTTAGACGCAGTCGCTGTCAGTGACACACATGCGTCTGGCTAGCAACCCCCTCTTACCTTCCAGGAATGCCCTTTGAAATCCACAGTTCTTGTATCTAATTGCGTTCTGTGCGCCTGATTCAGAGATGGACGCTAATGCAATCGCAGCTGCAATTCGCACGGAACGCAGCTGTGAAATAGGCTAATAGTTCCAAAGCTTACCTGAGCATAAGGACACCCACCGCTGCCTTCTCATAGGCGTAAAACATTGCTTGCTGGCGTAAATATCGGTAACATCAACGCACATCGAATGGCCATCTTTCCCTTGTGGCAGGTCTGACCAGCCACAGACACGGCAGCTCCCCTGACACGCAGAGGGCTCTCATGCTGCATAGGAGATTAGGAGATCGCAAGGGCTAATTTATCCACGCCCATGTAACGGCGTTTAAACGGTGAGACGCCAACACCCCTGTTACCTCCGCCAAACACTGACTACCTGTCATTTTGCAAATGGATCCTCTGTGCGTGGGGAACTGCAAGACAACCGCACCGTGGGCGCAGTGAGGTTTATACGCATGCGCAGTGGCAAACAATCGCTCGATCTGCATGAAAATTGCATTAGCGTCCATCTATAAATCAGTCCGTGTCTCCGTGCAGTAGCCACTGAGACGGACACGCTCAGTGACTCGGAGGCATGTGCAGTACATCCTATATTGGCCAACTGCGTGTGTATCGGCATTATGTGCAGTCAGCGTGCCCCTCTGAATCAGGCCCTATATTACACAGACTGCAAGTAAATTCCCTATTGAACATTCCTCGCCCTGATAAATTCCCCCCCCCTCCCCCTCCCACGCCCACACACACACACATCAGCTTACGGCTTTTGCCACTGACAATCAGAGGTGCCTCTCTGTTCACGCTAAAAGTGATTGCATATTATAGCTCATAAATAATACTGGACGTGTATTATGTATTGCTATGTTTATTCTTAATTGAGGGCCTGATTTATTGGTAATGTTTGCAATCACAATCCCATCGCAGCCCAACATAATGACGCCCACTTCCTCTTACTCACATCCATAATACTTTGCAAGTCTGCAAAAACATCGGTACCAACAAGTAACATTGGCCCCTCACGCACAATTGCAACAGGTCAGACCTTACTCAGAACTTGCCTACCCTGGCACACACAGTGAATACTCAAGCTGCGTATGCCGTCGCAGTGGCTAATTTATGCACGCCATTGTAATGGCGTTCAAACGGTCAGGCACGCTTGCGTTTCTCCGACCACTCCCCTGTCACCACCCCCAAACACTCACTTCCTGTCAATCACTCTGCGATGGGCTAGGATTGAGTCAATAAGTTTTGGAGGTAAACCAAAATTGGGAGAGGGACTAGCACCAAGAAAGGACTAAAATTCCATGCCAACACCATATAGCCCAGACAGACCAAATTAGGCCATAGGAGGAGGGCACAGACTGTTGGACCTACTGGGCATGACACGCCACCCATTTCTCGTCACTCTGGGAGCATTCCCTTCCATTCCAAATACACATTACATATGTGGTGGTATTTCTGCAACAGAGAACCTCTGAAGAAACTGATCCTCCATTGGCAGACACTGTTTTCAGTTGGTATTCACTATTCATGTAAGATATCACAAGGTCCAGAAGATGCCTGTTTATGTAGGAATATAAGCAATGTCATCATCATACAACAGAGTTTCAACCAGACTCATGCACTCTGTCACCTCCTGCCCTTGTATACCCTTCAACCTCCTGCCCCTTGTGTCTCTCCAGCTTCTCTTCTTTCCAGCCTCCTGCACCTTCTTTCCAGCTTCTTGACCCCTGACCCATCACTTCAGCCTCCTGCACCATCACTCCAGCCTCCTGCATTTACAGCCTCTTGCCCCCTGTCTTTCCAGCTTCCTGTCCCCTGCCCCATCACTCCAGCCTCCTGTCTTTCCAGCCTCCTGCTCCATCACTTCAGGATCCTGTCCCGTCATTCCAGCCTCCTGTTTCCAGCATCCTGACACCTGTGTCTCTCAGCCTCAACCCCTTCCCCTGTGTCTTTCAGTCTCTCCCTCTGCATGCCTCAGCCTACCGCTCTGTGTCCCTCAGCCTACCCCTCTGTGTCCCTTAGCCTCCCCTCACTCTGTGTCTCTCAGACACCCCCACACTCTGTGTCTCTCAGTGGCCTATTCACTCTGTGTCTCTCAGCCGCCCACCCACTCTGTGTCTCTCAGCCGCCCACCCACTCAGTGTCTCTCAGCCAGCCCCTCTATGTCAATCTGCCTCTCTCTGTGTGTCAATCAGCCTCCCACTGTGTCAGTCAGCCTCCCCCTGTGTCTCTCAGCCTGCCCTGGTGTCAATCAGCTTCCCCCTGTGTTCCTCAGCCTCCCCCTCACCCTGTATCTCTCAGTCACCTCCTCACCCTGTGTCTATCAGCTTCCCCCTCACCCTGTGTCAGCCATCCCATTACCCTGGGTTTCTCAGCTGCATCCTCACTTTTTGACTCTCAGCTGCCCCCTCACTCTGTATCTCTCAGCCATCTCCTCTGTGTCAATCAGACTTCCCCTCTGTTTCAATCAGCACCCCCCTCTGTGTCTCTCAGCCTCCTCCTCTGTGTCTCTCAGTCTCCCTCTCTGTATCAATCAGCCACCCCTCTGTGTCTCTCAGTCTCCCCCTCTGTGTCAATCAGCCCCCCTCTCTGTCTCTCAGTCTCCCCCTCTGCGTCAATCAGCCCCCCCTCTTTGTCAATCAGCCTCCTCCTACAGTATGTATCAATAAGCCTCCTCCTCTGTTTCTCAGCCTCCCCCTCTGTGTTTCTCAGCATCACTGCCCCTGTATCTCTCAGACGGGCTTCATCATCCTCTGTCTCTCCAGCCCATGTCTTCATCTCCAGCCCCCCAAACTTGTGTCTCCCCAGCCCAGCCCACACTTACCTCCTGCTGCATGGAGAGATGCTGCTTGCTGCTCTGTTTTCACAGGTGGTTAGGCTCCTTTTTGGTGTCCAGTGGCTCTACATCATGATGTCACACCGCTGTATCTGAAAGAAAAAAAATTACTTGTGCCACCCATCCGTCCTGGCTGTGCCTCCTCTCTCTGCTTGTACAGTTTGTCCCATTTTCTTATCAGACATGAAAACGGGTCAAACTGTCCTGTCGGTGGTAAGTTGATTTCGGGCAATGACGTATCTATAATGGGTGTCACCCCCTGGGCCCAGGGGCTCCTGTGTACCGCATACCCTGCACATTTCCGGTTAACGTCTTCTGGTTTCAGATATGCGTTCTCCCTGCATGTCACCAGTGTATAAGGTCAATTGACACGTTTCTCCGCCCTAGACCACTGCGGTTTCTTCAAAGGAAGAACCATTCCTTTGGGGTAATAACCATTCTTATGGAGGCTATTGCTGTTCCTCCTTAGGGCGGGATTCACTTAGATGCTAAAAGTTTGGAAGGTTTTGCCTGTCCGACTTTCCACCTACATCGCGTGTTTTACACGTGAAAACTTATTGTGCTTGTCCCCGCTATTCGACCTATTCAATTCCAAAGCAAGCAAACACGGCAAGCGGCGAATGCAGAACAGGCCGAAAGTAGTGTCAGAATTGGGGAAATCAGTCTGTACCCCCCAAAAAGATGCACTAACATTGGGGATCAATATAGATATATACTAATAGCCCTAATAAAACTATTTAGAGTACTTAAATTGTGTAAATTGCTTGCTGTTAGCGTCTTTGTATTAGTGATGTAGAATAGCATTAAGCAGTATTTTTTGGAGAAAATAACTAGTCCTGTCAAATTTGGGGTACTTGAAACAGGTGCTAGCATATTTTAGAGTCTCTAGAAGTGAAGTTTAAAAAAACGTGAAAAACGCACGTCTATCATGCACCTGCAATACTAAAAACACCTGATCCATCCTTGCAGACCCCTAAGAAGTCTATATTGCTCTATATTCCCCCACCTTTTTGGGGTGTTCTTAAGTTTTTTTCCAGGACTTTTTGACACAGTTGTCCTTTGGGGGGCTGTCCTTTGGGTTCTGAGTGGTTTCCCCACGTTTGCACCCCAAAATAAAGATTTTGCACTTCTTTCACCTGCTATTCATCGGCTAATCTTTTTCGCTTATTATATTGCATTCACTTTCCGCGTACGCGAAAAGCAGATGGAATTGAATTTGGAGATAAGTTCCAACCAGACAAAAAGCCGCAATCGGCGATACTTTTTCGCGGAAAATGGCTTTTCCCTTCTAATTGGATACGGCAGTCTGACATCTTAACTGTGTGAAAACACACTGCACTAATCATCTTATTTTGCTTTGCTACTAACTGTATAAGATCTGCATATTACATCTGCTTATGTAACTTTTATAAACTTCCTGCCATTATTCAATACAGATGGACTTTTGAAAAATTATAATCTGTTGCCACAGAAGCATTTTTTATATATCTAAGTCTATTAAGTTTAAGCTGCCCTGTGTTCATTGCATGTGTTCTTATATATGTGTATCAATTAATTGTATGTTATGATATTTTTATAAATATTTAGGTCTTCATTTTCATACCAGCAACTGATTACGAGCACCCCAATTTTTCTTTAAGGTTTTAAGGATATCCATGCTTGAACATAGGTGGCCTAATAATTACTCTTTCATTTTGAATTAACCATCTGCGCTCAACCATAGATATCCTTAAAACATGTACTGCTAGGAGGCTTTGAGGACCACCGGCCTGATTCATTACAGATCGCAAGTGCGAATGCAATAGTGATTACGCACGCAGTTCAACTCTGATAGAATGCTTATCCATTGTCCTCGCAACAGAACATAAGGACACTCACTTTACCTTACACACATCCGTAATGTTTAGCAAGACTGTGAAACCAAGCTCTAACTTCAGCGCATGCTATGGAGCATATTCAATAGGTTGTGAGAATAGCAAAAAACCCGCACCTGCAAGGTTTTTCCAGCAGGTGCAGGTTTTTTGCTATTCTATTAGGTGCGTGTTTTGTTTTAAAACACACGCCGGGAGGTATTTTTTTACGCATCTCCTGAGCAAGCGTGACTTTTCCTAAAATCTTTAGGAAAAATCACCGGGACTTACTGTGACACCCCCGCGGCACCCCCCCCTGAGGACTAATTAAGCAATTGGAAGTATCCAATTAGCTTAATTAGTCCTTAATTACTTACCTTCAGCAGCACTGTCTTCATCCTGCGTCGGGAGCCAGCTCTTCTGCAGCAGGGGTGAGTATTTGAGTGTGTGTGGTGTTTGTAAGTGTGCATGAGTGACTGTGTGTGCATGAGTGTGTGTGTGTGTCTCGATGTCAGTGTGCCCCCCCGCAGTGTCACTGTGGCCCCTTCGTAATGGGCGCTGGGAGAACTACATCTCCCAGCAGCCCTTACCCTACCCACCAGCCCCTGGAGCCTCCCAGGAGCCCCCGGAACTCCTAGCAGCCCCCTCTCCAGTAACAAGAGAGAGGGGATGCCACCGGGAGCCGTGGAGACCCAGGCAGGTAAGTGACTTTTTTATTATTATTATTATTATTATTACTATTATTATCATTATTATTATTTAATTTACGCGGCGCGTGATTTTCAGTGATGAAAACCCTGCGTCCACTGTTTTTTTAATTGAATCCTGTGGGTATCGGGAGCGCGCATACCCACGGGATCCCAAAATTGGGTGCAACTGGCACGAGGATTTAGCCTCGCTAAACCTCGCACCCATTTGAATATACCTCTATGAGTCCTCAAGCTGTGTACGGCATCGCAGTGGATAATTTATGCACATCCATGCAACGGTGTTCAAACGCACTGGAACGCCTGCATATTTCGCGGACCACCCCCCCCCGTCACCATCCAAAACGGCACTTCCTATCTATCACTCCCGATCGCAGTGGCTGGTTTGCGCCTGCGCACTGCTATGCATGCACATGTGCAGTACGCAGCAATCAGCCAATTGCGTGCGTATTAGCAGTTGCGATCCAAGCTGAATCAGGCCCCAAGTTTGGGAACTACTGCACTAATGAAAACAAATGTTAGAGATTCTCCTAGTTTGATCAGTACCAAGGATTAGTCATAGACATGTGCTACAAAATCTTTGTCACATTGTTGACAGAGTGTTTTTGTACATTGCACAATAACTACTGTAGCAACACCATTTTCTTATCTCTGATTTTTATGTCTGTTCTTTAATACATATGTACAACGGGTAAGTGTCGGGATTAAATGATTCAGTTATGCTGTTATATAACAATGACCATAGGGGTTTTGGTTTCTTTAAAATGGCAATATGTAATTATCTCTAAGGAATATCTCAAAAATGATTATATTTTTTGGTTTAAAATTTTGTTCTGTTTGTGAACTTGTACACATTTTAGTTCCTTTCTTTGTGAAAATGTTGCCATTCACTAAACCTAACTGATCTGCAGTTGAATAAAAGGCATTGGAAAGCAATGGAGCCGTTGTGATGACATTTTGTAAACCAACATTCCTATTTCGAAAGAGAGAACTGTATGTGACATTTTTTTACCAGAAAGTCAGGGACAATCCATGAACAGGACACAAGAGCCAGCTGGCAAGATCTGAGCACTAGTTTGTACAGAGAGGGCTTTCATAGGAGGTCCTCTCTCCCTTGGCTCCGTCCTGGCTGAAGCAGATTGCTGTGGCTGAGAGTGGAAGCCAGATCCACTGAGCTCGCTCTCGTCATGACAGGCAATATAAAACTCACGCAGAAGGGAGCTTTACAAAAAAAAAAAAGCGTGTGCTGGTGGGCGAAATCCATGACTCTGCATATATTTAATCTCTGTGCAATTGCTGACATTGATTTAGAGAAAGGAAAGAAGTGTGTTATGTTGTTATACATTTTCCTTTTTCTCTTAATTAAATGGTGACATTGATAAAAGCACATAATTGAGAATTCTCCATAGAACTAATAAAGGCAGACAATTATTTTACTCATTCTCTATGGAGCAATCTGTGGCTTGCAAACTATTGTCCACCCCTGGACAACTGTGGAAGTTGTAACGGGGGTTATGGGGGAAGTTATTGCTGGTTGGTCAGATTTGGTAAGAGGGGTGTTGGCATTTACAGGGGTACAGCACTGATTTTATCAACACTGGTCATTTGGGCTGACTCTGAGGTGACGCAGTGTAAATCAGTGCTGCATCTTCGGTCGCAGCGGATCTGAGTGCATTTACTAATGCCACAGGCATTAGTAAATGCACTCACACCTGAGCAGCATGTCAATCATGCTGTGGATAACTGGGTACTACGACCGACATCGCAGCTGTACAGAGGCACCTGCGCACTGCATCTCTGATGCATGCAACCATTGCAACCATTGGCAAACTGCGAAAGTAACGAAGCAGCGTCCATCCCTGAATCAGTCCCGTCATACTGCTGAGTGATCTCATTTGAAAGTTTGTCTGTTTATGGGAAATTCTGTTAAGGAAAACTCATGAAGTACCTATCCCTGGGAGGCGCTCAAGCCAAAACTGCTGCATTTTGGCAATGCCTTGTAAGATTTATTGTTACATTTTATGTGATAATGTAATGACTGTTGTCACTTTTACATTAGAATGGGATGGGTACAGAATGCCGCCACTCGTGATCCTGGCGGTCAGAATCCTGATGTCGACATCCCGACAGGGTTAGGAAACCGACACCTGTCTGTAAGTATCCTAACCCTACCCCTACCTCTAACCCTCCCTCCATGCTGCCTAAACCTAACCCCCCCCCTAGTGCCTAACCCTAACCCTCCCCCTAGTGCCTAACCCTAACCCTCCCCAAACTTGCCGACTTTTACTTTGCCCTCCCCGGGAGAAGCCTGGGGAGAGGCAGCAGACGGGCAGTGATGGGGGCAGGGCCGGACCAATCGCGTCATTAGGCCACGCCCCCTCACGGCAAAAATGCCCGCGAATCATGTATATTTTAATAGGGGTGGGGCTAAATGATGCGATTATACTAGAATCACGTAATTAAGCCCCGCCTCCTAACGACAGACCGTGGATCTCAGGTAAGTTTCTCCCCATTCTGCCCACTTCACTAGGAAGTGGGCAGGATGCGGGAGAAGTGCCTAAACTGCCGGGAGTGCGGGGGGTTACCCAAAAAAACAGGAGCCTCCTGCGACTTTCGGGAGTATAGGCATGAATGACCCTCCCCCTAACCCCACTACTTACTGTTGGGGTGCCAGCAGCTGGGATGCTGGCGCCAGAATTCTGACGGTTATAGTGGTGGCAAAAAAGCAGTTGTGACGCGACATTTTCGGGGGCATGTTACAGGCTGCGTCTGCGATCCCCTACGCAGTAAACATGGCTATGGCATCTTAGTATACGCACCAATTCTGTACGCCCATAGGGTTACTCAGGAGGCCGGTTATCGAAGGATCTGCAAGCAATGCTGTGTCTATCTACGCAGCCACTTGGATCTGTTAAGCCGCTTGTGGTCGCCTCAAGACATTTGCATATTTTTGAACAGTAGCTGTGTACAGATTCCCAGCTACTGTGGCATTAGCTTACTACTCTGAATCAGGCACAATAATAAGATATACTAGCTGTAATGGCTATCCAACTAAAATAGCTTCCATGCCAGTGAAGATTGTATCCTAGGCAGCACCCAAGATGGGCTTATGCCCCCTGCTCTGCCAATCATCTGACATAACCAGGCATCAAAAACCCAGGGCTTATACATTATTTTTCCTGATGTCATCATAGCAGGACAGGGAGGTGCTATTATATACTGCAGGAATGGCGGAGATGGTTTCCCCTGGCAAAAAGATATTTGGGGAGTAAGTGATTTAGCCTATCAAAGTTTCTAACATTTGTAGTTATTTTCTAAAAGGATGAGTTAAGAATGGGACTTTATAATTAGAGATGTATGCAGGCCCTCGTGTTTTGGTTTGGTCTTACAAAGCCAACCTCACGTGTTTTGGTGTTGGATCTGTATTTTCAAAATAATAAATACATAAAAAACAGCTAAAATCATGTAATTTAGACATGTTTGGACCTGTTTACAATTACATGCAATCCAAAATGCAAGTTTGTTTTTTAAATCCGAGTTCCGAACTGACTGCAGAACCGAACCAGGACTCGGTTAGACTTGGAACTCATAAATTCGGTTGTTGTCGGATCTCTGGCAACCGGACCCGCACATCTCTATTTGTAACCATTTCAACTGCATTACCAACCGTCTCTGAATCAGACCTGAGAAAACTTTTGTGTCTTGGTTTTTCTTTTTTATTTCAAAATTGTGGAATTGATGGTTTATTAAGTTTTATATTAAAATAGTAATGTTATGTCATACTTGCGACATTATATATCTCCTCCCCGGGAGAAGCCCGGGGAGGAGATTCTGTTGCTTACTTTGGGGGGCGGGGCAGGAGTGTATACACAATTAGGCCCCGCCCCACCACACGGAAACTCCACGATTTGTGGGTCTGTGGGTAGGGGGCTGGGCTAAATGATGCGATTCACGTCATTTTAGCCCCACCCCCTACTAGCGGACACGAACATTCCCGGTGAAATCTCCCCATCCTGCCCACTTCACTAGGAAGTGGGCGGGATGCGGGAGATATGCCTTCTCTTAATTATATTGTAGCACTCTCAACCTAAAACCTTCTTATGCCCTTGTTCATATAATGGGGATAATTCTGAGTTGAACGCAGATAAGTCTTTTGCCGCAGTTGCGTCTGCGTTTTAGGGATGAGCGGGTTCGGTTCCCTGAGAACCGAACCCACCCGAACTTCGGGGATCCGGGGCGATCCGAGCCCAAGCTCGGATCTCCCTGTCTGCCCCGGATCCCTCTCCCGAGGCAAAACCTCGAGATCTGCTGTCGGATCTCGAGGTTTTGCCTCGAGCGGCCATTTAAAAAAAAATGCCTTTGCCTTTAATGGGCAAAGTGCTGATTGGCTGACAGAGCCGTCTGTCACGGCTCTCAGCCAATCAGCATTATGGTGCTCATTTGCATGTAGCACGGACTCGTGAGATCCGTGCTACATGCATCTGTGTGATTGACAGTGACACAGAGCACAGATGGGTCAGTGAGACCCGTCTGTGCTGCTGTGTATTTCAATGACACAGATGCACGCACGGACCAGGAGATCCGTGCTACTTGCATCTGTGTCATTGACACAGAGCACTAACGGGTCCGTGAGACCCGTCTGTGCTGCTGTGGTAAATAAAAAAAAAAAAACCTGTGTAAAAAGAGAAAAAAATGGCGTCCTCCCCCCCAAAAAAAGAGCAACCAGCCCCGGGCATTAGTGACCCAGTGCTGGGTGTGCTTAAATACAGGGGACAAACGACATAGGGGTCCCCTGTACTTAAACACAACCAGCACCGGGCTAGTCAGAACCAGAGCTGGTTGCCAAAATACGGGGGACAAACGACGTAGGGGTCCCCCGTATTCTGCGCAACCAGCTCTGGGCTCTGATCCGGTCCTGGTTCTGGAAATACAGGGGAAAAAAATGAGTAGGGTTCCCCTGTATGTTCCAGAACCAGCACTGGACTTTTTCTAGCGGGGGGCTGATGCCACAGCCAGGGGAGCCCTTTCACCGGGCCCCCCAGCCGCAGCATCAGCCCTGACCGCTAGTCAGCCCAGGCCGGGGATCCCTGGAGAGCTGGGGACCCCCCCAATAAAGGGGTCACCCTCTCCAGGGCACCCCAGGCCCAGGCTGATAGCCCGGGGCTATCCCCGCCACCCCTGGTGGCGGTGGGTGGCGGGTTGATTGTGTGGTGTGGTGTAAATAAAGAATATCAAACATTGTCTTTACAAGTAGAACTGCAAGTCCCAGCAAGCCTGCCCCGCATGCTGGTACTTGGAGAACCACAAGTACCAGCATGCAGGGCATTAAGGGCCCACTAGTACCTGTAGTTCACCTGTAAAAAAATGTTTAAAAAAAACACAGGACACACACACCGTGACAGTATAAGTTTATTAAACATACATACATACACACACACACACACACATGTACACATACTCACCTATGTAACCCTGTAGCATCGGTCCACTTGTCCGGTAAAGTATCCATAGGGGACCTGTGAAAAAAAACATACTCACCATCTCCTATGCGAGGTTCTGTCCTCTTCGTTCCAAAGTAGGCATCCCCGGACTTGGCAAAAAAAAAAAACGAAAACGCGATCCACGAACTTAGTACCGTTCTATAGAACGGTACTTCCCGAATGAGAGCTTAGCGGCGGGGTATCACCATGGAAACCCCGCTGCTAAGCGTTCATTGGCTGAGAGAGGCCATCTCCCGTCTCTCTCAGCCAATGAACGGCTCCCTCCATTGTAGTCAATGCTGGGAGCCGCAAGGTTATTAAAGTTTACCCTGCGGTTCCCACCATTGACTACAATGGAGGGAGCCGTTCATTGGCTGAGAGACGGGAGATGACCTCTCTCAGCCAATGAACGCTTAGCAGCGGGGTTTCCATGGTGATACCCCGCCGCTAAGCTCTCATTCGGGAAGTACCGTTCTATAGAACGGTACTAAGTTCGTGGATCGCGTTTTCGTTTTTTTTTTTTTTGCCAAGTCCGGGGATGCCTACTTTGGAACGAAGAGGACAGAACCTCGCATAGGAGATGGTGAGTATGTTTTTTTTCACAGGTCCCCTAGGGATACTTTACCGGACAAGTGGACCGATGCTACAGGTTACATAGGTGAGTATGTGTACATGTGTGTGTGTGTATGTATGTTTAATAAACTTATACTGTCACGGTGTGTGTGTCCTGTGTTTTTTTAAACATTTTTTTTACAGGTGAACTACAGGTACTAGTGGGCCCTTAATGCCCTGCATGCTGGTACTTGTGGTTCTCCAAGTACCAGCATGCGGGGCAGGCTAGCTGGGACTTGCAGTTCTACTTGTAAAGACAATGTTTGATATTCTTTATTTACACCACACCACACAATCAACCCGCCACCCACCGCCACCCCTGGGCTATCAGCCTGGGCCTGGGGTGCCCTGGAGAGGGTGACCCCTTTATTGGGGGGGTCCCCAGCTCTCCAGGGATCCCCGGCCTGGGCTGACTAGCGGTCAGGGTTGATGCTGCGGCTGGGGGGCCCGGTGAAAGGGCTCCCCTGGCTGTGGCATCAGCCCCCCGCTAGAAAAAGTCCAGTGCTGGTTCTGGAACATACAGGGGAACCCTACTCATTTTTTGTCCCCTATATTTCCAGAACCAGGACCGGATCAGAGCCCAGAGCTGGTTGCGCAGAATACAGGGGACCCCTACGTCGTTTGTCCCCCGTATTTTGGCAACCAGCGCTGGTTCTGACTAGCCCGGTGCTGGTTGTGCTTAAGTACAGGGGACCCCTACGTCGTTTGTCCCCTGTATTTAAGCACACCCAGCACTGGGTTACTAATGCCCGGGGCTGGTTGCTCTTTTTTGGGGGGGTGCACGCCATTTTTTTCTTTTTTTACACAGGTTTTTTTTTTTTTTTTTTACCACAGCAGTACAGACGGGTCTCACGGACCTGTCATTGCTCTGTGCCAATCACACAGATGCATGTAGCACGGATCTCCCGGGTTCGTGCTACATGCAAATGGGCACCATAACGCTGATTGGCTTCCTGTCTGCCACTGCAGTGCCACTCCTAGATGGGCCACGTGTTTGTGCCGCCCCCTTGTGTCGCTTAGCATAGTCATCCAGCTTCCTCGGTACAACCTTTTGGCCTAAAAACAATATTGTGAGGTGTGAGGTGTTCAGAATAGAGTGGAAATGAGTGGAAATTAATGTTATTGGGGTTATTAATAGCGTAGGAACAAAAAAAGGCCCATTTATGTGATTTTAGCGGGTTTTTTTTATTTTTTAAGAAAAAATCCAGATCCAAAACACAAAACCCAGAACCCAAAACACGGAAGGGTGGTTTTGGCAAAACCAATCCAGATCCAAAACACGAAGAAAGATCCAGATCCAAAACCAAAACACAAAACACGAAAAGTGTCCGGTGCACACCCCTAGTTTTAATGCTAGTACCACTACAATGCCCTTCCCTGGTGTACATTTGTACTTCCGAATGTGCATGGACTGAAATGCTCGCTGTCAGCATCCATAGATGGTGAAATACTGCTTGATGTGTCTCTAGGCACCCCCTGCTACCCAACGCCGCAGAGATCGGGGTCAGGCCTGGGTACTGCAGGAGGCATGGCCTAATCATGAAGGCGTGGCCACACCACCTTAAAACTATGGAAACAATATTGTTATCAGTGTCTGCCTCAGTCATGGGGTGAAGGGAAGGGTTTGCGATCAGTATGATTGCTCCCACCCTGCACAGCAGGCAGGCAGAGGAGACTGCTGCTGCTCAGCGGCCGCATCCTCCCTGGACCAATCACAGCCCAGCACACAGCAGCGTGTGCTGGGCTGGGGAGCGAGGCTTCTGCTGCTGACAGATAAGAAGGATGGGGAGAACGGACCCAAGACTCACAAGACAGGGCCCAGGTAATTTGTACAATATGGGTGCGCACAGCACACCCTGTACCCATTATAAATACGCCCCTGAATTTAGCACATGTAAGAACTTAGGGTCTGATTCAGCAGTGGACGCAATGGAGATTTTTACGCAGATCGAGCGATTATTTGCCATTGTGCACGCTTGTAATTCACACTGTCACGTTTGCTTTGCGCTTATGTACGCACAGAGGATCCATTCACAAAGTGTCATGTGGTCAGCATTTGGGGGAGGTAACGGGGGGCATGGTTAGGTAAACGCAGACATGTCTCAGTATTTACACACTGTATCATGGCCGTGTATAAAGTAGCCATTACGATCGCATTCGCAGCATAATAGAGCTCACTGCTTGCGAGGAGAGCTGCAGTGTTTGCGGCTGGTCAGACTTGCCGTACATGCTGCGTGACTGCTTGATGTGCGTCGATAGTACAGGTATATAGGTGTATAGCTTTACGCAGGAGAGCGACAATGGACGGATATGAGAAGGCAGCAGGGGGCGTCTTTATGCTGGCTGTGCTTTGGCAGGCATTAGCATATTTTCTCATCTGCGTTCTGTGCGAAATTGCAGCTGTGATCGCATTAGGGTCCACTGCTGAATCAGGCCATTAGACACCGAACATGCAAAAACAGGAAACAAAAGACACCAAGGGGCATATTCATTTAGCCGCGGGAGTTCACCCGTGACTAATTGCCGGCCAAGAGTCCCGTGGCATGGGGAATAGCTATTCAATTAAAAAGCTTTTTCTCCGTGTCATTAAATCGGGACTCTCGCGCATAAAAACACACTGATTCTGCGAAAACTGCGGAATCAGTGTGTTTATCCCTCGCGCGCGAGGCCGAATAGGCTGTGTTTATGCGGATTTTAGCTCGCACCTCCACGAGGTGCGAGGTAAAGTCCAACTGTGGAGACTCACGTGTGGGGTCTCGTGGACTCCCACAGCTAATTGAATATGCCCCCTAGGGTATGTTTATATACACTATATATAAAATATAAGAGGAGATATACATTTTTTTTATCATTCTGTACTGAACAGAGTATCATTGTTTTCTGAATCACAGAGAAATATAAATTATATCCTAAATTGTTTTGTTTTCAGGGGAAAAATGCATGAATGTTTAGCATTATTTATCTCTTCAGTGATAAATGTAAGTGCTCTTACAGTGCTTATGTAATAATATATAATAGCTGTGGTGCCGTTAATTATAGTGTCTGATTGTGTGAGTGAAATGAAACCAAAGCTGTGCAATTTTCAGAGACATTAAAAATTGTCTGTAGTTGATGTCTCTGACACTGTCTCTGTGTATAAAGGTTTACTCTGGTTTAGACAGATCAAGCTTCAGGCAACATTAGAAGCAAATTGATAATAATACAGCCTTCTATTGTGTAGGGGCAGATAATATAGTAGTAAACCATTAAAACTGTGGGAAAATTATAGGGACATTTATTCCAGCAGTAAAACAGTAAACATAGACATTTGTTCAAGATGAATAATGCTATTTTTAAGGGATAGTAGTACTACAAAGACGCAGCATTGTACGCAGATTATTTGATGTTAGCAGTCCTGAGTGACTCTATGGTTGCACAGAATGGCCGCAGGAACTTAGACGCCGGAGCCATATTTCTTGCATAAGGAATCGCAGATGCAGGATGTGACACCCCCCCAAAAACGGTCGCAACACATATGCATTTTTAGCCGACACTCCCCGTTACCTCAACCAAATGCTCCCTGACTGTCAATCACACTGCAAATAAATAGTCGCCGTGAGCTACGGTCAGGCCGGGCGACAGGGGGAGACTAAGGGTACACTTGTACCGGGCCCCGAGGACTAGATGGGCACAAAATGGACAGTGTACTCTGTTCCAGCCAGCGGGCCACAGCTGCCGGGACCCATAGCCACCGCCAAGCCCCAGCTCGGAGTTCCATGTAGTCTGGCCCGGGCAGTGCTGGGCTCTTCTAGGTGGCTCAGCTGCGGCCCGGGCCTGACCTTTAAGTGAGCAACATAGCGGCGTGACATCATAGGTCACATCGCCGCACATCAGGCAGGCTGTGCCGCTACGGTGTTGAGGGGACAGGGGATGGTAGAGGAATAGGGGCTGGGCAGGAGAAGATGATGGGTGCTGGGGACGGAAGAAGGTGCAGGGGGCATAGGAAGCTGATAGGGGCTGGGGCAGAAGGTGACATGGGCTGGGGACAGAGGAGGGTGATGGGGCTGGGGATGGAGGAAGATGAAGGGGCAGAGGAAGGTGATGGGGCTGGGGATAGAAGGTGACATGGGCTGGGGGCAGAGGAAGGTGATGGGGCCAGGGGACGGAGAAAGGTGAAGGGGCAGAGGAAGATTATGGGGGCAGGGGAAGGTGATAAGAGCTGGGGCAGAGAAAGGCGATGGGGGCTAGAGACGGAGGAAGGTTAAGGGGCAGAGGAAGGTGATGGGGGCTGGGGCAGAGAAATGCGATGGAGGCTAGGGACGGAGGAAGGTGAAGGGGCAGAGGAAGGTGATGGGGCTGGGACAGAAAGTGATGGGAGCTAGGGATGGAGGAAGGTGATGGGGACTGGGGCAGAGGAAGGTGATGGGGGCTTCTGGGCTGAGGATGGTGATGAGAGGCTGAATTTGAGGAAGGTGATGAGTACTGAGGATGGCTGGCTACAGACATCATCCCTCCTACCCCTGAGGCATCCACACTACTGTCATCAAGTAGACCTTGCAAGAGACGGCAGACAAGAACTACAGCCTGCATCGTTAGTGACAGAGAGACAGTGTGGTAAGTCATAGTGTATTTTTACTTTATGTAAATGCTGGCATTTCTTTCAGTTAACATTATCATGCTTCACATATCACACATACAGGGGAGGGATGTGCAGGATCGGAGGTGGTGTTAGAAGGTGGGGCCCCCAGAGACATCAGTGTACCGGGCCCCAAGATTTCTGTTGCCGGCCCTGGTTCCACTATGCACCTTGACGCATGCGCAGTGCAACTGAAACGCTTCGCAGATGGCCGATAATACCTCAACTGCAAATTTATTGGCTTAGCATACAACACTGAACCAGGCTTTTAATATCGGAAAACAGCACAGCACTATGGGACTGATGTAGCGTTGAGTGCAGTTCAGTTTGTGGATTTATCTTGCATGTTTTCCGAAACCGATGTTAATTGACGGCTATTTCCTACCTCCAATACGCCTAATTTATTATCCAGCAGTTTGGATGGTCAAATTGAAAATCACGATCAATGTACCGCAGCTTAAAAATCTTAGGGCCGTCAAAACATATTGCGGACCCGTGTGCTAGAGGTGGCATGGGCAAGCACGATGACATGGCCACACCAGCTAGGACAATCAATACTATTCATGCGGAGACAAGGGGACATTCTAGTCCCCTGCCTCCCTGACAAGCCCTGGCTTGGGTAATTAATATCCTACCTCTCTGTGACCCCACATGTGGAATGGGCTTTTATCAAGCAGCTATCCTGATAAGAGTTTTTTTTAGATATCTCCCTGAGAAGTCTTTGCTAATTGCTGTGACATGCTAAAAATAATTGTGTTTTTTTTGTTTTTTTTATTAAATACTGTATATACAATATTTCATTATTATCCTTTATTAATATAAGCACATTTTTGCAAAGAATATATAGAGAACAATTATGGTGCGCTCTGGGGCAATCCTATTCTATTATCTAAATGTATTCTTAGATGTATCTTAAGAGATTCAAAATAGAAACTGTCTCGCTATATATCAATAGTCTCAATGTGTAATCTGTAGGTAGGGTGTTCTTAATGTTTATCCATAAAGTTTGTATATATTCCCGGTATTGATAAGAGGAATGTCTCTATTTAAGTCCACGGAAAAAAGACTCATAGGAGAAAGTTCATGGACAGTTCCAAAATAATGATCCTGTGATAACTGTAGGATGGGTGTTCTTATAATATAAGCTGGTGATAATGTAAGCTGGGCCCCCTATTTTACAGGACATTTACACATTACTTTGTTTGCCTAATTGCATCCTGGAACTTTTCACAGAGACAATCTAATGTCTATTGACATACTGTAGATGAACTTTTTTCAATTACTGACTCTGATGAGTCATAGTGTATATGCATTTAACAATAAAAGTGTTGAATCAGATATAAATCCATAGTGTCTATTTATATAGTGCCATTACTTGCATTCATTATTAACCCTTACTACCACCTCTGCAAGCACCAGGACTAGGAGGACGAACAGGAAACATACTACAGCATTTGGTAAGTTCCTGCATTTCTTACCTATCCTGCAATATCGTGTTCATCTAGTTCCTGATACTGTGCAAATGTATTATATTTGAGGTTGAGAGGAGAACAAAGAGGGCCACGTTATCACCAGCTTATATTTTAAGAACACCCATCCTACAGATATCACAGGATCATTATTTTGGAACTGTCCATGAACTTTCTCCTATGAGTCTTTTTTCCATGGACTTAAATAGAGAAATTTCTCTTACCAATACTGGGAATATGTACAAACTTTATGGATAAATATTAAGAACACCCTACCTACAGATTACAAGTTGAGACTATTGATATATAGCGAGACAGTTTCTATTTTGAACCCCTTAAGATACATCTAAGAATACATTTAGATAATAGAATAGGATTGCCCCAAAGCGCACCATAATTGTTCTCTATATATATCTGTTAAAAAGGAGCCAGGAATACCTCTGTTTGTGGAGCAGCTAGGGACATTCTCACATGGGACCAAGAGCGCTGTACCTCTAACTTTTTTACAAAGAATGTTTAATCATTCACATCAGTTCCTGCCCCACTGGAGCTTTCAATCTAAAGGCTTGATTCAGCAGAGGACGGAATTGCGAAGCTACACACAAGTCTGACACCTCCTTGCACCAAGGTCGCAGCCTGGGATCACCATTACAACCATCAGACGCAATGGTTGCCCCTTTGGTCAAGCTGTGGTAGCTGAAGCTTACCGCAGCCTGGCAGGGTCCTGTTAGCCTGCGAAGCCAAGAAGTCTGCACCCATGGACGCAGATCCTGGCCTTGCCAATCACAGAAAATCAGACAACACACCCCCTTTTCTGCGAACTCTGGCTGTCCCCGCCCCTGCACCGCCCCACAAACAACTCTTTCTGTCAATCAGACAGAGGCATACGGGGGCCTGCATGCGATTTCATAGGACCCATTCTGCACATGCGCAGATTCCCGATAATAAGGAGTCTGCAATCAGTGAATCAGGCCCTAAGTTCTCTGTCACTTGGTCACTCACAGGTACATTTTTCTCATAAGCCAGTTAACCCACTGGAATAGTTTTGGACTGTAGGAAGAAACCAAACAATTATTAGTAGACTTATTAGTGATTTGTCATAAAAAAAAATATTTTAGACAGGTCGCTAGCTATTTTGCAGAGTATTTTTTTCTGCCTCTGTTCTTCCCGTTTCTGTTCTCGTGCTTCCCCCCGTTCTTCCCTCTTTCATCCAGTCTCACCCTGTTTTTCCCCAAATAGTCCCATCTCACCCTGTTTTTTTCACCTGTTTCTCCAGTCTCCCCCTGTTCCTCCCCCTTTCCTCTTATCTCCTCATGTTCTTCCTCACTCTGCCTTATGCCAACAGCTCTGTGCTCAGCAAGTACTGACTCCAGACCCCGATGGGATGGCAATGGATCACTGGCAGAAGGACATGGGACATGTCGATTTGCAGGACCTCAGACAGAGGGGGGAGGTGGTATTCACCCCTATTCACGTGATCTGTAAAGGTGCGCATCCACTAGCAGATAGTGGAACGGCAGAACGATTACAACATTGTAATCGTACAGTCGTTTCTCTTCCCCTGCAGTGCCTACACTGAATGATATGTTGTTCAGTGTAGACAGATTGACCAGCATGTTCAGGCAACGATTGATGTCAATAACAACCAGCGGGAGCGTGCATCGCTGGTCGTTTTCGACACTTTCATGCCCTTTAAATGAATAATCAATTTATTCTGGAGCCCCATACCTGAATAAATAATTTAATGTGATGCCCCTTACATTAATAAATAATTAATGAATATTCTGTTGCCTCTTAAATTAATAATTAATTTAATTTGTTGTCCTTTGAATAAGTAATTAATTTACTCTGGTGTTCTTGAAATGTACAAATCATTTTATCTGGTGCTCCTTAAATTATTCATTTAGTCTGGTGCCCCCATCCTACAATAAAAATCAAAAATTCTGAGGCCTCCAAAGAATAATAATTAAAATATTTTTTTTATAATTTTTTCTATACAACTTTTGTCCCTTTTAAAAAATAATGGCCACCAAAATTTTCTGTAGGGTAATGGTTGTTATACTTACCTTTCTTGATCTTCTTTCTTGATCCAAGGAAATTTAAAAAAAAAAAAAACATAATCAGTCGACCATACTGCTCTGTAGAGCATCCTCTTTGTGAATGATTGTCAATCCCCATTACTTTATAGACAGGTAGCCAATCAGGGAGGTATTTCATTATTCTATGAGAGTAGAAGAAACACAGGTGATAGTTGATGTCACAATCATGTAAATTTTGAGGAAGAATTATTAGTGGCACAATGCATGTAATATATTTTTCAGAGAGAAATACAATACTATGGGCCTGATTAAGAAGTGGACGCTGTTGCATTGGCTTTTGCATCAGTTGCTAAAGTCGAGGCTACTAAAGCATGCAAACTCTGGCATCAGCCTTCCCCTGGTGCGGTAGGCAGCACCTGAATGTGCAAGCCCTGAAATGCCCACATCCAGTGTCTTTGTCTCTGCACGCTGTAACACCGTCGGTGAATCTTGACACACCACCATCAGTGCACCATCGCCACTTGCACCAGCAGGAGCATTTTCTCCATCTGAACATGGCCTCTGTGGCTGCGGCTCTGCATCTGAGAATACAGCCGCTTTTACTGACACACCCACCACATTCTCATAACACACCCATGAGACTGACTTATTTGCTTTCTCTTCAGGCCACACCCCAGTCACCACCCAGGAGCACCCATCACTTTGCCTCCCTATACCTGATACCATCTGTCCCATCAAGATAGCTTCTTTGTGCATACACTGTGTAACGCACACAGTACATTGATGGTGGTTTTCAGGACTTTTCATGCATGCGCAGTTGCAAATATTGACTCAGCTATGTGAACATCTGTATTATGTTCAATTTGCGTGTGCCTCTGAATCAGACCCTATATATTTTCTTTTTCATATGCGTTGTAGATGCCTTGTCTGAGAGACATGTATGGGATCAGTGGCTGGAGGGTTTGCTAGTCCTTGTACTGACATATTGGGGGATCCTGGGGTACCTCCTCCAGGTGAGTTAGCTCTCAATTTAGAAATACATAAAAGTATGACCCAAAGTGTTGCTATTACCATATAGCATTAGGACCACCAGAGCAGAGACACCTTGCCATGGCTGGTTGCTTACCGTATGTTTGCAAATGTATGTAACTGAGATCTCTGCATTACTATTATTATGTACTGTAGGATATATGTGTCTTTTGCTGGCCCATTGCAGTGTGCTGGGGGATTATTTTCTGTTTTTTCTTGTCTAGATGAACCCCTCCCTTACATGCACCAGTGATGGGCCAATAAATTGACTGAGCAGCCACCATTCTGTGTAGCATTGTAGATTCATATAAGAAGATAGTGTGGCAGTGTATATTGATTGTGAACTGTGAACATATTGTTGATTATAAACTTACTTGTTATCATGTGATTTATATGGAGTTGTCTTCCTTCCTCCCCGCCTACCCCATTCTGTGTCACTCCTGTTTGTCTTCCCCTCCCTTAAAGAATGTAAGCTCTTTCGAGCAGAGCCCTCTACCCTCTTGTGCTTCTCCCTACTGTAATTTAATTTATCTCTTACTCCCCACTAGGGCAACTAACACTTGGTTGCTTATACGGGCATAAAGGTCGTTAATATAGCAATGTTTATCCATGTCCTGTATTGTATTGTATTGTAAGTCAATGGTTACTTATTTGTCTATGTACTTTGTAAGGCGCTGCGGAACACTTGTGGCGCCATATAAATAAATGATAATAATAATAAAAATACTGAGCCACAGCATCTGAAATTTGTTTTATTCTACTGTTAATGCAAGGAAGCACCATAACATTTTTTTTAAAGAATAAAAAGCCTCTAAGCATTGTCTGGAGCTTGGGGTGGGGGGTGGTTTTGGTTCCTCTGTCAGACTGTGATATCATAAACCAATACCACACACAGCATATCACTGACATGGAGAAGCAGCAGCCAGCAGGTTCACAGGTAAGGAGCTGAAGTAAAAGAGAACACTTAGGTTGCCCTATGGTATCATGGACCCTGATTATACTACAGTATTTCATAGATTGGATGCATACATTATCCTTTCACTCCATTAATGATCTCTGTCCCTCATGGGTTAGTTGAACTACAAAAACAAATGTATATGTATCTGAAATCATCTACCTTGTGTTTCAAAGTACATAATGTGGTAGAATGCATCTAGGGAACGTTGGTGACCCACTGAATCTGTGCAGTGATGGTGGGATCCACCCAAACAGGTTTAGAAAGGGGTGTGACCCCACCTATTGGCTGCCCAGAGAATACTGCCCAGATGGGCTGTGGCTTCCAAGCCAGGCCAGTGAGCCAGTAGAGGCCTGTGGATTCTAGACCAGTGGGCCATACCTTCTTGGCTACCACAGCCCACCTGGGCTGTATTCTCTGGGCAACCAATAGGTGTGGTCACACCCTTTTTTAAACCTGTTTGGGTGGATCCCACCATCACTGCACAGATTCAGTGGCTCACCACTGCCCACTACCTTCATTCTACTACAATACTTATTGGACTCCGTCATGATGTAGAATTACTTGTCCCATGTTTCCTTAGTTAACTTAAGGTAGCTTCATTAACTCATCATCTCCACATGTATAAATATATTCTATGGATGCCTCCCTCCTACAGACAGGGCTGCCAAGAGCCAGGCCGGGTCCGGGTGAAGGGGGTATGGCCTAATCACGGGAGACGTCGCCATGTCCCCTTAAGAAAAAATTGTTGCAGTGCTGCGAAGGAGGGGCGCTGTGCACCACTCAGCCCAGTGCATTTCCTGGGAGGGGCGCGATCAGGATGATCCCCCCCTCCACAGAGAAGTCTGATGCTGCTGCTGTGTGTGCTGGGCTGCTCAGCTAACAGGGAGATGGGGGGCGGTGTCAGACCCGGGCCCCCGCCGGGCCCCTCCATCAAGCCTGGGGCCGGGTACTTAGAACATGTTGTTGATACTTGAGGGTTAGGGTTCAGAATGGATGGGTTTAAAACTGTGTATACTGTAAATAAGGGAGATTCATGGCTCAATGAAATCCTCCATGTAATTACTAAGATCCACATCTTGAATGTCATAGCTAATAAATGTGATTCCGAAAGAAGACAGTACACAGACAGGTACCCAACTCCACTGAAACTGCATAAATCATTCAGTACTCCACCACTGTGATCTCAGGGCTGTTGTGAAACTTGGGGTGGAGGAAATACCCCCTTATCCAAAACTATAGAAGCCAACTTTTCTTCTACTAAGCCATACCACCAGTCCATATATAATTCCTGAATCTTGGCTTGCTTTATCAAATTGAAATTGTATCAAATGAAGCAAATCACTTTTTATTCTTATACCTTGTTCTTAGCTACTATTTTAGTTATTTATTAATAGTTATATAGCGCAAATATATTATGCAGCACTTTACAGATAATAATTCAGTCATTCTAATCAGTCCCTGTCCAAGTGGAACTTGCAATATATATCTCCTATCACATGGACACACATACACATTAATGTTTTTTTTAGTGCCTTGGTCAGGAATTAAACTCATGACCTCAGGAATGTGATGCAGCCAGTATTGCAAGCCACATTGCCTATAGTAGATGGTATATTGCAAACTCATGAAAATATAAAATACCATCCTCACAAAAGGTGTGATGGGTCAGATGATGGCCTCTGTTCATGCGTCACTGAATAATTAACAATAGAACTTTGTGGATATTTGCATCATATGGAATTATTAAGTCTCCCACTGAAACCTCTATGACTTGATAACAGAATTATTTCCATTCCCTTTCCCCTTCTTTATCCTGATTACTCCCCTTTTCCCTTGTATTCTTCTTGTCTTTCCTCTCTATTTTTTATTTTCCTGTTTATATATAACTTTACAATGGCTAAAACTATTTATTGTACATATCTCACTCCTAGATTAATGCAGTCTTTATACATATATTTGTATTTGCAGTCCAATGAATAATAGGTTGCTATGAGTGCGTAATTCTCTCAAGTTAAAGGTAGTTTAAGGTTTACCTGAAATTTCCTTCTGTGGCTCTGGAGTTTTTGCAGGCAAATGAAGCATTCACTTAGAGGGATAGGTGCTAGATTCATCCATTAGAGTGCAGCTAGTAATCCCACACATTCAACAGAACAAAAGCCATGTAGCCATAGTGCCTTAATGTCCAGGTGCATACAAGTGACAACAACACTGCACAAGTCATTCATCAAGAAAACACCAAAATGAAATAAAATATTGCTGGACTTGCTTCATCCTTTAAGGGCAAATTTATCACAATCTGCATTTTAATTGTGGATGTGATAAATATTTGCAACATGAAACTGTTAATTTTCATGAAAATTTAGTTAGAAGCCTTTGCCGGGAGGTGGTTCCACTTATGCAATCTCTCTGCTTCCTGGTTCCCCTGTACGTACTGTGCATGCGCAGCCGTCGGCCAGCGCATGTATCAGGGAGGGGACAGGGAGACGGATCCAGAGGATATCTATATCCAAAACAAACGCCCAATATAGGAGCCCAGAGGCTACTATATTATATATATATTAGCCCATAGGCTAATGTAGGCTAACGCCATCTTCAGGTGGTATTGGTTGCCAGGTCCAAGCTCCGGGATGCAAAGCATTTCAGAGCTTGGTAAATCCAACTGCATAGCAGCCCCCATAAAAACTATAGGGTCTGCTTTGCAGTTGGAAATGGAGGGATGCAGCAGATATCTGCTGCAGTCCCTCCTTGGTCAATCTCAGGGATCCTTAATATTTGGGGGTACCCCATGAAAATGGGTGTTTTCAGGGGAAATCCCACAAATATTAATTGATAAATAGGCCCCTTAAAATGAAATGTTTTGCAGTTAAACAAGGCTCCATATGGATAAGCACTACTGTATTAAAACTTATATGCAAAAATAAAATGTTTGTAGTAAAACAAATAAAAATTGACCAAAACAAAATAAAATATAGAAGAAAAATGGAAGGAGTTGGTGTGTTGTAACAGCTGCTTGGAGAGTATCCCTAACTTTCCCTGCCTTTATGTTCGGAGGGTGGTGATAATTCTCCACTGTGTGATCTTCTGAGCAGCTGACTGGGAAGTTTACAGCGGGCTCCCTCCATGAATGCCTCTGCGTCTCTGGTGTGTCTGGCCAGGCGGTCGATAATGTCGTCACCGGAGCGGGCTGTATAGCAAGCAGCATTTGCAGCTATGAGATAGTCTAGCCGCCGGGTTCTCCTGTATGCCTCCAACACGTTTTGTGCAGTAAATGCACTTTTTCAAGGAACCTTTTTTCTTTTCAGGTACCATAAGGAATTTTTCATTTTAATTTTTTTTCTATTCTTATTTATATCTTCTTCTTGTTTTATTTCTTTTACAAATGTTTCTACTGTATATTTTATTTTATTTTATTTTAGTACATTTTTATTAGTTTTACTACAGACATTTTATTTTTGCATATACGCTTTAATACAATAGCGCTTATCCATATTTTACCAATAATTCTTTTTAAATAAGCTGCTTTTACTCTGAGCACGGTTATATTAATTTATCTTCTACTAAA
Source organism: Taudactylus pleione (assembly GCA_031769625.1). Classification (NCBI taxonomy): domain Eukaryota; kingdom Metazoa; phylum Chordata; class Amphibia; order Anura; family Myobatrachidae; genus Taudactylus; species Taudactylus pleione. Next base: position 290,216 of record JAUIMM010000042.1, on the reverse strand, counting down.
CAAAGCTCCAGTTTGCTTTACAACACGAAATCAGGACATTTTATAACATTAAGTCAGGGCTGTTCCCTTATATTTTTAGTTACACTAATTGCATAAAACAACATAAAATTCCCTTGACTAGACTACTACTACTACTACTACTACTACTAATAATAATAATAATAACAATAATAATAACAATAATGATGATGATAATAATAATAATAATAATAATAACAATAAAAAATTGGTGTAGAAAATGCTTTAGAATCGAATTTTTGTCACCGAGGGAATAACAGGTGTTAATATATTGTTTATGGAATATGACACAGAAATCAGTGAAATGCACAGGCAACATTTAATTCCAAGGTCAATTAATTGGGGAAAATAGCTTAGGGAGGTAGAGGAATTTGATAAGCTTACCGAAAGAGGTAAGTTTTTAGTGAATGCTTGAATGTTTGGAGCATACTTGCCTACTCTCCAGGATCCTCAGAGAGGCTCCAGAATCTCGAGATGCTCTCCTGGATGTCCAGAAAAGTAGAAAAGTCTCCTGGCAGCTCATCAAAGCTGCACAATGCTGGCCACTTACCTAGTAAGGCGGTAGTCTGCAGCTGCTTGATGACTTGAGTTGCTCTGAATCATGTCATCATGGTCCCACTTTGTAATGTCAGGAATCAAGGCTTTGTATAGCGGGAGTCAGGGCTATGATGGCACAATCATGGCACACTTTTGCCTGCACCAGGCCCCCACACCTACCAGCTGGATGCCCCCTCCAGGATGCATTCCAGTGCCTGGCCCTGGTGGCATTAGCCATTGTAGCCTATGAGCTACTTACCGCCATAGTTATCGGGAGAGGGATCTGTAGGATCCCTCCCCAATGCTAACCACTAGTGCATGTGTGGTCAGTAGACCACGCATGCATAGAAGTGGGTATGACTCCGGTTGAAGTTGTGAGTATGATCCCTTCCCTTCCTACACATCAATGGGACAGGTTCCATTCAGACGATCATTAATCTCTTATTGACATGAATAGCAGCAATAAGGAATTATAATTGTCTAGGCCCTGATAATTAATATATATGAACCTTAGTTTGCTAAAATTGGTACAATTCTCAATCAGTTTGGAATGTCAGAAACAAAATGTGTGACGACACTAATGGATGCATCATATCTGGAACTAAAAATGTAACTGATTCAAATAATGAACAGTACAGACAAGAAGTGATGTGACAACTATTATGAGGCCTGATATTTCAGTAGCTATGTCTCATCTTTGTAGATGTGTGAGTAAAGCTGGGTACATACTATATGATGTATCATACCATATATTGTTCCAACGTGGATAGTTGAAAAAGTCCATGGTAGTGGACAAAACACATTGCTGCTCTTTCTACCTAAGGATCCACTATGCACATAGGCACACGCAGGGGGGAGTTTCCGGTTGCCTGGAAACCCCCCTCCCCAGCCCATAATCACAATAGAAATTGAAAAATAATAGAATTTTACTGGATGTTCTTCTCAGAATCACAAATTAAATAAATAGCACCCCCTGTTGATCTTTTAATATGTGTCAGCCAGTATTAAATACACCTGTGCACCAACTAGGAGATCTGGAAAACATGCAGTTAGGGGTGCAATGCTATAGACCATCAATAGGGTAAATTATTAATATAGTATAATACACTATTCAGTGCATAAGAAGACCAATGTATACACATATGCCCAGGGCAGTTCTAGGTTCTTCTGCTGCAAACCCAGAATCCCAGACTTGCTCCAATGCTCTGGAATGGAGCCCCCATCTGAAATAAAAACATTTAGCTCAGGCAGGATGGCCCTACTGCCACATTTAATGGCTTACTGGGATCGCTGGTCTTGGATATGCTGGAATTATGATGCACATTACACTTTGTATGACACATATTAAAGATGGTTAAGTGCTAATTATTCATGGACTGACCACACTCACTCTAAAATCAAGTATTTGGAAACCCCCCTCTAAAAATCCTGCGTTTGCCACTGATGCACATGCCCTTTGTCCATCCTTATACACACAGACCAACCCTTTGCAGCCTGCAGCCCACACACCCCCACGGAGAAGGGTTAGGAGAGAGCTCTGTGCATAGCACGGTTTCCCCAGTCAGGTGCCGGGCTTCTACTAATTGACAGCAGTAAGCTGGACTGTGACACACTGACTTACCGAGAGCCTAAGAACCACGTACTTTCGCTGGAACCTGCTAAGTGAGGGGGCTGCTAAGTGAGGCAGCCATGCTGTGGTGTAAGGAACTCCATCCGGGACCCATTGGATGCTAGCTGCGGCACCCACCGAATGGTGAGTGATAGGTGATCAGTCAGCCTCTGAGAATTTATTGAATCCAACATCTATTCATGCCTATCTGACTATTACATCCACTGAGAGGCGTTTTTACAGCACTGTCCAGAGGTCATTACTAATAGACACACTCAATCCGGTACCGTATAAAGACATAAGGTGCGTATCCACTACGCGGCCTTACTGAGTGATTGCACGATTACGAGAGCTGAGAAGGATATGTGATATAAATGTACAACCAAAATTCAAAGGTTGAGACATAAAAGCTTTAATTCAACTGATTTTTATGCTTTTTTACTAAATAAACTGATATATTATAAAATCACTGGCTTAGATTACATCTTTATAGGTAACAGCGGTGCAGCTTACTCATTTTCTAATTTCTTGTATAGTGAGTATGCCTGATCCGTCGTTCACAATGGTCGTTCATTGCATCGTCCTACACTATCTGCTGTTGTGCATGGCTGATGGGACGCTGCAATGAACGATGCTGCGCACTTATATGCAGCATGTAACGATATATATTGCGCCATCGTACACCAGATCAGGCAGTGTGTGTATAAAGGCAAACGCGATGTATCGTTACATCGCATAGCATCATCGCTGGGTCTCACCATCGTATGGTGTGTATCCAGTTTAAACCTCAGCAAAGACATTGGAATGCAATTAAGACAGTGTTACAGTACCTTAAGCACACACAGGAGTTGGACCTGATGTCAGCAGAAGGCAAACTTGAATTACAAGGATACGTAAATGCAGATTGGGCAGGAGGTTAAAGGGAACACAAGTCAACAAGTGGCTACTTGTTCAAACTTGAGAACAGTCCGATCTCATGGTCCAGTAAAAAGCAAATGTCAGTTGCTTTATCATCAACAGAAGCCGAATACTTTTTAGCGGCTTATGCCAGTCAAGAAGTTGTTTAGTTACGTCAGCTGCTATAGGATATTGGAGGGTCAGTAGCTCAATCGACAGTATTGTTTGAGGACAATCAAGGATGTATAGGCCTAAAAATGCAAACAGTGAAACGATAAACACTAGAACCAAACATGTTGATGTGAAGCATCATTACCTTTGTAATCTAGTGGAGCAAGATGTGATTATGCTGACATATTGTGGGACTAAAATTATGTTGGCAGATGTTTTGACAAAGCCAATCCTAAGGCCAAAGTTTGAGGACAGTAGATCCAAGAAGGGACTGGTTTGAGACGCAGCTGTTGAGTGGGGGGTTTAGACACTGTTCTCAACTGTGTTTATTATACATGCAAATCAACGTTAGATAAAAAAAAAAGAAAGTTGGTAAGGGGTGTGTGTTTATCCAGACTGTTATAGAGGAAGGTGTTCCTTCTTTCAAGGGATGGCCATCAGTGGGCTGCCCATTGATGGTTCCATCAGTGATTACCATCAGTGGCACAAAACCATCTATGGTGAACCATCAATGGTTTGCACCCCTCATTGGCCACCGCTGCTGGGGGTGCAGTGGGCCACGTGCCAATCAGCCCTGGGGACGGGACTTAGTGGGCCATCAGGGGGCTGGGCTAAGGTCTTTCACATCAGGAAACAGAAAAAACATTGATTCTGAGCCTGCCATCGATGGCAGAGAACAATTGGAACTCTGCCATTGATGGCAAAACCATCGACCATCGGTAGTTAACCACCAATGGGTCTTAACTATCGATGGTCACTGGCCATCCCTACTTCTTTCCTCTCCTCCATGTTGAAAGCAGCATGTTAATTTTGCAGCATGTGTTTGATCCTGTTTATATGTACATAAATAAAGAGTTTCTGTTTGATTACACTTTGTGCTGCTCCTACATAGCATATCTGCTAACAAAAGGAAAGGTGACAAGTAGAACTTTGACATAAATAAGGAAGCACTGGTTACACCTCCTATACATCTCAGTATAGACCCTTGATCATTTTCAGCCTTAGGCCCTTGCCCTGGATGTAACCTGGCTATGTATTAGCCTTTAAGGGATGATTTTCCCACATCTCTAGTCCTGGTAGCTGACCTTTAGCAGGTGAGCTGTCAATCAGAGATCAAAGTGATAGAGATCTGCCAGTTACCCATATATACATGTTTTAACATTAGTACACAGCCAAAACTTCAAACATCATAAAACACCATATTACCATGATGCATATTTATAATCAGGGGAATGAGGCCTACATTATGTGTTGAATAGACATATTTATCATTTACAGAAGCCGTATAATGACTTGTTTCTCATATTGAATGTCAGGAGAGGGTGGCGTGTTATATACAGTATATGCAAAGGTAAATTGATAGTTGATCCCGCAAGAGTATTATTATGTTTCTATGAACCAATATGTAATAGACAAGAATTTATGATTCAAAAGTAACAATCACAGGAATGCTATTGAGACGCCCACCAGCTGCGTACAAAGACGCTCTATCGACGCACCATCGGCCGGACTATCGGACATTGCACCTGCCTATAGCAGTAACAGAATGTCCGACTGACCATAGTCGGCAGTGGTAGTGCGCGTGGTACCTACATGCTCGCTCGGATCCGTTTTCGCAACCCCGGACCTACTTGCCTTTGGAAGAATCAAGGCTCCGGGAATCAATGGCATCTGAAGATGGCATTGGTCACTGTAAGCAAACTCCAAAAACGTTCAGTTATCAGAGTTTCCTGAATACTAAGCGACCCCATTAGGCCCCAAATAATAAATGGACCCATTACAAAAAACATGTGGACTTTATGCATGTGTGAATGGGCCCCACAGGGGTAGGGGTACTAATTCCTTGGAGAGAGATAAAATGGATGAAGATAAAGTACCAACCAATCAGCTCCTAAAAGTATTTTTTAAACACAGCCTGTAACATGACAGGAGCTGATTGGTTGGTACTTTATCTCCATCCACTTTATCTCTCTCCAAGGCTTAGTACATTGGCCCCATAGGGCTCTATTTACTACAATCCGCATATTGAATGCGGATTGTAGTGTGATATTACCGAGTGAATTTGCATTGCGAATTCAGGCAATATCACAGGGATTTACTATAAATCCCTTGCAGGGACAGAGCTTGCGATAAAGCTCTGTCCCTGCGGATCCCATCCGCACTCTAGTCGCGGTATTTTCGGAAAAAATACCGCGACTAAGAGCCCACGCATGCGCCGACTCACCGTCACTGCTACCCCCCCACTGATGCTAAGCCCCGCCCCCCACGATCGTGGACCCCCGTGACCCCCCCTCCCTTCATTACACTTACCTGCATCCTCCTGGCCTCCGGTGATCTTCTCCGGGCTTCCCGATCAGGTGATCTCCCATACTGCACTGGGACCCGATCACCTGATGACCGGGAAGCAGTGCACTGTGGGAGACCAGCTGACCGGAGAGGAGCCATCACCGGTCCCTGGATTCAGGTAAGTAAAAAAAAAAAATGTTTACATTTTTTTTTCTTTTTTTTACAGCAATCAGCTTGCGGTCTGTTTAGACCACATAGCTGATTGCTGGTACCGGCTCCCACCTCTGCTCTCCCCGTTAGAGCAGAGTGGGAGCCCGGTAACCGGGGGAGACCCTGGATAACGCCACCTCCAGGTGGCGTTATTATCACAGGGCTTCCCCCGGGATTTATTTACAATTTATTTTTAGTAACTCTGGTCGGATCACATTTCCCATTACAATTATGGGAAATGCGATCTGCTTTACTAAAAATAAGTGATACCTAGGGGTTGGAGTAGAATTTTACAAATTCTACTCCAATTGCCCTGTAATAACTACAGGTGAAACTAAAATAATGTGAAAAGGTTGTGAAAACACCCTTTTTCACATTATTTTAGTAAAAATAATGTTAATAAATAGAGCCCATAGTGAGATAGAGCCAGTCTAATCCTTTATACAGTACTTAATCACAGATGGGGAATGGGACACTACAAACGTATGAGAGACTCCCCTCAACAAATAAAGACATTAACCATCTAAGACACTTTAGCAAGGTTGGGTGTATCTTTAATGGGTGCAGGGTGTGCGGGGAACACAGGCCCCTGGATCCAGGGGGGCCCAGCATCGTACACCCTGCATCCATTATATTACTTACCTCTCTGGAGTCCCACATCGGCTCGGGGGTCCAGCGCTGTAAAACGACTAGAAAATGGCCGCGGCGGCCATTTTTCCCATCGTTTGCGCATGCACAGTACAGGGAAAATGGCCGCCGCAACCATTTTCCCGGTGACCTGTGCATACACTATAGACTCTGGGCACACTCTAGTGCCCAGAGTCTATAACTCCGGAGCTGGCCGCGCACAGCTCAGTGCGCTGCCGGCACCCGGGCAGAGAGGTGGGAGCCGGTGTCGAAGACTGTACACGGGCCCCCTCCTCTCTAGAAACGCCCCTGTCTACAGCACAGTGATAACTGAATGATGGAATATAATCTTTTCATGTATGTTTATACTGCCCTGCTACCAGCATTTCTGCAGCCTGAAAATCATTATTGACATGTTCTCATCTTCCTCAAACCTGTCTTACATCAGACTGATTGACAACTAGCTCAAACACCTTGAAGGGCTCTTTCCTATCATGTAAATAAATCACGATTCCATGGCAGCCATAATACAGTAGGGCTATTGACCTGCCATGATTGCTTGTAAAAGATTGCTACCAGCATAAATACATAACTTTCAACTACTTGGCTTTAACACAACAATCCACCGCCATCATCATCTGTCATCCTACATCAGATACAGCTGACATGGTAAGGTCATACTTTTGCCACTGAGAGTCCTCGCCCAGATAAGCTAGTACAGAAATATTGCCAGTAATGGATTGATAGTGCTTGCATATAATACTGTATAGGTGCTGGAGAAGATTTATATCATATATATTAATAGCACAATTTTTTTTAAAGTGCTTCAGTTTATATAACGTACTGCTTGAATGCTAGTAATAATATAAGGGTTATTTACTGACATTATGGTGACACAAGGGTTGGTTCTTGGATTCTGAATGGAGTGCTAGTGCTAGTGCATGTAGTTTGTATTTCCATCCCGTGTCCTTGTGGGTTTGCTCCAGTTTCCACCCATGGTCCAAAACCATGGAAGGTGAACTGCTTCTTCCTAAATTGATTTGTGTGTGTGTTTGCTAGTGGTAGGGAACTTGGATTATAAGATACACTGGGGCAGGGACTTATGTATATACATTCTCTGCACAGATGCTTTAGAAATAAAGAGTAATAAATGATGACATTGCATTAAATTAATATTTACACTGAAACAAACAGAAATGGATTTGTCTAGAGCACATTACACAGTTTAAGCAAAGTCCCTGGTCACTAAGGTGTCAGGTGATTTTGCTCCTCTATGCATGTTAGTAAATAACCCTCCTGCTGTCATTTGTGAGCTGCACAATTTGCAGTTCCTGGCAGTCCATGTAATTATGCATACTGATCCTATTTGTAAGCCTAGCCCTCACAGTGCTGCGTGCTCACATTCCACTTTTGTGAACTGTTAAATTTGTGGATCTGCAGGTGAGACGTCCAGACGTCTACCACTACTTTTTTTGAATAATTTTGTCTTTTACATCTAGTAAACAAAATACTGTTTCATCCAGCTTTGCTAATACCTTAATTGGTCTATTTACTAAGCAGTGTTAGTAGTAGTGAAAAGTGATAAGAAAGTGATAAGGTGCCAGCCAATCAGCTCCCAACTGTCATTTTTCAAACACAGCCTCGGAGATGACAGTTGGGAGCTGATTGGCTGGCACCTTATCACTTTCTTATCACTTTTCACTCTGTCTCCTAACACTGCTTAGTAAATAGACCCCTCAATCACTTATGAGCGTGTATCATTGCACATTTACATGTTTTCTTTTTATTTAAATGGTTACATTGCACTTATACGGTACATGTGATTTCCCAAATAAAGTGCACCTGCTTACTTCCCAACCACCCCGACTTTGGCTGGACAGTCCTGATTTATGGGTATTGTCCTGCGATCAGTTGGAAGGTATTTCCTCTTTTATACCGTATGCAGTAATAAAATGTGCTAAGCACACCCACTGAGCATTGTCACATACTATAAAGTAGCTAAGCCACCGGCAAGCAGCAGCCATGCTCCCATGTCCTGATTGCACACAATGAAGCTGCGAAAATATGCTAATGTCTGCCACCGCTCAGCCAGCATAGAGACTCCCACTGATGTTTTCTCATATCCGTAATACCTTGCAGTCCTGCGTATGCATCGGTACCATCGGAGCACATTGACCCATCACGCGCAATTACAGCAGCTCTGACCTGTCTCAAAAATTGCAAGTCTCGACGCACGTAGTGAGTACATAAGCTGAGTAGGCAATAGCAGTGGCTAATTTATGCATGCCCATGCAATAGAATTCCAATGCCTGTGTTTCTGTAACCACTCCCCCGTCACCATCCCCCAAACACTCATGGCCTGTCACTCACTGTGCGATGGATTCCTGTCTGCGTCCATAATCGCAGTGGGATCGCCGCACACGCACAGTGCGGTACATGCACAGTACGCAACAATTGGCCGAACTGCGTACGTAGTTGCAATTATGATCCATGCAGAATCAGGCCCATAGTGTGGAAAGACTTTCAAAGGGGCTTCTCTCACCGAGGGAACTACTATGGGGCAGGTCTGTAATAGAGGACAGACGGAGAAGAAAGATGCACGGGGGAGTTGCACATGCACAAAAGGCGCATGCCGCTGGTTGTGCCTCCGTAGAGAGACGCTCAGTAAATAAACAGAGGCTGGACGCAGCATGCCTCTAACACCTCACCTCGCTCAAGGCTGTCTCTGGTAACATAAATTCAACATCATGAGCAGGGCCGGTTCTAGACATTGTGGAGCTCAGGGCGAAAGTTCACAGTTGCGCCCCCCCCCCCAAAAAAAAGAAATAAAAAAAAAATTTTGTAGATGATGTTCCTCTGCACGCGCTGAAAGCACACATGCTTCCGGAAAGGGGGCGAGTCCTTGCGGAACACCCCCAATTCATCAAACTGTGGGGCGTGCCCAGCACTTATGAAGGTGCTGGGCTTCCCCCAAGCTCTCCCCTTGTGGCGAATAATTGCCATGTGCAGTAATGCGCCTTACACAGTAATGCCCTTTATAAATACATTATGCCACATGCAGTAATGCTCTTTATAAACAAATTATGCCACACACAGTAATGCCCTGTATAACACATTATGCCACATGCAGTAATGCCCTTTATAACACATTATGCCACATGCGGTAATGCCCTTTATAAACACATTATGCCACATGCAGTAATGCCCTGTATAACACATTATGCCACATGCAGTAATGCCCTGTATAGCACATTATGCCACACACAGTAATGCCCTGTATAGCACATTATGCCACACGCAGTAATGCCCTGTATAGCACATTATGCCACACACAGTAATGCCCTGTATAGCACATTATGCCACACGCAGTAATGCCCTGTATAACACATTATGCCACATGCAGTAATGCCCTGTATAACACATTATGCCACATGCAGTAATGCCCTGTATAGCACATTATGCCACACGCAGTAATGCCCTGTATAGCACATTATACCACACACAGTAATGACCTTTATAACACATTATGCCACACGCAGTAATGCCCTGTATAACACATTATGCCACATGCAGTAATGCCCCGTATAACACATTATGCCACACGCAGTAATGACCTTTATAACACATTATACCACACGCAGTAATGCCCTGTATAACACATTATGCCACATGCAGTAATGGCTTTTATAACACATTATGCCACATGCAGTAATGCCCTGTATAACACATTATGCCACATGCAGTAATGCCCTGTATAGCACATTATGCCACATGCAGTAATTCCCTTTATAATACAGTATCCCCAATTCAAATTACGCAACACATTAGTCCCTTATTCATGTTATGACACACAGTGGTGCCCTTTTACACAATGCCCAAATTAATGCCCCTTATACACAAGGCCCACAGTACTGAGTAGTAGTGCCCCTAATACAATGCCCACAGTAGTAGTGCCCCCTATAGTAGTGCCCACATGAGTAGTGCCCCAGTAATAATGCCCCCTATAGTAGTGCCCACAGTAGGAATGCCCCCTATAGTAGTGGCCAAAGTTGGAATGCCCCCTTTAGTGCCCCCTATAGTAGTGCCCCCAGTAGGAATGCCCCCTTATAGACATGCTCCCAGTAGTAATGCCCCCCTATAGACATGCCCCCAGTAGTAATGCCCCTTACAGACATGCCCCCAGTAGTAATGCCCCCTTATAGACATGCCCCCAGTAGAAATGTCCCCTTATAGACATGCTCCCAGTAGTAATGCCCCCCTATAGACATGCCCCCAGTAGTAATGCCCCTTATAGACATGCCCCCAGTAGTAATGCCCCCTTATAGACATGCCTCCAGTAGTAATGCCCCTGTATAGACATGCTCCCAGTAGTAATGCCCCCTATAGACATGCCCCCAGTAGTAATGCCCCTTATAGACATGCCCCCAGTAGTAATGCCCCCTTATAGACATGCCCCTAGTAGTAATGCCCCCATGACTCTCTTCTGAAAAATAAAAAATACAAACACAATACTTACCTTAGGCCCCGCCCCTGCATCCGCTGCCGTCCGGTCCGACCATGGCTCCACCACGGATCTATGGGAGAGACGTCATGACACCCTTCCCATAGTGCTCTCTGCTGGAGCCGGAGCTCTGGAGTGAGCTTCGGCTGCCTTTGCAGGGAGGGAGCCGGGTGCCCGCTGATAATAAATATCAGCTGGCGCCCGGAAACGCTGGGGAGACCGGCGCTGTTTTTTTTTATTATTTTTTATTATGGGATTTATTTAGTTTTTTACCTTCTGGGGACTCAGTGGCGCCCTCTAGGGGCCGGCTCCCCGGGCGACGGCCCTGTTAGCCCACCCCTAGAACCGCCACTGATCATGAGCATTTAGTAAATGTGATGACAGACCTTATGTCAATGACATTGTTTTTACTGGTCACATGAAATACTCTGACTGAGGCACCATCTACCAGCTTTCTAATAAAATGGTGTCTGATAGCAATGTTTGGAACTACCATGTTGCTTAGTATTGGAATTTAAGTCTATTGCATTTCTATTATCACATGCAATGTTGATGGTCTCATTTAAACTAAAAATACCTCACACTTAGGTTTGTATTTACCAAGCAGCGGCTTTGTGGGTTGCAGGGGAAAATTTCAACCTGCAGTCAGTGTAAAGTCCAGCGGGACATGTTGAGGTGTTACCCATGGCCACCAATCAGATTCTCTCTATCATTTTCTAGAATGCAATAGAGAAATGATAGCTATAACCGGAATCGGCATGTAATGCCAGCTGTCAGGACGCCTCCTGTCACAATACCAACAGCGGTATCTCGATTGTTGGTATCCCAACAGGGGTCGGGTAAGTATACTTACCCTCCCCACTTCTCCCCTAACCCTCTCTTCTTGTAGCCTAACCCTAACACTCTCCGTTAATGCCTAACCCCAACCCCCCCAGGATACCTATCCCCCCCCTAGGGGTTCCTAAACCTAATCTCCCCCCCAAAACCTATCGCTAACCCGCTATGTAACCTAAACCTAACACTCCCCCCTGCGGCTAACACTAAGGATGCCCCCGGATTTACCTCGTTTCGGGCTGCTGTCAAGCTGTGTTCTGGCATCAGGATTAAGATAGGCGTCGGTATTTCGACACCTATCTGAAGTCACTTGTGCTTCGGCCATCGGGATTTAGACAGGTGGCCTCACGTTCGCCGGTCTGCTAATTACATCCCACTATACAAAAAACAAAACAAACAACCTCTCAATATTACACTATTGTGGCGTTTTATGTCTTTTATTTCATGTGAGAACGGTTCGATCATTGGAGGAAAATTGCCTATATTGAAGTTGAACAAGTTTGGAGCGCAAGAGAGGTTGTTTGTTTTGTTTTTTGTATATCAATTATTATAAGTTTGGTGACTTATCATCTTACCACCTCTGCTGCTCCAAGTGCAGCGCCATTGGACTGAGGGCCTGATTCAGAGCCGGACGCTCTGAACGAACGCCCGCTCTGAATCAGGGCGTTTTTTTTTTTTATTAGTGCGGCCTCTTGGACGCTCGCATAGCTGTGGGTTACCACCCACAGCTTATGCGAGTGTCCATGATGATGGTCGCGATGGTCAAGACTAGGGGTGAGCGGGTTCGGATTTCTGAAATCCGAACCCCCCCGAGCCCCCCCGATCCGAGTCCGATCCGAATCAGGCTCGACTTTTCCCGCCTGACTCGGATCTGAAATCGAGGCAAAACGTCATCATCCCGCCTTCCGAGTCTCGCGGGTTTTGGATCCTATATAAGGTACCCACGTCGGCGCCATTTTCTCACTCGGCTGTGGACAGTGAAGAGGGAGGGTGGGAGTTAGGGCTGTGTAGTGTAGTGTAGTGTAGTGTAGTGCTGCTGTTGTCCACTACTTCAAAGTCCATAGGGGCTGGCTGTGTTGTGCTGTGCTGCTGTTGTTAATAGGGGCTGTGTCCACTACTTCAAAGTCCATAGGGGCTGGCTGGACTGTGTTGTGCAGTCAGTTCTCCATAGGGGCTGTGTCCACTCCAAAGTCCTGTGCAGTGTCCCAGTCCTAAAGGAGTGCTGTAGTGTTGTCCAGGGGGTGCTCTGTCCATCAGGGGTGCTCCCCCCAAGTGCTAAAAAAATAATATATTTTCTGTGTTTGTGAATTGTGTGCGCAGTAGCCGCACGTGCATCAACAAAGTAGTGCCAAGCGTGCGCCTGTGTCATAAGTAAAGGGCCGGCTGGCTTGACCGTTAAAGGGTGCTGTAACCCCCGAAAGTACACTCCAGTCCAAACCAAAAAAAAATTATTTTCTGTGTTTGTGAATTGTGTGCGCAGTAGCCGCACGTGCATCAACAAAGTAGTGCCAAGCGTGCACCTGTGTCATAAGTAAAGGGCCGGCTGGCTTGACCGTTAAGGGTGCTGTAACCCCCAAAAGTACACTCCAGTCCAAACCAAAAAAAAAATTATTTTCTGTGTTTGTGAATTGTGTGCGCAGTAGCCGCACGTGCATCAACAAAGTAGTGCCAAGCGTGCGCCTGTGTCATAAGTAAAGGGCCGGCTGGCTTGACCGTTAAAGGGTGTTGTAACCCCCAAAGTACACTCCAGTCCAAACCAAAAAAAAAATTATTTTCTGTGTTTGTGAATTGTGTGCGCAGTAGCCGCACGTGCATCAACAAAGTAGTGCCAAGCGTGCGCCTGTGTCATAAGTAAAGGGCCGGCTGGCTTGACCGTTAAAGGGTGCTGTAACCCCCGAAAGTACACTCCAGTCCAAACCAAAAAAAAAATTATTTTCTGTGTTTGTGAATTGTGTGCGCAGTAGCCGCACGTGCATCAACAAAGTAGTGCCAAGCGTGCGCCTGTGTCATAAGTAAAGGGCCTGCTGGCTTGACCGTTAAGGGTGCTGTAACCCCCGAAAGTACACTCCAGTCCAAACCAAAAAAAAAATTATTTTCTGTGTTTGTGAATTGTGTGCGCAGTAGCCGCACGTGCATCAACAAAGTAGTGCCAAGCGTGCACCTGTGTCATAAGTAAAGGGCCAGCTGGCTTGACCGTTAAGGGTGCTGTAACCCCCGAAAGTACACTCCAGTCCAAACCAAAAAAAAAATTATTTTCTGTGTTTGTGAATTGTGTGCGCAGTAGCCGCACGTGCATCAACAAAGTAGTGCCAAGCGTGCGCCTGTGTCATAAGTAAAGGGCCGGCTGGCTTGACCGTTAAAGGGTGCTGTAACCCCCAAAGTACACTCCAGTCCAAACCAAAAAAAAAATTATTTTCTGTGTTTGTGAATTGTGTGCGCAGTAGCCGCACGTGCATCAACAAAGTAGTGCCAAGCGTGCGCCTGTGTCATAAGTAAAGGGCCGGCTGGCTTGACCGTTAAAGGGTGCTGTAACCCCCAAAGTACACTCCAGTCCAAACCAAAAAAAAAATTATTTTCTGTGTTTGTGAATTGTGTGCGCAGTAGCCGCACGTGCATCAACAAAGTAGTGCCAAGCGTGCGCCTGTGTCATAAGTAAAGGGCCGGCTGGCTTGACCGTTAAAGGGTGCTGTAACCCACAAAGTACACTCCAGTCCAAACCAAAAAAAAAATTATTTTCTGTGTTTAGCCGCACGTATATATCAAATCGATATAACATAAATGGAGGACCAAACTTTCTCCGATAAAAATAAAATAGAGAAAGATCAAGAACCACTTCCTCCTAGTGCTGAAGCTGCTGCCACTAGTCATGACATAGACGATAACATGCCATCAACGTCGTCTGCCAAGGCCGATGCCCAATGTCATAGTAGAGGGCACATACAATCCCAAATGGCAAAGTTCAGGAAAATGACCTTGAAAAAGACATTTAAATCAGCTGAAGAGAAACGTAAACTTGCCAATATGCCATTTACGACACGGAGTGGCAAGGAACGGCTAAGGTCGATCCCTAGTATGTTCATGACTAGTGGTTCAGCTTCACATGACGATGGAAGCCCTCCTCCCACTAAAAAATCAAAAGAGTTAAGCTGGCAAAAGCACAGCGAAGAACTGTGCTTTCTAAGAAGATATCACAAATCCCCAAGGAGAGTCCAAGTGTGGTGGTGGTTGCGATGCCTGACCTTCCCAGCACTGGACGGGAAGAGGTGGCTCTTTCCACCATTTGCACGCCCCCTGCAAGTGCTGAAAGGAGCACCCACAGTCCACTTGCTGATATGCAAATTGAAGATGTCACTGTTGAAGTACAACAGGATGAGGATACTGGTGTAGCTGGCGCTGAGGAGGAAGTTGGCGAGGAGGATTCTGATGGTGATGTGGTTTGTTTAAATCAGGCTCCGGGGGAGACAGTTGTTGTCCGTGGGATGAAAAAGCCCATCACGGTCATGCCTGGGCAGAAGACCAAACATTCCACCTCTTTGGTCTGGCAATATTTCTATCCAAATCTGGACAACAACTGTCTTGCCATATGTACCATATGTAAAGGTGACATAAGTAGGGGTAGGGACGTCAACCACCTAGGAACATCCTCCCTTATACGGCACCTGCAGCGCGTTCATAAAAAGTTACTGTCAAGTTCAGAAACTTTGGCTAAGACCGTAAGCAGTCCAGGGACACCTAAATCCCGTTGTCCTGTTGTATCCAAGCGCCTGCAAACCACACCGTCAACTCCCTCCTCGTCAATTTCCTCCTTAGTCAGGATCGGAAGTAGTCCTGCAGGCCATGTCACTGGCATGACTGACTCTCCTATCCGGGATTCCTCTGGAGGATCCTGCATTGCTACGCCTACTGCTGCCGCTGCTGCTGTTGCTGCTGCTGGGAGTCGTTCATCATCCCAGAGAGGAAGTAGGAACACCACTACTTTTACTAAACAATTGACCCTCCAACAGTCCTTAGCGAGGAGGATGAAGTACGACAGCAGTCATCCTGAAGCAAAACGTATAACTGAGGCCTTGACTGCTATGTTGGTGTTAGACGTGCGTCCGGTATCCGCCATTAGTGCAGTGGGATTTAGACAATTGATGGAGGTAGTGTGTCCCCGGTTCCAAATCCCGTCTAGATTCCACTTCACTAGGCAGGCGATACCGAGACTGTACAGAAACGTCAGAAAAAGTGTCCTCAGTGTCCTGAAAAATGCCGTTGTACACAATGTCCACTTAACCACGGACATGTGGACAAGTGGAACAGGGCAGACTAAGGACTATATGACTGTGACAGCCCACTGGGTAGATGTATCACCTTACGCAGCAACAGCAGCAGCGTCACCAGTAGCAGCATCTCAGAAATGCCAGCTCGTTACAAGGCAGGCTACGCTGTGTATCACCGGTTTCAGTAAGAGGCACACCGCCGACAACCTCTTAGAGAAACTGAGGGAAATCATCGCCCAGTGGCTTACCCCACTTAGACTCTCCTGGGGATTTGTGATATCTGACAACGCCACCAATATTGTGCGGGCATTACATCTGGGCAAATTCCAGCACGTCCCATGTTTTGCTCACACAATAAACTTGGTGGTGCAGAATTTTCTGAAAAGCGACAGGGGCGTGCAGGAGACGCTTTGGGTGGCCCGAAAAATTTCTGGCCACTTTCGCCATTCAGCGACTGCGTGCCGAAGACTGGAGCGCCAGCAAACACTCTTGAACCTGCCCCGCCATCACCTGAAGCAAGAGGTTGTGACGCGGTGGAACTCAACCCTCTATATGCTTCAGAGGATGGAGGAGCAGCAAAAGGCCATACAAGCCTATACATCCACCTATGACATAGGCAAAGGAGGGGGTATGCACCTGACTCAAGCACAGTGGAGAATGATTTCCGTGTTGTGCAAGGTTCTCCAGCCCTTCGAACTTGCCAAACGTGAAGTCAGTTCAGACACTGCCAGCTTGAGTCAGGTCATTCCCCTCATCAGGCTTTTGCAGAAGCAGCTGGAGAAAGTGAAGGAGGAGCTAAGACGGAGCGATTCCGCTCGGCATGTGGGACTTGTGGATGAAGCCCTTCATTCGCTTTGCCAGGATTCCAGGGTGGTCAATCTGTTGAAATCAGACCACTACGTTTTGGCCACCGTGCTCGATCCTAGGTTTAAAGCCTATGTGGTGTCTCTCTTTCCGGCCGACACAAGCCTGCAGAGGTGCAAAGACCTGCTGGTGAACACACTGTCAGCTGAAGCGGAACGTGACACGTCAACGGCTCCTTCTTCATTTTCTCCTGCAACTGGGGCTGCCAGGAAAAAACTTAGGTATCCTAAGCAACCCGCTGGCGGTGATGCAGGGCAGGCAGGACCAAGTTTGGACATCTGGTCCGGACTGAAGGACCTGGCAACAATTTCTGACATGTCTACTGTCACTGCATATGATACTGTCACCATTGACAGAATGGTGGAGGATTACATCGGTGACAGCATCCAAGTAGGCATGGCAGACAGTCCATACCTGTACTGGCAGGAAAAAGAGGCAATTTGGAGGCCCCTGTACAAACTGGCTCTATTTTACCTGAGTTGCCCCCCCTCCAGTGTGTACTCCGAAAGAGTGTTTAGTGCAGCCGGGAACCTTGTCAGCGAAAGGCGTAGGAGGTTGCTTCCACAGAATGTGGAGAAGATGATGTTCATCAAAATGAATTATCAGCTCTTCCAGGGAGACCAGCCTCCAGAAGGTACAGAGGGACCTGTGGTGGTGGATTCAAGTGGGGACGAGTTAATACTTTGTGAGGATGAGGATGTACACACTGAAGAGGGTGAGGAATCGGTGGATGAGGAGGATGAGGATGACATCTTGCCTCCATAGAGCCAGTTTGTGCAGGGACACATTAATTGCCAGCTTGTTTTGTGGGGACCCAAACGAACCAATCATTTCAGCCACAGTTGTGTGGCAGACCCTGGCGCTGAAATGATTGGTTTGTTAAAGTGTGCATGTCCTGTTTATACAACATAAGGGTGGGTGGGAGGGCCCAAGGACAATTCCATCTTGCACCTCTTTTTTTTCTTTGCATTATGTACAGTTTGGGGCCTAGTTTTTCAAACTGCCATCCTGTCTGCCACTGCAGTTTCACGCCTAGATGGGTCACGTGTTTGTGCCGCCCACTCGTGTCGCTTAGCATAGTCATCCAGCTACCTCGGTGCAACGTTTTGGACATAAAAACACTATTGTGAGGTGTGAGGTGTTCAGAATAGACTGGAAATGAGTGGAAATTAAGGTTATTGAGGTTAATAATAGCATAGGAGCAGAAAAACCTACAAATTCTGTGATTTTAGCTGTTTTTATGCTTTTTTAAAAAAAAATACAGATCCAAAACACAAAACCCAGAACCCAAAACACGGAAGGGTGGTTTTGGCAAAACCAATCCAGATCCAAAACACGAAGAAAGATCCAGATCCAAAACCAAAACACAAAACACGAAAAGTGGCCGGTGCACACCCCTAGTCAAGACCATCGCGACCATCGGGCTTGCGACGAGACCCTTGCGGTAGGGTCTCGTGGCCGCAAGCCCTGGAGTGATTTTGGCTCTATCAGAGCCAAAATCATTCCCACTGACATCACTAGGGATGTCAGTGGGGCCGGACCCAGACGGTTGGCGTTCCCATGGGAACGCCTCCATCTGGGCAGCCACGCCCCCGGATCGCCCACCAAAGGGGGAGTGCTGTCAATCACCATCGACAGCAGGCCCCCTTTGGTGCGAGACCTGGAGTGACGGCTTCCCCGTCGCTGGCCGGGTCTCGCGCATGCGCACGAGGGCACCATCGACCCGCTTGCGAGCATACAGCGCTCGCGAGCGGGTCTGAATGAGACCCTGAATTATTTTTGTATATTGAAGTATACATCCCACTATAACCTGATTTGTTGTTATGGGCAACTTATTGTTGCCTATGTAACTGCATGGATTACTTTTGGCATTTAGGGGAATGAAAAATGATGTAGACTTTATATTCTGGGGTGCAGCAGGTTACGTATAGTCTGCACACATGGAGACTGTTTGAGAGGACACATTTTAACTGTACTTCATTAATGTGCACATTGGGCCTGATTCAGCAGCGATCGCAACTACGATTACGCACGCAATCATCCGATTTCTGCATCGCAACGCGTGTGCGCAAACGCTCCGCTGTGACTGGGACTACGCAGACCCATTGAAGAGTGATTGACAGGAAGTACCGTTTGGGGGTGGTGACGGGGGGGGGGGCATTTTAATGTTTTATTCACACTGGTTATGTGCACCTACATATGTGGTTTCCTATATAAAGTGTGCTTATATGGCATGAAAGGCATCGCATTGAAAGTAATGCCTAGCCCCTGATTATCTCCACCTCAGGTGATGTGTAAAAATTAGGATGTGGGACCAAACAATCTCTTCAGCAGAAATGTATCTATAATGGGTGCAAGGTATGCAGTGTACATGGGCCCATGAGTCAAAGGGACCCACACCACTGACCCTGCACCCATTGGCTATACTTTCTGTGGCCACTGCAGAAATCATGGGAGATATACAGTAGATTCTGGAACAGTTACAGATTCTTCTCCATGGATGTACTACTCTCAAAACATACTGTAGGATGATGATGATGTCAAAAACGAAGGGCACATGCGCTAACAATACACTGGGGCTCTTATCCATAGTTAGAAACCCAACTTCACAGCAACACATACAAAGTTATGCCACTCCCACTGTACTGGCACCAGCACCCTGGTCATCTTCCCATCCATGTGACCCCCCTTCCCTTGGGCATCCTTTCCTCTTAGGCACCTTCGAGCTATGAAACAGTCTCTTCTTTTGCCTTACTGGGAGTGTGGTCCAGGGCTGTGATATCACAGTGCCGGGATACGTTTAAGATGCCGACGGTCGCAATCCCGACAGCCGGCATCTAGAATCCTTAATCCCGCTGGGGTTAAATGACAGGCGTCTATAATACAGACGCCTGTCATTTTCCCAACGCCGGCACACCGGCGCCCGGCATCCCGATTGAAGGGATGCCAGGCGCCACAAGCGGACAGCCGCGGGGGTGGGGGGAGGGTTAGGTTTAGGCCACCCGGGGGGGACTTAGGGTTAGGCACCCCCCCGGGAGGGTTAGGGTTAGGCTAGGAGGAGGGAGGGTTAGGGTTAGGCACCCCCCCCGGGTCTTGGGGTTAGGCACCCCCCTGGGATTTAGGTTTTGGCAGCGGGGAAGGGGGGGTTAGGGTTAGGCACTTAGAGGGGGGAGGTTAGGGTTAGGCACTTGGGGGTAGGTTAGGGTTAGGGTTTTAGAATAGAATAGTTTATACTTACCTTTAGACGATCGGGATTTCCAGCGCTGTCGGTCTTCCGCTGCCGGGCTCTGCTGTTTTGTCGGCTGCCGCAGCCGGGATTCGACCAGCCGGTCATGCGGCAGCCGGCATTCCATACCGAATCCCACAGTACCACGCTCCCACTGCATCACGGAAATGGCTAAAATGCAACCGGACACCCTACAGGTAGAAAACTACTGACTGCTGCTCCATCTTATCCGTCATGTCATGCTACTCGATGTCATTAGCCGGCACTCAGTGTGGGAGAAATAAATAAACTTTATATAGCACCAGCATATTCTTTTGCACGTTACAATTGGGGACAATGCTGAATGACTGACTGCATTTAGTGTTACCCCTAAATATTGGGGCCTAGGTGACAGATAAGGTTTGCCATAGGCAAACGTAGCAGGGTTTCCGGTTTCCTGGAAACTCCCTTTCCCAGCCCACACCATAACCCTGATAGAAATAGTGATAAATTCTATTATAACTAGTGATGCACAAATGAAATAATTAGCACCACCTGTGGATCTTTTAACATGTACCAGCCAGTAATAAATACACCTGTGCCCCAGCTAGGAGATCTGGAAAACATGCACTTTTAGGGGTGCACTGCTATAGACCATCAATAGGATTAATTATTAGTACTGTATCCAGTGCAATATGTACATATATGTCTAGGGCAATGCTAGGTTCTTCTACTGTTCTCCCAGATACCCAGTCTTGCTCCAATGCTCTGGAATGGTGCCCGCATCTGATATAAAAACATTCAGCTCAGGCATTTAATAGCTTACTGTGATCGCTGGACCCATATATGCTGGAATTATGACACATAGTATTAAAGCTAGTTAAGTGTTAATTATGCCCTCTTTATGGACTGGCCACTCTCGCTCTAAAATCAAGCATGGGAATCTAGAAATCCTGCGTTTGCCACTGTTTGCCTACTGTGACCAGATGACCTTAACTTCACCAAGCAATCACAAATTGTTTTTGATCCCACTGGATCTTGGGGTATAAGGTATTCCCTCTTTCTGTCAGTAACCATTTATTACTGAGGCTACCCACTGCGCCGTGGGCATGTAACATTGCTGCCACCACCAAGCTCCTTCACCGGCAATTGGAACCACTTATTTCCATCCAGGCTCCTGCACTGGGACCTGGAACCATTTCTCCTAGCTTCTACGTCGCCACCTGGAACTACCTCTGTTTTGTATGGATAGACAAGTTGCAGCCACACCTCCTGATTGGTGTCAACTGGTTCCCACTGGTCAATCAACACAGACCAGGCCCTGCACAGTAGCTGGCAGAGAGCTTGAGCTTGGAGACACTGGGCTCAATCCAGAACAGCCGGAGAATGGAATAGCGTTTGGCGCAATTCTGTTGACGCAGGACAAAGATGCAGTTATCTTAAAGGCAAGATGTTTATTGCTCTAAAAGTGTTTTAAAAGACTCTTCCCTTGGGGGTATCACAGCATAAAGATGTTACAGCAGTTCATTCCTTCTCGATATCCAAAAATATATACACATACAGAGCACGCAGGTTCTTATATTATCTTACTCCAATACACATTACTAAAGGGGGTAAGTGCGCCCTGTGGATTTTACCCAATCATGTTAAGTGCATGTGCCTAGCATGCACAAGGCATGCTCACCTTTAACATTGTCCCTAATGGACAGTGGGGAGTAGTTACTCAACTTTGATGAGGAAAAAGTTCCCTCTAAATGTACTTCCAGGAGTCTGCTAAGGGACCAAGCCTGCCACCTCTATCCTGAATCTGAGCCTAAAGCTGGCCACACACTAGACCAACTTACATTCAACCAGCCAACTTGTTGATTGGTTGGAATGAAAATCTGGTAACGTATGGGAGTAACTGACGATCAGCAATTTGCTCCTAAATGTCAGAAAACAGATGAAAATGGTCGTTCAGACAAGTCTGTTAAATGTTTGATCTAAACTATTTGTTCAAACAACAGTTTTGGTCCATTTTCCAGCGTTTGGGAGCAAATTGCTGATTGTATTCCTAACCAGATTTTCATTCCAACCAATCAACTAGTTGGCTGGTTGGACAGATAATCTTTAGATGTGTGGCCAGCTTTAGAGATGGGCAACCAAGGTCCCCAGGCAGGATTTCCTGGCCACAGAGGGAAAGCTTCTTGGAGCCAGCTAGACCGGTCCCCTTGTGTTTGGCACTCAGCCCTGCAATCCAGGACAGTTGTACCAGCTTCAGCGGCTTCCTGCTGCCCTGGAGTGCTGGAGTGCCAGAAGCTATGCTTCCGGTTTCCAGCGGTCAGCTTGCAGCCCTGGGGACAAATGCCGGCTGCAGTGGCTCATTGTACACTCTGCTGCCCAGCCACGGTAAGCAGCCAGCACGGAGTGACCTGCTGTAACCACTGGAGCGCTGGGAGCTTAGCTCCTGGTCCTTAACATGAATCACTCAGCGGCTCCCCAGCCCTAGTTAACACACCATTGCTGCATCCGCAGGAGAGGGTCCGTGCCGTGGCAGATCATACATTTACAATCCTTTTTTAAACACTAATACATTTAAAAAATTGTTGCCTAGCGCCTATAATTTATTTTAAAAATGGCACTGCAGCACGAGAGTTAACCCCTTTAGTGCCGCCGCGGCCTTTTTACACACGTGTGCCCGGTCTCCAGCCACACCTACCAGTTGTGTTGCTCCTGCACTTCCAAAGTAAGGGTCAGGGCATGGTAGGTACCCTACACGAATACAGCAATCTTATTTCAGCTTTACACTAACAGCTCTTTGCCCAGGATAATTTTATGAAGCAAATTTGCTTGTTTGACTTGTCTTTCCATTATTTATGCCACGTTAGGGGCTGATGTTGAGATTTATTTATGTCACTTTTTTATACTCCAACACTGGTAGAGCATTAACCACACTACATATATCAGATAATACTGTATAATCCCGTCCAACGATGCGTCTGTATAAATCATAACATAACTGAGTCTTCCTGTAAATCAGTAAAGATAAGTCATTGTATAAACACCCAAATATAGACAAGAGCAAGAATCGAAATAGCTGTAGGCGTCTCAATGTATGCTGGCATTAGGTAACAATGAGTAAAGTTACAATATTGGGTTTTTTCTATTTTTTTATTTGTATTACATTTGAATGTGTACTCTAAAGGTCCCCATACACGGTAAGATTTGTAATCACATCTGATGTCGCATACGATTTCCCTTGAAATTTCTTCCCTTCAGATTCTGTAAGATTTGTGTTTAAAATGCAACAATTCAACATAAAACCATACGATTTGAACTATCGTACATGATTTGAAATCGTATAAGATGGATCGTAGGCAGCAAATTACCACACAATGCATCTGCTCGAATCTCAGTAGGGGAGGGCTTAAAAAGACAGCAGCCATTTTAAGATTTTTGCACACTCTGCTCAGTGGGACTAGTGATGTTACCCTGCTGAACGTTGTACCATATGCCCCTGCTGACGAAGCTTTTATTAGGGACAATAACCTGGACGACTATCGTATGGATCGTAGCGTATGGATGACGCCACCATCCAGGAGTTGTTACATCTTGTGACCCCCTATATCCAGAGGCAGAACACCAATATGACACCTGTGAGGCCACTGTGAAAGTCATGAAGTTTCAGTACTGTAAATTACAAGGGTTAAAGAGGTCAGGGAGCAATATATGACCTCCTTCAACGTAGTGGGGGCAGTACTATGGCAGAAGGACAGTATACGTTAATGAACTATGGTTGGCATGTGAACTTAATTATACTTACTACTTCGCTGGAGGATACTTGTTCATTTTCTATGTTGTCTCCACCAGCTTCCTCAGTAACACTGTCAATCATTAAGGCCTGTGACGGTCGCTGTGGCTCCTGCTCGTGCAGGAATTTTAGGAGATCAAAATACCACAGTGTACTGCAGTATAAATCAGCTGCCCCGCTCCGGATGCCCGAGATTCGTTTTGTTTCTGATTTTCACGGACATATACTGTTCTTAAATTTTGGATTTATCTCTTGACCCTGGACTCTGGATCTGCCTCATCATGATAGGTCTTGCTTACTACGACGCACTCCTGGACTGCAGCAGCTCTCTAGTGCTTGTTTCGGTAATCAGCACTTTTGACACCACAAACATTCATGCTGGTGGTACAGCTCAATAAATTCCCTTAGGAATTTCTTTTCAAAAGAACTTGTCATTCCTGTTGAAAAAACAAATCGATTAAAATATATTTACAAATATTTGTACCCTTTTAATGTTAATGTTTTGATGTTTGAAAATTTCAAATTAGTTTATATGTTATAATTGTTTAAATAAAATTATTTCCCAAAATGTACTATGTTTTATCATTTTTTTATTTAAAATAAAAAATGTTTGCGGTTTATAATTATTTGTAAAGGGGGAATTCAAGATTTGTTTATATTCAGCTTTAGCCATGAGGTACAATGATGATGTTGTGTATTATAAACAATGATGGGTGTCTATGATGTGGTCTAGACACATTGGTGGAGCAGGGGTATAGACACATTGGTGGAGCAGGGGTATAGACACATTGGTGGTGCAGTGGCATGCATTGGAGGAGCAGGAGTATAGTCACATTGGTGGGGCAGTGGTATGCATTGGAGGAGCAGGGGTATAGACACATTGGTGGCGCAGTGGCATGCAATGGTGGAGCAGGGGTATAGACACATTGGTGGCGCAGTGGCATGCATTGGTGGAGTAGGGGTATAGACACATTGGTGGAGCAGTGGCAGGCATTGGTGGAGCAGGGGTATAGGCACATTGGTGGGGCAGTGGCATGCATTGGTGGAGCAGGGGTATACACACATTGATGGGGCAGTGGCATGCATTGGAGGAGCAGGGGTATAGGCACATTGGTGGGGCAGTGGCATGCATTGGAGGAGCATGGGTGTAGCCACATTGGTGGGGCAGTGGTATGCATTGGAGGAGTAGGGGTATAAACACATTGGTGGCGCAGTGGCATACATTGGTGGCGCAGTGGCATGCATTGGAGGAGCAGGGGTATAGACACATTGGTGGGGCAGTGGTATGCATTGGAGGAGCAGGGATATAGACACATTGGTGGCGCAGTGGCATGTATTGGTGGAGCAGGGGTATAGACACATTGGTGGCGCAGTGGCATGCATTGGAGGAGCAGGGGTATAGGCACATTGGTGGGGCAGTGGCATGCATTGGAGGAGCATGGGTGTAGCCACATTGGTGGGGCAGTGGTATGCATTGGAGGAGTAGGGGTATAAACACATTGGTGGCGCAGTGGCATACATTGGTGGCGCAGTGGCATGCATTGGAGGAGCAGGGGTATAGACACATTGGTGGGGCAGTGGTATGCATTGGAGGAGCAGGGATATAGACACATTGGTGGCGCAGTGGTATGCATTGGTGGAGCAGGGGTATAGACACATTGGTGGCGCAGTGGCATGCATTGGAGGAGCAGGGGTATAGACACATTGGTGGAGCAGGGGTATAGACACATTGGTGGCACAGTGGCATGCATTGGTGGAGCAGCAGTATAGACACATTGGTGGTGCAGTGGCATACATTGGTGGAGCAGCGGTATAGACACATTGGTGGTGCAGTGGCATGCATTGGTGGAGCAGGGGTATAGACACAATGGTGGTGCAGTGGCATGCATTGGAGGAGCAGTGGTATAGACACATTGGTGGGGCAGTGGTATGCATTGGTGGGTCAGGGGTGTAGACACATTGGTGGTGCAGTGGCATGCATTGGTGGAGCAGGGGTGATGGTGCAGGGATGTACAGTATATGCTCACCGCGATCACATCAACTCCGGACAGACGATCAAAAGAATGCTGCTTGTTCTCTCCTCCATGTCATGTGAAAAAATGGCGGCGGGTAGTGGCCAGGGACAACACAGATCCTACATCGGATCTCAGATGAACAAAAGTACATACGATGTGTGTCACATCGTACATAATCAGTTGAGATCTCTCTGCAAAACCATCTGATCTGCGATCCAACTACAAGACGGTGGGGACGCACATTGGGGTCGCAGAACACACAAAAAACACCTATTTTCATACGATTGGTCTGTACAACCCGTCAAAACTGTCCATACCGGGTAAAAAATCTTACCGTGTATGGGCACCTTAAGGTATAGTTTTAACTTTTAGTTCAAAATCTGCAACTATTATCTCACCTCCACTGGTTTTCATATGTAAATATACTGTAGCAGTACATGTTGGCACAACACAGGCATCATGGACTGAGCGGCATATATTGGCACTGGACACCACAGGGTAACATCTTTTAGAAGGATCAATACATGAAAACAAGTGGGAAATAAACTGTTTATTCTATACACTTGCAGGCTTTGTTTCCACTTAAAATTAGGGGTACTAGTACCATTAGCTATTATTATTTACATACACTTAACTGACACATTTTTTTCCCAAAAATCTGGTCAGAAATATATATTTTTCAAATTTAAGAAAGTTTAGAAAATATTTATAAACATATAATTCTATCTTATATTGAAAAAAAAATGCCTAGGGGGTGTTTCGCACCATCCCTTGTCCATAGGTACCCATTGTAAAATTACTTCCCACCCCCATTGGCAATAGACCCCCCCCAGTTGCATTTGCTCTACATTAGCATTCTACCCCCCTAGTGGTAATAGATCCCCATCTATTCACACATACCCTCCCTCTACCCTCAGTGACCAGTGTTATTTTTTAACTATTTTAAAAACACTCCATGCCCCCAGTGCCATTTTGTTTCGTGGGGCATTACACACCTAGCTCCAACCCCCAGTGCCAATAGATTTACCCCATGTTTGTATTGCCCACACTACCATGGGGCATTACCAGTCTTTGTGCAGAGCGCAGTGGATCATGGGTCAGGGGGAATGATGATCAGATCTCTGCACTTGCCGAGATCAACCTAATAGTGCTCAAGGGGAACTACGTTATTCCCCTCCTTGCATTTTTGTCTCTGATGCGAGCTCTCTAGAGTGCCATTCGCTTGGCATTCAGGGGTGCGATTCCAGCAGTGATGTAGTCAGTCATAGACATCAATCCACATTACATGGATTTTATACATTTATACATTTTATAATATACTCTCAATGTGATTTCAAGCAATTTTCTAATGAAACACTTCTGTTTTGTATTTTAAACTGTTCCTATGTAAGTTGCTGCATGAAAAACATGTCAAAATTATTTTTGACATGTTTTTTCCAAGGCATTTTGGGTCTTTTTATCCATATTCTGCATTATAAAATATTTAATGCAAAAATAAATTTTGAAACCTAATGGAGTAAATCCCACAATTAAAACAAAGTTTCTATTATTAATGAATGAATAATGTAAAAAAAATTAACAAAAAAATGTTTTAAACAAGTTGTATGAGATAATCAGACTGTGGAAGTCCATGGTAACAAATTAACCAATTGGATTTAACTTAATGGATTTATCTTAAAAAATATCTCTAGCTTTGTAACCTATGCACTAGGAAAATGGGCACAAATTATGAAAATGCACTTTAGGAGTAATTTTTGCACTTTTACTTATTCAATCAATTGTACAGGTAGCTAAAAATCGATTGTGCCATGTTTTAAAGGGGAAGATTATCAAACCTTATAAAGCAAACAAGTGGAGGAGTTGCCAATAGGGTGCAGCCAATGGCTTCGGTACACCTAGAAAACGGGGCCAACATGCCCCCATATTCTGTAACGCTCCCCGTCGCCACCCACAAATGCCAGCAGCATGTCTATAATGCTGCCGCTTTTGGGGCACTGCGGCCGGCGTCCCAGGCCCGGATCTGCACATGCGCAGATAAAAAAACATCAGAGATTTGTGCAAATATATCGAGTTTACTTAAATCTTTGAATCAGGCCCGAAAAGCAAATGAGCCCTTGCAGATGAAGTATGTCCCATCCCATCCTTATCCCTAACAGATTTTCATAGATACATTCATTGCATTGTAAAAACTCATGAGTGATTTGACTCAGCTTGAAAACACCTTCATTGCTCTTGCTTTACAGGACATACTGTCCAAGGACATCCTAGTTACTGACAGGGAAATGTTTGCAATGAGTAGAAGCCAAAGGTCACCTGGATAACATGTGCTATAAGCTCTGTCCTCAGTGGATGTATGCTTATTGTAAACATCCTAAAACAAAGTAATCAACCTGCTTCAAGAGAAAAAGTAAACTGACTAAAAGTATTTTTTTCTAGCAAATCATAAGTAAAAAAAATAATTATAATGCTCATATCTTAAGTAAGTTTCCTGGATTTATGCCTTTCACAGCGGTGAATTAAAAATGATCTGTAAGGGTAATATCATATGGCTGCAAAACAGCAGCAATTTCTAGCTAAGGGAAGTTAGCATTAATTCTCTGCATTTCTCTTCCACTATAATCTACACAGATTCGGTGTATCTCTTACATGAGCATATTACTCTATTAGGCTTGATACTTACCGTGTGAGAAAAAGGGCTTGTAGGACTTTTATGCCTGTGTAGCGGGGCTAGAAGGAAACCCCAGGCATGGCGGCGGGTCCCGGGGTGCTCCCAACTGAGTCAACATCAGGATGGTGCCGCAAGCGAGCCAGTCATGGCTCATTGTGTCAACCATCCAAGATAGCCAATCGTGGCTTGCTGCGTCATTGCCCCGTCCCCTTCAGCCAGCGCATGGTGTTGGGAGGCAATCCAATGGTTGCAAAGGAGCAAAGAAGAACTCCTGAAGAAAGAAGAGGGAAGAAGATATCGGAAGCCCTGGAGGTTGGCAGCCATTACAAAAGAGTTTAAACTGGCCGCCGCCCACCATTGAAAGACTAAAGAGCTGATGCCCACTGAAAGTGTGGTCGGTAAAGAGGCCCGGAAATCCAGAGGGAGCAATGTGCGAAGCAAAAGAGCTAACGCAGGTCATTGCTCCCAAGGTGAAGAGTGCAGGAACTCTGAGGGTGTTAACCCTCAGGTGAAGCATTCTGGAACTGGCCTAGTGGCTGAACCTGGTTCAGCTGAAGACTACAGAACTGGTAGGGCCAGACATGCCACCATCCCCTGGACCATCAGGGGTCAGACACAAGGCCCATGGGTACCAGCAGGCACTAGGCCTGGAGCACTGCAGGCGGGCAATAGGCCCAGTAAGGCAGAATGGGGAATTAGGCCCCATCACTATATTGAAAACCTTCCTTGGGTGGGCAAAAGGCCCAAGGGTACCAGGTGGCAGCAGGCCACAGATCATTAGTGAGGGCCCCCATCAGGCCATATGAAGGGTTGAGGGTCTGGATGGGGAGGGCATTAGGCCTTACAGCATAATCATTTTGACCCCCTACGTTAGGCAGCACTTGGCCAGGACGCAAATGCACTAGGCCCTGTAGTATTGGCTTATGCAACCCAACATTAGGCGGCACTAGACCGAGGCAGGGACTGAGGCCCTGATTCAGAGCCGGACGCTTTGACCAGAGCGTTCGCTCTGAATCAGGGCCGTCCTATTTAAATTTGGAGCTGCCTTTTGGACGCTCGCATAGCTGTGGGTTACCACCCACAGCTTATGCGAGCGTCCATGATGATGGTCACGATGGTCAAGACCATTGTGACCATCGGGCTTGCGACGAGACCCTGCAGTACGGTCTCGCTGCTGCAAGCCCTGGAGTGATTCTGGCTCTATCAGAGCCAAAATCACTCCCACGGACATCACTAGTGATGTCAGTGGGGCCAGCCCCAGACGGTAGGCGTTCCCATGGGAACGCCTCCATCTGGCAGCCACGCCCCCGGCACACCCACCAAAGGGGGCATGCTGTCACTCACCATCGACAGCACGCCCCCTTTGGTGCGAGACCCGGAGTGACAGCTTGGCTGACGCTATCCGGGTCTCGCGCATGCGCATGACGGAGCTCCCTCCATCGTGCGCATGTGCATTTGGGTACCATCGACCCGCTTGCGAGCGTCCTGCGCTCGCAAGCGGGTCTGAATGAGACCCTGAGACAGAGAGACCAGCCATCCATCAAGGTAACAGTGTCAAATTGGTGAGCGCAATTCATGTTGTGTGCGTGATTTATGTTTGTGCATCATCCCTTCCCTTTTCCCCTTTGGGTGTTTTCGTTTGGGTTTCTCCCTTGTGATTGGCATTTATGTGTAACCAGTCTGAGGCCAACAGTGCCAAAGATGACCATCCACTGATCCCAGTGGAAGTCAACCTGGTACAGCACATGTTTTCCTTGTATGATCTGTGAGCAGGAGGTCAGCCTTACCGGCACGTCTGACCAGGGTTCCACAACTGCCAACTGGAGTGTCATCGGCGGTCTGAAGGTGAGAGCAAGTGGCTTGGGTAAGTGCCTGATTACACCTAAACCGGAGCAGGCATTTTGCACCGTCCCCATGCCACCGCTTCACACCCAGAGCTATTCAATTACAGCCCTTTTCCAGATTGGGATGTATCTGGTGTTGCAGAGCACAGTGGTTGTGTTTGCAAAGCACAAAGTAGTGTTTGCAGAGAGCAAGCTTTCATTGGCTGATGAAAAGAGTTAGGCACAACGCGGGGAGGTCGGGGCCTTGCTAATAACAGAGCTGTGCAAAAATAATATTTTAATTTGTGGCGTGAGATTATTAAAATTAGATACAGTGATTAAGAGGATACATCGTAGAGGTGTTAATTGTTTTGCAGAAGGGAATACAGCCATTTCCAATTTACAGAAACACTTTAATTTCACTGGCTCATAGTTGGTGGAAAATGGGAGAACTTTTATTGTCCTTTTGAGCTTCCTTGGTGTATCGCATTTCTAGGTGCACTCAGAGCAAGGTATAATCTTAAAACACGGAGTGAGGACAGTCCTGGTGCAACCTCATTTTCTGAACATACTTACCGACTTTCTGGCTGCCCCCACCTGCCTCTGGTGCGAGCAGTTTGGTGGGTCAATTGCATCATCATATTACAGGCACTGTAAAACGGGGCATGGGGCTACGATGATGCAATTCAGCGTGAATCGTGTCAATGCCACCCCGGACTGCCCACTTTTGCTGAGTAAGTGGGCGGACGCAAGGGGTGCGGGCATCTTTGGGGGGGGGTGCTGGCCGGTTGCAAGAGACTTGCTTACTTTTCCAGGTGGCTGGGAAGATAGGCAAGTATGTCTCTGAGTGATTCTTAGCCCAGAGCCTCTGCACCTCAGGGCCTGCTCAGTAGCCTCTAGGCCAGTGTTTCCCACACTCATTCCTCATGGAGCACTAACAGCAGAGCCGTAACTAGTCTTTTTGGTGCCCTGTGCCAGAAAGAGCATTAGTGCCCCCCTCATTTTTCAAAGGGACATAATGCACCCAAAAAAGGGGAATGGCCTCATGGGGAAGGGCCAGGGAAGAGATAGGGGAGGGCAGGAGATGCTGGGGATGAAATAAGAGGACGCTACAAGTGAGAATGATAATAAACAGAAAATTGAAAGGCCCAAACAGCGCCCCCTGATCTGTGGTGCCCTGTGCGATGGCACCGGGCGCACTACCCTAGCTACGGCCCTGACTAACAGTGCATGTTTTCCAGGTCTCACAGAAACACAAGTGAAATAATTAGCTCCACCTGTGGATCTTTTAAAATGTGTCAGCCAGTAATGACTACACCTGTGCACCAAGTAGGAAAAATGGAAACCATGCACTGTTAGTGCTCCCTGAGGAATGTGTTTGGGAAACACTGCTGTAGACTA
Organism: Taudactylus pleione; assembly: GCA_031769625.1. Classification (NCBI taxonomy): domain Eukaryota; kingdom Metazoa; phylum Chordata; class Amphibia; order Anura; family Myobatrachidae; genus Taudactylus; species Taudactylus pleione. The sequence continues at coordinate 258,498 of JAUIMM010000042.1, read as the reverse complement.
CTGGTGCAGGTACTCTACATATTTTCTGCGTATTGTCTATCCATTCTGTGACCATAATCTCCATCATAACAAACCCAGCTGTAAATAATTCCCAAGCACCCAAAGGCCTATATAAGATCCGCTAAAATACTAGAGTATGTTGGATCAATTTGTGGCCTGTCTATTTCCAGCTCTGTAATGTATCCTTGGGAATGAATTTCCAGCATTCTTGTACTATTGTTATTCTCAGTCTTTGACTTGTCTCTTGTTTTTGGACTTGTTTCTTCCCTCTCTGTTAAGCTGGGTATACACCTGTAAAATCGTTGGGCCGTTCTTTCAATATCAAGCCGTTCGTTCGATATTGGAAGAATGTGTACGCAGTTACGCACCTTCGATTATGTTTTGTCGGATGAAAACTGGACACATCAAAGGATCGCATCTTATGTACACTACAGTTTAATAATCAGCCGATTCGACCGGGTTATATCGGACCAAAAGTGCAATGTGTATGCACCTTCGTTCTTGCGACCATTCTTATGATTGTATACCAAAGCAGGGCTGCCTCTGTGGGCGTGCTAGGGGCAGGCACCCCCCCAGGAGGGTTAGGTTTAGGGTGCGGGCAAGTGAGGTTAGGGTTAGGTACCACCGGAGGGATTTAGGGTTAGGCACCGCCGGGGGGAGGTTAGGGTTAGGCACCATTAAGGGAGGGTTAGGGGGGGGGACAGGGGAGGGTTAGGGTACATACCAGCCCCAGTCAGGATCTCCACTGTTCGGGCTTCCAGCGTCGATATTTTACGTCCGCCGGGAACACATCCAGCGGCATTAGATACCGATTCCATAGTGGCATATGTCACTCACACACCCCATGCCATAAATGCATCACATGTCAACATCCCAGCCTGTTTCCAAGTGATGCATTGCTGGCATGGTCCTATATGGCAGACATATAAGAGTATATATTTGCAGACGCAGACAATTGCACATAATACAACAGTAACTTAATAAAACAACACACACACAGAGATGTGCGCTGACTCCCGTGTTTTGGTTTTAGATCTGGATTAATCTTCGTGTTTTGGTTTTGGTTTTGAAAAATCACCCTTAAGTGTTCTAGATCTGAGCTTAAAAAGAAAAAAAAATTATAAAAAGGTTTTAAAAAATGCTAAAATCATGTCATTTTTGCAATCCAAAACCTGAAGTTTGGGTTTAAAATCTGAATTCTGAATTGCAGGAAGATCAGAACCGCAACTCGGATCTGTCAGAATCTCCTCAAGAGATCATAAAAACAAATCGGATTTGTCCAGATTCACGAAATTCGGGGGGATTCGTCTTTCTGGAGAACTGAACCACACATCTCTACAAATTACACACCAGGGGCTGCATAGAACAAAATAGGGGCTATTCAGACATTTTCCTTGTCACGGTACCCTTGCATTATCTAGTCGTAAAAATAATTTGCATATGTAAAGTTCTTTGCAATTGTAATAATTTTTTTGGAAAGCACTGTAATTTTTTCTTCTAAGGCCCGTATTCAATTTGATTAAAAATTCCAGACTTTTCGCCTACTGGACTTTCCGCCTCCCTCGCCTGTTTTCCAGGCGGAAAAGTATCGCACGCGTGCCCGCTTATCCTGGTATTCAATTTCAAAGGATGCACCCCTAAACCACAATTCTGCACTTTTCCTCACCAGTTATTCTGTGGAGAAAAGTTATTCCCGTTTTTTTACAAAGACTTTTCGCACTGGTGAAAAGTCTTTGAAATTGAATACGGGGATAATGCAAACAGGCAAAAATTATCACCAATAACGGCTTTTCGCCTCAGATTGAATACTGCACTATGTCTTTAAGGTGGTCATTAAACGGCTCCATTTTCTCCTCCATGCTACTTTTGTCGCTGGAACTTTCTGGCGGTTTTATGTCTGCTCCGGGATCGGTATGAAATACCGCCGGCCCTCTGGCCGGCAGTTCGCAACCGGGCAGCGGCAGGCCGACAGAAGCAGAGTTCCCGGCAGCGGAAGCACGACAGCGCTGGAAATCCCGATCGTTTGTAGGTAAGTAAAAACTAACCTAACCTAACCCCCTAAACCTCCCCCCCAAGTGCCTAAACCTAATCCCCCCTCTAAGTGCCTAACCCTAACCCCCCCCTTCCCCGCTGCCTAAACCTAAATCCAAGGGGGGGTGTCTAACCCTAAGACCGGGGGGGGGGTTCCTAACCCTAACCCTCCCTCCCCCTAGCCTAACCCTCCCGGGGTGGGTGCCTGACCCTAAGTCCCCCCCGAGAGCCCTAACCCTAACCTTCCTCCCCGCGGCTGTCCGTTCGCAGCGCCCGGCATCCCTTCGATCGGGATGCCGGGCGCCGGTCTCCCGGCGTCGGGAAAATGACAGGTGTCTAGATATAGACGCCTGTCATTTAACCCACGCCGGGATAAAGCAATTGGGAAGCCGGCTGTCGGTATCACGTCAGCCGGTTTCCCGATTGCATCCCGTCTGCTCCCTACTTGTCTCCTTCTATCCAAGATCTCTATTATATCTAAATGGAATATACAGAATAATATATTAGTGGAATGTATTATTAATGACACTTTTTGCCTTCCACTTGACTAGCAGTCTAGGCTCACCTTGGACACTGCTGGTGATCACTTTGTGCTCATACCTCCCTGATGTGGTGTCTTGTGCAGTGTGCGTGATATCAACTGTTGTGAATAAGAGAAGTGATATGTTCACCTATAGATACGGTAGGACTTTCATAAGTTCTTATTGTTATTAAAGTTATAGAGTTGCTGCATACTTAAAATACATTAATATTTAAATTGTTTGTTATTCTAATATATACAGTATATATATATATATACTGTGTGTGTATATATATATATATATATATATATATAGTATATATATATATATATATATATATATACAGTCAGGTGCATAAATATTGGGACATTGTCAGAATTTTCATATTTTGGCCTCTATTCACCATCACAATGGCTTTGAAATGAAACACACTAGATGTGCTTTAACTGCAGACTTTCAGATTTAATTTGAGGGTAATTACAGCCAAATCAGGTGAACGATGTAGGAATTACAACGGTTTCTATATGTGCCTCCCACTTTTGAAGGGGCCAAAAGAAATGGGACCTGACTGTATATGCAATTGCAACCACGTACTCAGACTGGCCGATGGTGCAAACTGCGCATGCATATGCACTGCAATGTGCATGCGCAGGACAGGATTGTGATCGCACTGCTATCACACGCACATAGAAAGCCATCGCAGAGTGAGTGATGTGACATCAGTGTTTGGAGGTGGTGACAGGGGAGTGGTCAGAGAAACACAGACGTGCGCATGCGCGAGACCTGGCTAGCGACGGGTGCTCCGTTGCTCCGGGTCTCACACCAAAGGGGGCAAGCTGTCGATGGTGACTGACAGCTTGCCCCATTTGGTAGGCGTGGCCAGGGGGTGGCTTCACAAACGGAGGCGTTCCCAAGCGAACGCCTGCCGTTTGTGGGCGGCCCCACTGACATCACTAGTGATGTCAGTGGGAGAGCTTCCAGCTCTATTAGAGCCAGAAGCTCTCTGGGGCTTGTGGCAACGAGACCCTACCACAAGGGTCTCGTCGCAAGCCCGATGGTCGCGATGGTCTTGACCATCGCGACCATCAACCTGGCCGCTCGCTATAGCTAAGGGTGGTCACCCACAGCTATGTGAGCGGCCAGGAGGCTGCTCCAAAAAAAAAAATGCCCTGATTCATAGCGAGCGCTCTTTCAGAGCGTCCGTCTCTGAATCAGGCCCTGAGCGTGATGAGACTTGCAATTTCTGAGACAGGTCAGACCTGCTGTAATTCTGCATAACGGGCCGATGTTACCGATGTATACGCAGGACTGTGAGGTACAGTATTACGAATGTGAGACAGTTGTTGTGGGTATCTCTATGCTGGCTGAGCGGTTGCAAACATTAGCATATTTTTGCAGCAGAACTGCGTGCGATTACGCAGCCCTGATCTCAATAGTGATCCGTGGTGATGCAGGCCCTAAGTTCACTTTAGTCAATTCTTATCTTGTAGATCCTAAATCTGTTGCTTTTCAACCTATAATAACACTTCGTTAGTCAAGATAAGCTGCCTGATTAGTGCTTAATATATAGTTGAATTTTCCTGCAAAATAGATCTTGAGATATATATCTATATATTTCTATATGCATACATATATAACTGTTTGCATTCGGGATGTGTAATATATATATACTGTATATATGTATATATATATATATATATATATATATAGCCAAAGAAATACAGGCGGCATTCATCATGAGTGCCGCCTGTATTTCTTTGGCTATATATGGATTCCTAATGAAACGGATTCAAGGAAGGCACCGCAGCAATTCAAGCTTGTCTTTTCTATATTTGTTTCCTAGGGAGTGCCGGACTGCACAAATTGCAAATATATATTATATACACATATATATATAGACAGATCCAGGTTACCGGCACTCAGAAAAGGTGAGCTCTATATAGCCTACCTAGGTGTTCACCCTGGGGTGCTAGCCCTCTCAACACACACCAAAACAGAAACAGGCGGCACTCCAGGACAGAAAAGTCAGTGAAATAGCTGGTGCTTTACTGCCAACATTTCAGGACCACATCCCCATCATATGTCCTGATGATGGGGATGTGACTCCGAAACGTTGGCAGTAAAGCACCAGCTATTTCACTGACTTTTCTGTCCAGGTGAGCTGCCTGTTTTTGTTTTGGGTTACACATATATATATATATATATATATATTTACATACATATGGTCATTTTGGACTTGAGGAGCCTGTGCAAATTCCAATGGAAAAAATGTTTTGTCTTCATAGTTCATGAACAGTCTCTAAAAGTATATTTGTATCAAAATAAATATATTTATATACATTTAGTAATTTTTGGCTTAAGGAGCCTGCACACTGCACGTGACGGGTTCCAAGCGTCTGTTTTTTTCTTTCTTGCTCCTCTCCCTGATGTCACATTGAGATAATACATACCTCAGTTTCTTTTTAGGTGACTAAGCTATACAATATTGAAAACGCAATCCAAATTCATCTCGTAGTTTTTACGTGATGCCGAAACGAACAGAGAGATAGACAGACCAACAAAAATTCTGATTTTTTTTTAAAAACAGTATAGATATATATTTCTTCTTATGTATTTAACAGTTAATTATTTGTTAATGGATAAAAAAATATTGTTTTTAACTATTGTGTGGTTCAATTGTATTTACCTTCATGTATTGCTCCTGCAGTACCTTCAATGATGGCCTCACAGGAGTCAGTTATCTTTCCCAGGGCCTGAGACTATATTGCAGTGCTATAATGCAGGTCAGCCAGTGTCCTCCCTGTAGTCAGATAGCACAGCATAGCCACCCGTCTCTGCTCAGCAGAAATGGGTCTCCTCTTATAGGTGTCCTCCATTTCTATGAGCGGGGTGACCAGCCAGAGAAGCTCTTAGAAGGATGGATCATCCATACATAACAAATTCCTGCAGTCATCTGGGTTGTTCTCATATAGCTCATGAACCAAAGGAATGTGGGAGAAGGTGTCTCATCTCTGCAGTTTAGCTTTGGTCCAGAAACTTTGATTCTTGCTCCTCTTTTTCCTCCTAAAAGCTTGCAGTGTTGTCACCATGGCAGCAACAATACAAGCACGAGCCTTCCTGCTTCTCAAACTCATGATGAAGCATAAAACGATCAAATGTATTCAAACCTCAGCACTCATGTAGAAAATGGCGCTGTCCTTTTCCCGGAGATTATTATTATTGTCATTTATTTATATGGCGCCACAAGTGTTCCGCAGTGCCTTACAAAGTACATAAACAAATTGTTTACCAGTGACTTACTGAACAATACAATACAGGACCAGGACATGGATAATTTACATTGCTACATTAGCGACCATAACACCCAGATAAGCAACAGAGCATAAGCAACCAAGTGTTAGGTGCCCTAGTGGTGAGTAAGAAGTAGATGAAACTAAAGTAGAGAGAAGCACAAGAGGGTAGAGGGCCCTGCTCGTAAGAGCTTACGTTCTAAAAGGGAGGGGCAGACAAACATGTTTGACACAGATGGGGTAGACAGGGAGGAAGGAGCATGTAGTAGCAAGTTAGGATGACAGCTGGAAGGCTTTGATGAAGTAGTGGGTCTTGAGAACCCATTTGAAGGATTGCAAAGAGGGGAAGAGTCTGATGGGGAGTGGGAGAGAGTTCCAAAGGTGGGGAGCAGAGCGGGCAAAATCTTGGATGCGGGAGTGGGAGGAAGTAATCAGTTGGCATGAAAGGCGGCGTGCATTAGTTGAATGAAGAGAGCGGAGAGGAGAGTGAAGGGAGATGAGATCAGAGATGTAAATAGGAGAAGATTGGGTGAGGGCTTTGTAAGTGAGCGTGAGAACCTTAAATTGGGTTCTGAAAGGGAAGGGGAGCCAGTGGAGGGCTTGTAGGAGAGGGGAGGCAGATGCAGAGTGTTTGGAGAGGAAGATAAGCCGTGCAGCAGCATTAAGGACAGACTGGAGAGGAGAGAGATGGGATTTATGGAGGCCAATCTGGATATGACCAGTGAGTGTATGAGGGTTTTAGTAGCATCCTGGGTGATATAGGGTCTGATCTTGGAAATATTTTTGAGATGAAAACGACAGGACTGCAAAAGGTTCTGGATATGTGGTTTGAAGGAGAGGAATGAGTCCAGGATAACTCCAAGACAGTGCACTTTGGGGCTAGATGATATAGTTATGCCATCAATTGATAAAGAAATAGTGGGAAGTGAGGTTATGTGGGAGGGTGGGAAGACGATCAGCTCTGTCTTAGACATATTAAGTTTAAGAAATCGCTGGGACATACAGGAAGAAATAGCAGAGAGACAGTTGGAGATATGAGTTAGGAGAGAGGGGGAGAGATCAGGGGAGGAAAGGTAGATTTGAGTATCAGCAGCATAGAGATGATAATGGAGGTGAAAAGAGCTGATGAGTCCGCCTAGAAAGGAATTATATATGGAGAATAGGAGAGGTCCAAGAACAGAACCTTGGGGAACACCTACTGTAAGAGGCTGTGGGGGGGAAGAGGAGTCATGAGAGGAAATCAAGAAAGATTGGTCAGAGAGGTAGGAGAACAGCCAAGAGAGGGCAGTGTCACATAGTCCAAGGGAGTGAAGGATATGCAGCAGGAGAGGGTGGTTCACAGTGTCGAAAGCAGCAGAGAGATCAAGGAGAATGAGCAGAGAGTAGTGGCCTTTGAATTTGGCAGCAAGGAGGTCGTTTCTGACTTTCATGATGGCAGTTTCAGTGGAGTGGAGAGAACGGAAGCCAGACTGAAAAGGGTCAAGGAGGGAGTGGGAGGAAAGAAAAGTGGTAAGGCGGTTGTAGACAATCCGCTCAAGGAGTTTGGAGGCATAAGGGAGGAGAGAGATGGGTCGGTAGTTAGAAAGAAGGTTAGGATCAAGGCTAGGTGTTTTAAGAATGGGGGAGACAAGGGCATGCTTGAATGCAGAAGGAACAGTGCCTAATGAGAGGGAGAGGTTAATGAGGTGGGCAAGATGGAAGCAGGCAGAAGAAGAGAGGTAGCGGAGGAAGCGGGAGGAAATAGGATCAAGGGGAGAAGTGGAAGGGGGGGAGGACTGGATGAGGGCCATGACTTCCTCTCCAAATACTGGGGAGAAGGATGTTAGAGTTGGTAAAGTTGATTGGGAGGGGTGATCTGAGAAAGGTGGAGGTGGAGAGCTGGGGGACTGGTTGGATATGATGTCCTGATGTATAGAATCAATTTTAGATGTAAAATAGGTAGCAAAGTCAAGGGCAGGGAACAAGGAGGGGAGGAGGGGGTGGGCGAAGGAGGGAGTTGAAAGTGGTGAAGAGATGCTGGGGATTAGAAGACTGAGAGGAGATGAGGTTCTTGAAATATGACTGTTTAGAGACTGAAAGAGAAGCACTATAGAATGAGAGCATAAATTTGAATTGGAGAACATCTGCCTTAGAGTATGATCTTCTCTACTGTCGCTCGGCGGTTCGTGAACAATTGGTTTTAATTCTGTAATCATGCCCCTTTGCAACCCATTATGGTAGTTCTTGGTACACCTACTGCGAGTGCAGCCCAGAATCGGAAGAATGTGTACGGTAGTACAATAATTTTCTTTCAATATTTCGGCAGCTGGGGATTCAAAGTTGAAAGTTTGATTATATCAGTGTGTACGCGCATATCAGCACTGTGGCTGGGACTTCCAATCGGGAGTAAAGTCAATTGAAACATTGCATCAAAACAGTTATTGCACAGGTGTGTACCCAGTTTTAGTCTTGTGTATTCTGTTAAAAAGAGCAGATAGGGGGCGCTCCAGAGTGCATAAGAGTATTTATCTGGTGAACATACAGTTAAAACTTCTGTTCAGTAATAGATATTATTTGTACCAAAAACAAACAGTGTGGGCTGGGTACCACATGACATGTATATAATGCACCAGGCAAACTACCACCGACGCCTCAAGGGACCGTCGGGAACACCACACCACTAGTTGCCGGGAAAGCTGCGGCGTGTTGGGACCACGTCAGCCACAGGTGCAGTGAAGGAAGCCGGGTCAGCGTGCAGCGTCACTAGGCCCCGTCCTAATGCGTTTCGTCATGGGACATCTTCAGAGGGTTGGCCTTAGGGATAAGCAGAGGTCTTTTAACTACATTGCCAACCAATGACTATATAGAATTTCAGCTAATTAACATATGTTAACAATTACCAGAGATTTCTCCCCTTTCATCTCTTGATACACCCAGAGATTTTTAAACATATTCAAGAATTTTGACAATATTGCAGAAACATTATGCTTAGGCTGGAATTAATTCTTACAAAATAGGGATATACTCCCCAATATTTTTACAGGTAATATGATCCAATTATAAGTAAAATCTTCTTTATAGAGAAATCTAAAAAATGTATCCACTATGTAAACAATAAATAATATCAACACTATTTTTTTTTAAAAACACATATCATATCCACAATGCCATTCAATTAGAATTTTACTCTGGATACAGAATAAAAATATTAATCATTATATACACATACATACATACACTAACACAGTGAAAGATAGTCAAATCCGTGAAATTAAAATTTATGGATAGATTTTTAAATATGTACAGTATTTGTTTAATATGTATATTTTCTCAGTTTGTAATTCATTTATATTTTTCATATAATGTGTAAATAGTATTCCCATCTTAAAAATAAAAGTATATGCTGTAATAATAAACTAAATTAATTAATTAAAAAAACAGATATTTTAATCCAAGTAATAGTACCGCAGATTTCATTTTGTTGACTTTCCGTCAGAAGTAATCTTTTATATGTTACTAATCTAAGCCTCATCTCAACAAATCAGACCTGTTATTCCCAGATTTCTTTCTAGTGCTACTTTACATGGCAACAGCATTTAAGAAGGTAGATATATAATGAGGGATGAATAGCAGAAGCTTCGGGGATTAGTGCATGTTGGCCTAGCTGAGATTCCCAGCTTCTTAAATGACAAGACCCAAGCTGTCTGCCTTCTGTCTGTGTCTGTAAAGCAATACTATTTCATTACAATATTGTTCATATATACACGTAGGGGGAGATGTAGGAAACCTTAGAAAGAGATAAAGTGGAAGAGAGATAAAGTACCAAGCAATCAGATCCTAAAGCTGGGTAAATTCCAGAAAGATATATCTGCAGATGATGGTTGTTTATATACACTAAACAACCATCACTGCCATCTGGCCGGGGGTCCTGCTACCCGGGGGTCGCGTTGCACCTCCCTCCCCCGCAGCCTGCGCAGCAAGTATAAGGACTGGGTATAGGTAACGCCATCTCAAGATGGCATTACCTGTCATCAGAAAGCGAAGCTTTCCTCTGCATGATAATTGAACAGACACAGCAGTCCCCATAGCAGGCTATGGGGCTGTGTGAAACTTCACAAACACAGCGACCGCAAGAGATATCAGTGATTTATTTGCAGTATCCCTATTATTCAGTCGGAGGAACACTGATAACTTCTTTTTCTGGAGAAAAAGCCAGATAAACTGATTATCACTTCTTCGTAAACGGTATGCAATCGGGAAGCCGACTGCCTAAATACCGGCAGCCGGCTTCCCGACTGTCACATCCCGGCAAGGGTGAAATGCCGGGCGTCTAGATGTAGTGATGCCGGGCGCCGTGAGCGGACAGCCGCGGGGGGGGAGGGTTAGGTTTAGGGCTCCCGGGGGGGACTTAGGGTTAGGCACCCCCACGGAAGGGTTAGGGTTAGGCTAGGGGGAGGGAGGGTTAGGGTTAGGCACCCTGGGGGGGGACTTAGGGATAGGCACCCCCTGGGGGACTTAGGCTCAGGCAGCGGGGAAGGGGGTGGTTAGGGTTAGGCACTTAGAGGGGGGATTAGGGTTAGGCACTTGGGGGGGAGGTTAGGGTTAGGCACCCCTAAGGAGGGTTAGGGATAGGGGGGTTAGGTTAGGTTAGACAATACTCACCTATCCACAATCAGGATTTCCAGCGCTGTCGGGCTTCCGCTGCCGGGATCTCTGCTGATGTCGGGCTGCCGCTGCCGGGAATCGAACCATGCGGCCGGCGGTATTTCATACCAATTCCTCATAAACAGACCTCCAAGTGAGAAGATACACAGTGGCTATGAGATGGAAGCTACAGTAGTGATACACCTCCAAGGGACGCACCTGTCTCCAGCTTGTGTGGTGGCAGTAGCTCTCCGGTACAGAACTGTACATCACTACTGGACTCATCAGGTCGATGATAAATGAGAAAGCGCAGTACACAGTAGTTACACACAGGCAGGTAAATAAGATTCAGTGGTCAAATAAAGCAGTTACTGTACTCAAAGTTTGAAGCTAGAAAGAAGTCACCAGAAGAACCTCAAACTGGTCTGCTGACTGTCACCTGAAACCTCACTCCATGCACTTGTCACTTAATACTACATTTGGCATATCTGGAAAATATAAGTCACCCTCTCTGTATTCCTTCAAGGCAAAAGGCCACTTACAAAAGTCTTGTGCTTGTTTCATCACACCTCTAAGCTTGAGGGCTCCACCTAATACAAAATGTACTTAGTGCTCTTACGACACAATTTTGGCCGAGCACCTAGAACTTTATTCCTGATGTCATTAGAAATCTGATATCCAACTGATCTCTCAGTTATGCTTTTTGGCTTTCTCAAGTGTTGGCACCAAGCTAAATGGCCTATACTTAGAGGTCTGAGCTGATACATTTAGCAGCCAATAAATCAATCTCCGTGCGCTGGACATTTTTTACCAACATGGAACAACTCTCATCTCTCCTCTTGGTTATTGACAAACATTCTCTGGAGACCCTGAGTAACATGTAAAAAGTTTGCAGATTTGCTGTCTTATGTGACTCATTGTACTATTGTTTATGGTTGTATTGTATGCACATCTTAGCACTGCTGTCATAGTTCAGAGGACAGCTTATACTGCGTCATACGATGGGGTGAGGCAGCTCGAAAGGAAAAACAGGTGTGTCCAGCTAATAAAAGGTCCCATTACAAAATAGAAAAAAACCTTCAAATATGTACTGTGTCAAAGCAAATTACAGAAATGACAAAAATACAATATTTTATACAAAAAGGAGGAAGAAAAACAATATATATGATTTTTATTTGAAAATATCTGTATATTTTTGCATTTGAATCCGTTTTCTGTTCATCACACGTTATGGATTATGAAAATGGTTAAGTAACTGAATACAGGTATAAATTAGAGATATGCGCGGAGCCGCAGAGCCCTGTATTTTGGTTTTGGTTTTGCCAAAACCACCTTCAAATGTTTTGGTTTTGGCAAAACCACTCTCGAGTGTTTTGGTTCTTTTCAGTTTGGGCTTTAGATCTCTTTAAAAATTGATAAAAAAAACAGCTAGAATCACATAACTTGATATAGGAACAAAAATAATTTTTTTGTTCCTGTGTCATTATTAACACCAATTATTGGGATGGGTATGGGATGCCGGCCCTCGGCCCTCGGGTCAGAATCCCATGCCGGCATCTCGACAGGGTTAGAATACTGACACTTGTCGGCAGGGGCGATTCTAGAGAGGAGGGGGCCCGTGTGCAGTCTCCGACATGGGCCCCCTCCTTTCTGCCCGGCCGCCGGCAGCGCACTGAGCAGTGCGCGGCCAGCGCCAGAGTTATAGACTCTGGGCACTAGAGTGTGCCCAGAGTCTATAGCATATGCACAGGTAACCGGGAAAATGGCCGCGGTCGCCATTTTCCCTGTACTGCGCATGCGCAAATGACGGAAAAATGGTAGCCGTGGCTATTTTCCAGTCGTTTTACAGCGACGGACGCCCGCGCTGACGTGGGAACCCTGGAGAGGTAAGTATTATTATGGGTGCAGGGTGTGCGGTGCGGGGCCCCCCTGGACCCAGGGGCCTGTGTTCCCCGCACACCCTGCACCCATTATAGATACGCCCCTGCTTGTCGGTCGGTATTCCCAAACCCTCCCTCCCCGGTGCCTGACCCTAATGACCCCCTCCCTGCATCCTAAACCTAACCCTCCCCACTTAGTGTATAACCCAAACCCACCCCTAGTGCCTAGTGCCTAACCCTAGCCCCCCCCCCCCCAACCTCGGTACTTACCTCCGGTTTCCCGGCACTGGGATTCTGACAACTGTTGGGATTCCGGCGCCGCCATACTAAATCGTGAGGGAGGTACTTAAATGCAATAAATGCAATCCAAACTGAGATCCGGTTTTTAAATCCAAGTTCCGAATTGAGAGAAGACCCAAATCGGGACTCGGTTCTACTCAGAACCCCAAAATGATTCTGAATTGGGACTCAGGGCCTGATTCAGAGATGTAGGCTGTATTCTCTCAAGGATCGCAGTTGCTATAATATGATAATGCCTTCCAAAGCACAGCCGAGCATAGGGACGCCCGCTGCTGCCTTCTCATATCCGTCTGACGACATACAACAGCGTAAACATTGGTAACATTGATGAAGGTCAGGCAGCCATGCAGCATATGTGGCAAGTCTGACCAGCCACAAACACTGCGGCTCTCATAACACACAGTGAGCTCTCATGCTGCTAAGGAGATCGCAATGGATAATTTATGCACGCCCATGAAACAGCGTTTAAGTGGTCAGACACGCATGCGTTTGCCTAGCCACCACCCGTTGAATGGATCTTCTGTGAAGGGTATAATCGAAAAACAATTGCTGAGTGTGCGCAGTGCGGCTGACACACTTGTGCAATGCCAAACAATTGCTCAATCTGCGTAAAAATCAGCATTACGTACATCCCTGAATCAGGCCCTCAGTTCGACTTGGCACCCCAAAGTTCAAGTATGTTTGGTTTTCTCAAAAACCGAACCACTCATCTCTAGTATAAATAAAGGCTATATCCTCATATAAAGGGTCCATTAATCATCATTTCATTTCTACAAAAGCAGATGAAAATGAACATTTTCATCTACTGTACTTTTAGTAGAAATTAAGGACTGGGGCTATTCATTATCAAGGTAATGCAGGAGATATTACTGATATCTCTTGCTTACCTTTCATCCTCGATCTGTGCTGCTGTCCCCATACACTTGTATGGGGACCTAAATTGATTAAGCTCTGAAATTATAATATTTTCAGAGCTTGACCTAGGGAGCATTCGCCATGCCCGCTCTTTCCCTGTGGCTAGGGAGCGAAACTGCTAAGCTGCCCAATGTGCTACTGAACGGCGCCCCTTCAGCTGGCCCAGCGGGTCAGTAGTACCCGCTCTGCCCCTCTTGTTGCCTCCAGAGTTCATCGATATCCAAATGTTGTTGCCTCTGGGCCTCCTCAATGGCTAATTGTTGCACCGAGGTAGCTTCTTGTTGAGCCACTGTAGCCTGTAACAGTGCCTTGACTATGTCTTCCATGGTATCTTGTGGTATAGGTGGGAAGCAAAATCTGGCTCCCCTAAGCATCTGACAATGACACCACCAGGAATTTCACAACAAAACAGATTTTTTCCAACAGCAAAAAAATATTTTGGCTGCAATTTAGGTGCAATGCTTGCATTCTCCACCATGTGTGGCAAGATCAGTTTTAGGGTGCTGTCTCCTGAGGTAAACTGTTGAACTTGACATGCAGCAGCTAAGTAGTAGTACACCAGTCAAAGGCCAGAGCTAGTTTTATTAGCAGTACAAAAATAACAAAACATATAAGTAAATCCTGTGTGTCTCTAAATAAAAAAAATATTCCCTCTCTCAGAGTGGAAGGACCTAACATCCTTCTCACAAAACAGAAGTATTTAGCACAGTACTTACATTCAGTAATCACAGTGTCTCTCAACAGGCTTTTGACCTTTTCCCCAGGCAGTGAGAGACTGACTACAGAGACTGACACACCTGTCATTAGCCTCTCATACAGTAGGTGGCCTGGCAATCAATCTGGCTGCTAATCAACTTCTGTCTACCAGACAAACGCTAAAAACTTGGGGCATATATATCTCCTCTTGACAGCTACCACAAGCCAGGGCTTTTCATTGCACAGCGCATGTGCCATCAGCTACCCGGATCATCCAGGCTTCAAGAGATCGGAGGGCAGCAAGTATCATTCATATATTTTATTATTAAATTGCGCTGATAATTGGTTTCCTTTTTTAGGAATAACCAGTAATTCAAAATCAGCTTTACTGCCGAAGATTGATAAATAGGGCAGTGAGAAAGGGAGAAAAATGTTAGCAAAATGCCTCGTCAATTAGTTTGAATTTACATTATAAGAATTCATATACTGTATGTCTACAGGCTCTGTAAACCAACCATTTACAGGACTTGTCAGATACACACCTGCAAGTTTAACAACAGATGAAGTTGTAGATGCAGCAGGTGCAGTGGTTTCCGACAGCCAGATTGTGCATACAAAATTTTTATTTTGTTTGTTTTTAAACCGCGGGGGAACAGGGGCGTTTGTAGAGAGGAGGGGCTCATGTGCAGTCTCTGTCCAGGGCCCCCTCCTCTCTCTCCAAAGGCCGGCTGCGCTCAGCAGCGTGTGCCACACCTGTAGACTCTTCCCAGAGTCTACAGTGCATGCGCAGGTCACCGGAAAAATGGCGCTGCAGCCATTTCACCGGTGCTTTCCCTACTGCACAAGCAGGGGATGGTGCTGGAGAGATATAAGGGGGGCCTGTGCTGAAGAGACACAGGGGGATGGTGCTGGATATATATAAAGGGGCTGGTGCTAGATAGATACATTGGGGGCTGGAGACACACAGGGGGATGGTGCTGTGGAGATATAAGGGGGGCTGGCACTGAAGGGACACATGGGGGGACTGGAGACACACAGGGGATGGTGCTAGAGTGATATAAGGGGGCCTGTGCTGAAGAGACACAGGGGGATATTGCTGGAGAGATATAAGAGGTGCTGCTGCTGAATAGACACATGGTGGGCTGGAGAAACAGGTGGATGGTGCTAAAGAGATGTAAGGGGGCTGGTGCTGAAGAGACACGGGGATGGTGCTGAAGAGACACATTTGTGGCTGGATACACACAGGGGGCTGGTGCTGGGGAGATATAAGGGGGGGCTGGTGCTGAAGAGACACATGGGGGATATTGCTGGAGAGATATAAGAGGTGCTGCTGCTGAATAGACACATGGTGGGCTGGAGAAACAGGTGGATGGTGCTAAAGAGATGTAAGGGGGCTGGTGCTGGGGAGATATAAGGGGGGGCTGGTGCTGAAGAGACACATGGGGGCTAGAGACACACGGGGATGGTGATGGAGAGACAAAAGGGGGGCTGGGGACACACAGGGGGATCGTGTTGGAGACACACAGGTAGAACTACGGATAGGATTAGAAGAAAAGGCTGGGGGACAGTAATCTTCAGTAAGACAACTCTAAAGAAACCATATTACTGATACAAATGGTACCAAATTAGAAAGTATTATTTGTTTGATCTGGGAAATTCTCATTTTCTCCTGCCCCAAAACTTCTGTTACTATGTATTATCTGGTTAACTTATTTTGCATGATGAGGTTATCTTTCTAGGCAAAAGACATACTATCAAAGTCCATACAGCTTTGGGTGCCTAGGTGGCCCCCTTGTTCCCATCACTTTATATTTCCTATCCACAACAGTGTGTGTGCGCATGTGGTATTCATCCCTGTCATAGTGATATTTTGCCTTGCTCTAATACCTCCTTAATATTGTTTCTCGTGTGGTAAGCCGGCTCTGCGCAGCAAGGATGCACCGTGCTGGAGAGGCGCCACCGCCGCATTCTCCATTTGCCGGGTGTGCGCTGACATTCCCTGTGTGCAGACATTTCTCCCATCACAAAGTGCTGCAGAACAGTGTTTGCTGCCTGCTAGGAGGGACGATCATGGGCCAGCATACCTCCCAGCATTCCCCGTGTGCGGATATCTCTCCCATCAGCAAGCACTGCAGAACAGTGTTCCCTGCCTGCTGGGATTGGAGATGATGTCACATATCTCAGAATTCCCCGTGCACCAGTGAAGTACTGTGGACGGAGCATATGGACTCGAGATACAGCAAAGAAGTATAGAGAATAGAGTATAGAGTATGTATCACTGTCTAGTGATACTGGAGGACCAGTGCTTGTGTGAAAATCATAATTTAAAGAAAAAACTACGGTGAAGCACTGCCGAGAGAGTTGTCTATAGAAGCTATGGGGGGGCCCTGATTGCAGTAGTTCTTTTCTGAATTCTTTTGACATGATTAGTATGCTCTCAAGAAAGCATCTCTAATGTATTCTAGATAAATTTCATTATTTTACATAGAGATTATTGTATTATACTTTAAATATTTAAATTAACACTACTAGACACTGAATGAAATTACTTTGCAGCCTCTTGTGAAATCAGTGTTGCTGGACAGTGGTTCTAGAATCCTGCCAAATTCTTCTCATTATGAATTCATTGGATATGTTGTTTCTTGCTAACATGTGTTATATCATCAAAATATATTACTACTACAGGTTGAGTCTCCCATATCCAAAATGCTTGGGACCAGGTGTATTTTGGATATCGGAATATTCCGTATTTTGTAATATTTGTATACCATATTGAAATGTCTTAGGAATAGGGCCCAAATCTAAACACAGAATACACTTATGATTCATATACACCTTATACACACAGCCTGAAGGTAATTTTAGACAATATTTTCAATAATTTTGTGGCTCAAATAAAGTTTGTGTGCATACATGAAATTAATTTATGTTTCACATACACCTTATACACACAACCTATAGGTCATTTTATACTTTATTTTTAATAATTTTTTGCCTTAAACAAAGTTTGTGTACATCGAACCATCAAAAAGCAAAGATTTCACTATCTCAGTCATGCTAAATATATTCCGTATTTCGGAATATTCCGTATTTCAGAATATTTGGATATGGGAGACTCAACCTGTACCATTGTTTATGTGGTTAGCCTAGTCAACTACTGTGGCCTATTACACTGTATTTAAAATTGAAATACTTGTACATTTAATTTGTATGTCATGTTTATATCACCCTATCGCTACACATTGTAATTTATATTTAGACACATTAGGCCTGAATCTGTGTTGGACGCAGCTGAAGGTCAGAGACGCCCACTTCTGTGTCCATTTATTGCATATTCTGTATTACATCGGCTTTATATTTCCTCTGATGAATATTACATCTAGCATACCTTTTTGGCATTATTGTGCACTACATTTTGATTCTGCCTGGTTTGTATTTTGGTTGTTGGATCACTACTATGCTCTATTTGCAGGGATCGGTATGATTTACCGCCGACAACGAAAGCCGGGCAGAGGTGAAGATCCCAACTGCGCTAAAGGTAAGTATAAACTAACCTAACCCCCCCCAACCCTCCCTTAGGGGTGTCTAACCCTAACCTCCCCCCCAAGTGCCTAACCCTAACCCCCCTCTAAGTGCCTTAAACCTAACCCCTCCTTCTCCCCTGCCTAAACCTAAGTCTCCCGGGGGGGGCCTAACCCTAACCTCTCCCCGGGGGTGCTTAACCTCTCCCCCCCTAACCTAACCGTAACCCTCCCAGGGGGCTGTCTAACCCTAAGTCCCCCCCGGGAGCCCCTAACCTAACCCTCCTCCCCACGGCTGTCTGCTCCCAGCGCCCGCCTTACCTTCGATCGGGTTGCCCTGCGCCGGGCTCCCGGCATAGGTAAAATGACAGGCGTTGGGATTTCGACGCCTATCATTAGACCCTTGCCGGGATTAGACAGTCGGGATGCCGACGGTCGGGATTTTGACCGTCGGCATCCCGACTGCATACCCTATTTGCCCAACTGTACCGCACTGAGTTTTATTACACATAAACAAATAATAGCAATAATCTTTTTCATACTGTCAGTCATTATGGGGCCTATTCATCAACACTAAATTAACGTTTTTAAGGACATTTTCCTTAAATAACGTTATTTTAGTATTCATCATGACACTTAGCACAGGAGATATCATACCTCCCAACATGACCCTCTCCAGGAGGGACACAATGCTCTGGTCCTGGACTTCCCTGGTAAGAGGTGGGGTTGTAGCGCAGTTCAAAATTCAAATAGAGGAGCCTCACCAACTGTCATTTCACACACTGCCAAACGTCACTGGCTGGGACTCACTGGCAGTTGGTGTGACTCCCCTATTTGAATATTGGACTGTACTGCAGCCCCACCTCTGGAGCCGCCACCAATCATAAATTACCAGGGAAGTCCAGTACCAGAGCATTGTGTCCCTCCTGGAGAGGGTCATGTTGGGAGGTATGAGATATCACTGATATCTCCTTGCTAAGTTCCCCTGCGTTAATTTCCACACTCCCCATACATTAGTACATTAGTATGGGGATGTGGAAATTATGGTATTCATCAAATTTCGAAAATTATGAATTTTCAGAATTTGATGGAGGTACTATCCACCACTGTGAGGAGGTGAATAGCAGGTGAAACTTACCTGCTTCCAGCTGGACAGGTCCCCCGGCATCTTCCTCCGGCTGTCTGGTGCGTCCTCTGGCTCCGGAGGATGGTCGGACACTGTGTTCTCCCAGCAGAACACAATAAAGATTAGAAAAAAAAAACTTTTTTTTTTTTCTACTCTGTACTGTGGTCTGCTGGGAGACCATGTGACAGACCAGCAGGACAGAGCCGGAGGCTGCTGCACGGACAGGTAAGTGCTGAAGGGGGCGGAGGGGGGGACACAAACTTACCGCATGTGTAGGAAGTAGGGGTGTGCACCGGCCACTTTTTGTGTTTTGGTTTTGGATCTGGATCTTTCTTCGTGTTTTGGATCTGGATTGGTTTTGCCAAAACCACCCTTCCGTGTTTTGGGTTCTGGGTTTTGTGTTTTGGATCTGTATTTTTTGGGAAAAAAGCATAAAAACTGCTAAAATCACAGAATTTGTGGGTTTTTCTGCTCCTATGCTATTATTAACCTCAATAACCTTAATTTCCACTCATTTCCAGTCTATTCTGAACACCTCACACCTCACAATACTGTTTTTATGTCCAAAAGGTTGCACCGAGGTAGCTGGATGACTATGCTAAGAGATACGAGTGGGCGGCACAAACACGTGGTCCATCTAGGAGTGGCACTGCAGTGGCAGACAGGATGGCAGTTTGAAAAACTAGGCCCCAAACTATACATAATGCAAAGAAAAAAAAGAGGTGCAAGATGGAATTGTCCTTGGGCCCTCCCACCCACCCTTATGTTGTATAAACAGGACATGCACACTTTAACAAACCAAACATTTCAGCGCCAGGGTCTGCCACATGACTGTGGCTGAAATGATTGGTTCGTTTGGGCCCCCACAAAACAAGCTGGCAATTAATCTGTCCCTGCACAAACTGGCTCTACGGAGGCAAGATGTCGTCCTCATCCTCCTCATCCACCGATTCCTCACCCTCTTCAGTGTTGTGTACATCCTCATCCTCACACAACCACAGGTCCCTCTGTACGTTCTGGAGGCTGGTCTCCCTGGAAGAGTTGATAATTCATTTTATGAACATCATCTTCTCCACATTTTGTGGAAGCAACCTCCTACGCCTTTCGCTGACAAGGTTCCCGGCTGCACTAAACACTGTTTCGGAGTACACGCTGGAGGGGGGGCAACTCAGGTAAAATAGAGCCAGTTTGTACAGGGACCTCCAAATTGCTTCTTTTTCCTGCCAGTACAGGTACGGACTGTCTGACATGCCTACTTGGATGCTGTCACCGATGTAATCCTTTAACAGACAGACGCACGCTTGTCGCTGCTGCTTTGAGGATGCAAGTGCAGCTACAGCCCACACAATTCACAAAGACAGAAAAAAAAAGAAGAATATTTTAATTGTTTGTGTAGCACACTTTGAGGGTGTCACCACCCTTTAACAGACAGACGCACGCTTGTCGCTGCTGCTTTGAGGATGCAAGTGCGGCTACATCGCACACAAGTCACAAACACATTAAAAAAATAGTTTTTTATTTTTTGGAGCACTTTGAGAGCTACACCACCCTTTAACAGACAGACGCACGCTTGTCGCTGCTGCTTTGAGGATGCAAGTGCGGCTACAGCCCACACAATTCACAAAGACAGAAAAAAAAAGAACAATATTTTTATTGTTTGTGTAGCACACTTTGAGGGTGTCACCACCCTTTAACAGACAGACGCACGCTTGTCGCTGCTGCTTTGAGGATGCAAGTGCGGCCACAGCCCACACAATTCACAAAGATAGAAAAAAAAAGAACAATATTTTTATTGTTTGTGTAGCACACTTTGAGGGTGTCACCACCCTTTAACAGACAGACGCACGCTTGTCGCTGCTGCTTTGAGGATGCAAGTGCGGCCACAGCCCACACAATTCACAAAGATAGAAAAAAAAAGAACAATATTTTTATTGTTTGTGTAGCACACTTTGAGGGTGTCACCACCCTTTAACAGACAGACGCACGCTTGTCGCTGCTGCTTTGAGGATGCAAGTGCGGCTACAGCCCACACAATTCACAAAGACAGAAAAAAAAAGAACAATATTTTTATTGTTTGTGTAGCACACTTTGAGGGTGTCACCACCCTTTAACAGACAGACGCACGCTTGTCGCTGCTGCTTTAAGGATGCAGGTGCGGCTACAGCCCACACATTTCACAAAGACAGAAAAAAAAAAAAGAATATTTTTATTGTTTGTGGAGCGCACTTTGAGGGTTACACCGTCCTTTAACAGACAGACGCACGCTTGTCGCTGCTGCTTTGAGGATGCAGGTGGAATCTAGACGGGATTTGGAACCGGGGACACACTACCTCCATCAATTGTCTAAATCCCACTGCACTAATGGCGGATACCGGACGCACGTCTAACACCAACATAGCAGTCAAGGCCTCAGTTATACGTTTTGCTTCAGGATGACTGCTGTCGTACTTCATCCTCATCGCTAGGGACTGTTGGAGGGTCAATTGTTTAGTAAAAGTAGTGATGTTCCTACTTCCACTCTGGGATGATGAACAACTCCCAGCAGCAGCAACAGCACTAGGAGGAAGTGGTTCTTGATCTTTCCCTTTTTTATTTTTATCGGAGAAAGTTTGGTCCTCCATTTATGTTATATTGATATAGACGTGCGGCTAAAGCGCACACAAACACAGAAAATATTTTTTTATTTTTGCTGGAGAATAGTGCACTTTGTGGGTTACACCACCCTTTAAGAAATGAGCCAGCCGGCTCTTTACTTATGGGACACAGGCGCACGCTTGGCGCTGCTCCTTTGTTGATGCACTTGCAGCCACAGTGCACACAAGTCACAAACACAGAAAAAAAATTTTTTTTTTGGTTTGGACTGGAGTGTACTTTGGAGGTTACAGCACCCTTTAACGGTCAAGCCAGCCGGCCCTTTACTTATGACACAGGCGCACGCTTGGCACTACTTTGTTGATGCACATGCGGCTACTGCGCACACAATTCACAAACACAGAAAATATTTTTTTTTTTGGTTTGGAGTGTATTTTGGGGGTTACAGCACCCTTTAACGGTCAAGCCAGCCGGCCCTTTACTTATGACACAGGCGCACGCTTGGCACTACTTTGTTGATGCACGTGCGGCTACTGCGCACACAATTCACAAACACAGAAAATATTTATTTTTTGGTTTGGAGTGTACTTTGGGGGTTACAGCACCCTTTAACGGTCAAGCCAGCCGGCCCTTTACTTATGACACAGGCACACGCTTGGCACTACTTTGTTGATGCACATGCGGCTACTGCGCACACAATTCACAAACACAGAAAATATTTTTTTTTTGGTTTGGAGTGTACTTTGGGGGTTACAGCACCCTTTAACGGTCAAGCCAGCCGGCCCTTTACTTATGACACAGGCGCACGCTTGGCACTACTTTGTTGATGCATGTGCGGCTACTGCGCACACAATTCACAAACACAGAAAATATTTTTTTTTTTGTTTGGACTGGAGTGTACTTTGGGGGTTACAGCACCCTTTAACGGTCAAGCCAGCCGGCCCTTTACTTATGACACAGGCGCACGCTTGGCACTACTTTGTTGATGCACGTGCGGCTACTGCGCACACAATTCACAAACACAGAAAATATTTTTTTTTTTGGTTTGGACTGGAGTGTACTTTGGGGGTTACAGCACCTTTTAACGGTCAAGCCAGCCGACCCTTTACTTATGACACAGGCGCACGCTTGGCACTACTTTGTTGATGCACGTGCGGCTACTGCGCACACAATTCACAAACACACAAAAAATATAATTTTTTTAGCACTTGGGGGGGGCACCCCTGATGGACAGAGCACCCCCTGGACAACACTACAGCACCCCTTTAGGACTGGGACACTGCACAGGACTTTGGAGTGGACACAGCCCCTATGGAGAACTGACTGCACAACACAGTCCAGCCAGCCCCTATGGACTTTGAAGTAGTGGACACAGCCCCTATTAACAACAGCAGCACAGCACAACACAGCCAGCCCCTATGGACTTTGAAGTAGTGGACAACAGCAGCACAGCGCAGCACAGCACAGCACAACACTACTCTGCAGTACACTACACTACACAGCCCAGCCAGCCCTAACTCCCACCCTCCCTCTTCACTGTCCACAGCCGAGTGAGAAAATGGCGCCGACGCGGGTACCTTATATAGGTTCCAAAACCCGCGAGACTCGGAAGGCGGGATGATGACGTTTTGCCTCGATTTCAGATCCGAGTCAGGCGGGAAAAGTCGAGCCTGACTCGGATCTGCCTCGGATCGGGGGGGTTCGGGGGGGTTCTGATTTCAGAAATCCGAACCCGCTCACCCCTAGTAGGAAGTGCTGCGTATGCGCTGGGTTAACGAATTTAACAGCGCATGCGCAGCACTGTTTCCAACTGCGGTAAGGTAGTGTAGGCAGGGATAACTATCTATTTCCTGAAAAGCTGTCATCGCAAAAATGACAGCTTTTCGGAGTAGATAGTTATAGGGAGGAGGAATGATGAATTCCTCTGGTAATTAGGTAGAACTCCATGCGAGTTCCAAACCTAATTACCTCCAGGGAAAGTTTAGTAATGATGAATAGGTCCCTATGTATTTGTTATCTTCTATTTTTTAATATAACTGTTCTTTCTTAGCTTATTGTCCTTTTGTGATATTATTAAAATCTATTTACACATCATTGTAAATCACATAACCACATATGTAAATAAAACAATAACATTTACAATAAATATACACTGTAAATGTAACATAATATAAACGTTTCCTGGACAGTTTTTGAAAGTCAGGTCACATTCTGCTGATGGTGTGAAATTTAGTCTTGGGTCAAGTCCAAGGGCAGCCTTGAGCTTCAGAAGCCAGACATACAGGTATAACCAGAGATGTAAAATATAGTAAAAATAGACAAAAAGGAATTTGTAGAAAATGAAGCCTGAAAAAAAGTGTCATAAAATGGAGTAAAAAATGGGGAGAGAGCAGCATTTAATGCATCTCTCTCCCCATTGAAAGCCTATTACTGATCTACAACAGATTGAGGGAGGGATGTATCAACCTCCGCATAGTGCATGCGATACAGCCCTCCACTTATTGCATGTATAGCTGTGTTTATTAACACCGTATGCATGTATAATTCTAATAAGAGCGTTGTGAGGACTTCTGGGTTTATGACCCGTGAGTCCTACTGCGCATGCCTAGCCATCAGCCTACACATGTGCAAGCTACCTCACAGGGGAAATCTGAGGAAACAGCCCATAGACTTCTATAAGCAATGCCATCTCTAGATGGTGTTGCCTATCGGGTACAAGCTCCGGAAAGTTTCGCTTTCCGGAACTTGACACATACTGTATGGGGAATCCAGCATACAGTACTTCCAAAAAATTTTGACCGCATTTTACCCTTAGCACTTCTTGCCCTGTACATTATGTCCAATGGTGAAATGGTCATATCTTTGCTAAAGAGACATTTACTACTCCCAAATATCTGTAAATTTTAAAGTGAAATAATAATTTTTTAAAGGACCATTTTAATTTTAATTTACACATGGTTTCTTTGTTTGTTTGTTTCTTTGTTTAATTACTGACCCAGGTTCTCAATATTCTTCTGCTTTATCCACTCCTGGGCTGTTCAAGTATGTGCACTAAGAAGGATACATTTATGTTATATGTGCATTTATTAATAACACTGTCCAGACTTTATTCTCACTTATGCATAAGTGTCACAGTGCCTATCCGGGCCGTATCTTACTTTATGTGGGGGCAGGACCTCTGTCCCCACTTCGCTGATATTCGGCAGCCGGTCCATTCCACACATCTAGTGGGTCCGTGGGATACATCTAGCGGGTGCTTCTTCTATCTGACACCTCAGCAGATCCCAGCTGTGCAGTGTTAGGGCCATCAGGGGGTAAATTTACTAAAGTTTGATTTTGTTTTCTGTTTGATTTTGCATTCGATTTTGGCTCGATTTTGGCTCGATTTTTTTATGAAAGGATTTACTAAAGGCCAAATCGAACAGAAAAAGGAATTTGAAATAAAATCGAATTTCTAAAAAACATCAATGTTTTCACATAGAGAACAATAGGATCCTTTAATTTACTAACATTCAATTTGTAAATCGAATGAAAAACTAACTCAGAATCAAACTGCAAATCCCCAAATTAATAGAAGAACCTCAAGCATTCGTTTTCAGCATGAGCAGTTCGATTTGACACAGATATATGCATACATCAGTGAGATGCATGCATGTATCTTACTGTAAAAAGCTTGGAAAAAGTTTAAAAAAAATTACGTGGGGTCCTCCCCTAAATGCGCAACCGGCCCCGGACTTTTCATAGCCAGTCCTGGTTGTGTAAGTACAGGAAAAAATTGATTATGGTTTCACTGCACTTAGCACAACCAGCACCAGGCTCAGATCCGGTCCTGGTTCTGGAATTACAGGGGAAGAAATGTGTAGGGTCCCTCTATAATTCCCACAACCAGCACCACACCCTTTCTAGTGGGGGGGTAATGTCACAGCCAGGGAAACCCTATCACCAGGTTCCCCAGATGAAACATTACTCCTGACCGCTTGTCAGCCCAGGGGAGTTGGGGACCCCACCCAATAAAGGGATCCCCCTCTCCAGGGCACCCCTGGTCTAGGTTGATAGCCCGGGACTATCCCTGCCACCCCTGGGCGGTGGGTGGCGGGTTGATAGTGTAAGTGTAGTGTAAAAAAAGATATGTGTAAACATTATCTTTACAGTAGAACAGCAGGTCCCAGCAAGCCTCCCCCACATGCTGGTACTTGGAGAACCACAAGTACCAGCATGCGGAGCATTATGAGCCCGCTAGTACCTGTAGTTCACCTGTAAAGAAATGTTTAAATCAATACAATACACACACACCGTGACAGTATAGTTTTATGACATACATACACACTGACACATACTCACCTACATTACCTGGACTGGTCCAATTCTCCCTGTAGGCATCCTCGGTCTTGGTAAAATAAAAAAACGAGAAAAGCGACCCACGCAACAAGCTATACTAATCTGGGATCACGAGATTTAAAAATCCGGTAATCCAAGTAAATGGTAAATGCACTTTACCATTATTATTACAATCACATGTATTTGCAAATTGTATATTTGAAATGTCGTGGTAAAGTACAGTATTTTATTTTGAGGTAAGTTAAGTCCAATTTAAAGGTATTTTCATGTTTTTTCTTGACGCTGCCAGCTAAATAGACGATATATTTAAAAGATGCATGTTGTAAAATTCTTGGCATATCACCTACACATAACTTACTGATTGGAACAATGGGAAATTCCCACAGCCTTTACAATACAACAATGTACTGTGCATACAGTAGTTGTACAGTACACAATGAGTAAGAAGTTAATCTATGCTTTTGGCCTGTATAAAGGTTATGACTTGTATAAAGGTTATGACCAATATAGAACAAGCTCACTTATGCCAGAAATGTGATTGCTGGCTCAGATTGCTTCAACTTAAGGTGGCTTCTAAAGACACAAAAATATACACTAAATCGATCTACTAATGAAATATAATAATAAAAAATAATAAAAATGTCAGTATAATAAAAATATAATATAATAATAATAATAATAATAATAATAATAATAATAATAAAAAAACATGTCAGTATAATAAAAATATAATAATAAAAACATAATAAAATTATAAAAATAGCAAACAAAGTATAATAAAGACATTGTACATATGTGTCTACTGTCTTCATATTTACATGACTTTTTTAAGACATGAAAGATGCCCCTATTAGCAATATTTTTAGGAGTCAAAAAGTGAAATTTGGAATTAAATATGGGGGCTGACCTAAAGTGATAGGAAGCAAAACATTGAAATGATGCTGTATATCCTTACTGCAGTCAAATGGGTCCAAATGAATCAAGCTGATTTTGCCTTTTCATTTGATTTACCAGTTGTAAAGCACAATGGGATATGCTGGCACTATTTAAGTAAATGTTAATAAAGAAATGTTAATACATTTCCATACCAACATCACCCAGCCACAGCTGTTGGGAAACACCATGAAGTACAGCAGTTTTCATCAGCCAGGACCTTGGAGTCAGAGGCAGATAAAATTAAAAACATCTATGATTGCGGTAACGCATTTAAGATCCAATATTTGCAGGCGGTCCTCCAGATCAGTCTTATACGTCTCTGATCACAGGAGCCTCACCATTTTGATGCAGAAATGAAACGCTAAACGCCGGCAGGAGAAAGCTAATAAAGTGTCGTGGAGACCAAGAAAGAAAAATTAAATACCAGTAAATCAATGATTGTTCTCTGTTTGGAGGACAATATAATTCTGAAAACAAGCGGAAAACAAAACTGTAGCTGCTTGGCAAAGCTGAGGTGTCAAGGGACTGATCTGGGAATGTAAACAACACGTAAGGGTCAATCCTATTAGGTAAGAGTTTGAGAAAGTGAGTTAGCATTATGAAACAAGCGACCTGGGAGAAGCGCATGAAAAAGTGGGGAAATCATCCTGGACCCTCAAAAAGTTGCATAACTTTTTTGGGGTCCATATAGACAGCTGTTGGCAAAAATGTTGTTGGAAAAATGATAGTCAGCAAGTGATTTTCAGCAAATTAAAATTTTTCCAATATTTTGGGGGACAGAAAAATGTATATTAATTTATTTTTCAATGTTTTTCTACAAATTTGTAAAAAGTTGGAAAAATCACTTTTAGCTCCCATCTACACTGACACATTGAAGCTTGCATAAGTATTTAACTGTATGGTATCTTTTACATTACTATTGTCACTGGTATGATACAGCTTGTTTTATATGATAGTTGAATATAGAGCCAATATTGGGTTTTAGATCCGATAATTAGAATTTCTTTTCGCTGCTGTGTGGGGCAATAAGAAATTCTGTACTGCCTGAATGCATAAAGAAACACATACAGGGAAAGGCGCACTGGTAGGAGCATCCCTGCGATCTGTAAAGTAAAGTGGTTGCAACAGCAATCACTTTACTTTGTGCTGCAGAACCCCAGGCGGATTATTGCACATGTGTGTGTGTGTCTTAAACTGGTACACTGAGTTTAACTATATTT
Source organism: Taudactylus pleione (assembly GCA_031769625.1). Lineage (NCBI taxonomy): Eukaryota > Metazoa > Chordata > Amphibia > Anura > Myobatrachidae > Taudactylus > Taudactylus pleione. The sequence continues at coordinate 230,509 of JAUIMM010000042.1, read as the reverse complement.
TACCTGGCACACTGATAGCAAAACATAGCCCACCCCTGTGATAAGGTGACAGGCTGTCAGCAATGGAAGGAATCCAGCCAGGCTCTAGTGTATATCCCTGCTATGTGAGGCATTATGTCAGACATTGTGCCATTACACAGAGACAATTTCCAGCAGCAGCCTCTGCAACTGCTAAAGAGGTCATGAGCAGGTCACATGACCAGAGTCAGGTGGTTGGGCCTGAGACAGTTGGATGTTGGTGACAGTTGGGGAGACTCCTGAGGTAACTGGGTGGTTTTAGCTGCGCTGGCTGAGCACTGTCAGCTGTGGCTAATGGAGGCAGCTACTTCTGGACAGTGTCAGTGAGAGAGTCAGCACCAAGGTTTGCCTGCTGCAGGAGACCTCTTCTGTGCTGCAGGAGACCTCAATTGTGCCACTCCTGAAGCCTCCCCTTTCCAGTTGAGTGACAGCTGAGGCTCTGCACTGAGGAGAGAGCACTGTACCAGCCTCTGGTGGCGCTGAACTGCATACTCCTGCTGACGAGGACCAGGTAACAGCTTCCTTCACTGCGACCAAGTTAACAAGCCCGGGTTTGCACCATGCAAGCGCCCATTACAGCAACATATTGAGCAGCAGGAACCTTCCCACAGCCCTAGTCATTCACCGATACACCAGCAAACCATTAACCACATATGTGCACCAACGCAAGGGGATCTGGCCAAAAGGGTACATTTCTTCTGAGAAAATTATTGTGTCTTTATTAGAATATTAAATAGGAATTGTTTATGTTAATGTAAAGTGAAATGAAAAGAACCTTTGTTGTTAGCATAACATGTAAAATTGAAGGCAAACAAAACTTTACTGTGAATGTGACAGTTCTTGAATTTTCTTATGAACTGTGACGTGTAACTCAATTTGCCTTTCAGTCAACTTTGGAGTTTCTGCTAAATAACCTGCCATAGGGTGTATTAATTGATTCATGTGAATTTCTATTGTTTGAATGTATGTATTGTGTGAAGCTGTATATGTGACTTTTATTACCCAAACTGTCTGGACTAATCCTCCTTACCTCTCTGATGGAATAAGAAGATAACAGGAAGTGAAGCAGCATAGAGGAATTTCTTCCCCAAACAGCTAAGTACGCAAACAACTCAACTTAACACACCTACTGTATACACCAACTGGCGGGGCATCACACTAGGGGAGACCCAATGTTTTAAAATGAGCAGAGACTGAATGTACAGGGATTAGTTCATATATAATAAATAAAAAGGGGTTCGTTTTTTCAATAGGCAATGTTATAAAAAGCTGGAGATATGTGAGCGAAGTGTCTAGTAGTAATGGAGGCCTCTTCAAACTTTTGCTTCAGGGCCCACAAAGTCTGACGCACCCAAAGGGAGAGAGTGATATCCGTTAAGGCAACCCATGAACCACTCCAGGCAGCAGACAGGACCAGTTCAACTTCTGCCTCTGCAAAGGTATGTAACAGGCTCTACTGTGTGTGCAAACACGCAATGCTGTGTATACAGCACAGGTTATACCCCACATCACTAATCACTCCTCTGCATGGCATGTGCTGGTCACACCCCATGTGGCAGCACACAATAGGCCCTTCTTAAATGTCAGCTCCAGGCTCTTGTGGACCTTAATCTGGCACTGCCTGACTGTAGCTACAACAACCGCCTCTCTTTCATTGTTACTAACGTCTCATCCTTGTGCTGAGATAAACAACAAATGGGGCTACTGTATATGTCTGGCATTTTTAAAAATGAACCTAAGTACAGTAGGTTTGCACTATCACCCATAGAAGCATTAGTTATGAAGTTATCTAGAGGTGAAATGTCTGTATGAATGTGAAGGGATTATGTGTTGTGTAACCTGTTTCTGTTAAGCACGTTCCTCTCTGTCTTATTACCAGTAGGGCCTCCAGTGCACAGATTGGGTTCTTTTGAGGACAAGTAAATGTGAGTTGTGAACACATTCTTCTCATAGTAGTGTTACTCACTGCGAGGTTGGGAAATACAGTGAGACACAGTCATATTTTAATAATATAAGAAAACTTCCCATAGCTCAAGAATGAAATAATCTGACCATTATGTAAGTATTGCTGCAATTGTATTATATTATTAAGCTTTATTTATTGCCATTATATTGTATAATAATGGAAATTAAAGTAACGGTCACTGAAATGAACAAGTTAAATGAGAGAACATTATGAACACATAGGAGATAATGCAGATTATGTGCTGTTAGAGGTGTAGAAATCACCATTTAGATTATCATAATTAACTCTTTCTTGTTATGACAAATGGAGGAGATAATCTATCTCAGATAAAACAACGTTATTAACCTTTTCATGGAGGTAAGTATTATTGGCAGTGAGTTTTTTGTTAGAAAAAATGTGTTGGTACTCACCAAAGTTCCAAGTTGATATAAGATTTATAGCAGCTTCCATACTCTGGACAAGTCTCATGGTGCGTACACACGTCACGATTTAAAAGGAGCGATATCGTCCATCGGCCGCGCATGTCAGTCAACTTGCTCGATTTTGAGCAAGTTACTATAGGGACCCGTGATCAACGATCGCTGATCGCTATAGTCTACGGTAAATTGGTGACGTGCTGGATGATCGATATAGATCATCCAGCATACCAGGGAGGGTGCATAACAATCTGCCAGCGATATCGTATCGCTGGCAGATCGCTACGTGCCTCTGTGTATAGAGTGTCCTCTTGTTTCCCGCAGAAGGACGCCTGTGCCAGGCTGTGGTCTGCCAGCTCTGGTGCTGTAGAGAAGAATTTTTCAACCCTTTTCACTGAACAAGATACTAAAATTGTCAGGGCAGTTTTTTCATAAAATGCCACATACTGTACAGTACCCCCAGCTTTCAGTATGCCACACAATGCCCCCATTTCACATACTACCACTATGTGTCCTGGGGATCCCAATTTTCATAGTGCCACATAGTTGCTCAGTTCATATTATATTAAACAGTGCCCCCTGTTCACATGATACTACACAGTCCTCCAGTTCACATGATGACACAAAGTACAACTATTTCACATGATGCCATGCAGTGCCCCCCAGTTCACACAATGCCACACATTGCCCCCAGGTCACATGTCACACTGTACCCCGAGTTCAAATAAAAAAATAATGCCACACAGTGAGATGAGGTTAAACTAAAGGTGCCATGGTGAAATGAATTGCCGGATTGCGGCTCTACAACTATGGGTTCCCATAAGTCAGTACACCATATGGATCCCTTGGCTCATGGGCCCATGTGCACTGAACACCTTGCATCCAGGGTAGATGTACTACTAGTACAAACACTCCAATTAAATGTCGAATACTGGCTTTAATGGCTCCTTCATTACTTCAATTTATTTATTTTAAAAGGATAGAGTGAGGGCTGGGGCCATGGACAGTTACTATTGTAGGGCAAAGGTTGCTAGTTCCAAATAAGCATAAAAGGTGTGTCTTATGGTGACACAACATGAATCTAGGCCTGGGTATCTCACCTCATTGTCTACATAAGTTGTGCTCCAGAATTTTTGTACTGTTATCTGTTATGGTTTCTCACTGACCCCAATATTTGTCCATGTGAAATTGATAAACCTTAGTGGATTCTCCATCAAACATGAAAGACAAACTTCCCGTGTGGCATCTACAGGGTCCAGGTCTGTATCTCGTGTTTCAAGATAAAGTGTTGCAAATACTTCAGCAAACATAGATATACGTGCTATCTATCCAGGAAAACACTTCACTGGTAGAATCTAAATCCTCATTGAACTACAACCTAACAGGATTTTATCATTTGCAGTACAGGTATTGATAGTTTTCACAGGTATAGTTTTTGCAAGATTCATTAACACATCAAGTATAGGTTGGTCAAAGTTGTACACTCATGAAAATGCACAATCATGCTTCAGTTTTAAGACATATTGATTCCAGAAATAAATGTCCAAGGCTTTAATTATATCCCATTTAAGGTAAGTACACTACATAAATTCATAGGACTTACATTGGGTATATTGATCTGCACCATTGAGGCTTGTTATATGTGTTTCCCCCACTAAATATGTGACAGTTTGGAGCCATTCATCAACAACACTGGCAAGATCTATGTTGCATCTGGCAACCACCATAGGACCACGGTGAAAATTGTGTCCAACGCCTATTACTCACTTCTATAGGGTGAGTGCATATTCACTTCCTATGAGAAGCAAGTTTATTTTACGTTATTACACTATTTTGTTGTTTCTTCTTTTTTCACATAATCAATTGAAAACAATACTCCAATAAAGTCATAACAGAGAATAGACCCAAGATAGCGCCGGAACCCTCCTTTGATTCCCAAAATCTCCTCCAAGGGGCCCAGTTGAAAAGCACCTGCTGTTCCTGGCCGCACATCTGAACCTATTTCCATATCTTACAGGATACTTGACGCCAGTCAAGAATTTTTGGTGCACTGTGCCAGAGAGAGTATTGGCGCCCCCCTCCCCCACAATTTTTTAAAGGGGGACATAAGATAGTGCATCTAAAAAAAGGGACATGGCTTCATGGGGAAGAGCCAGGGAAGAGAAAGGGGAGGCCAGGAGATGCTGGGATAACAGAAGAGGAAGCTACAAGTGAGAATGGCAATAAACAGGAAAATTGACAGGCCCAAACAGCACCCTCTGCCCTGCGGTGCCCTGTGCCATGGCACTACCTTAGTTATGCCCCTGGTCACACACACCACTGTACATAAATACAGACCATTCATTTATGATATTTATGTGACTTACTGTATATTTCTAATATCAGACCTAGCCTCCCACTTTTTTGGGATCCACTGCTATTTGGCCTCCTGTCTTACAGTGGTCAATACTTTCCTCTGCCAGTGGCTGCATTCTAACCAGGACTCTGGACCTAATTCAACATGCACGGCTGATCGAAGATTCACGATTATCGGGAATCTGCGTGTGCACAGGATCTATTTTGCGCATGTTCAGAATGGGTCCTGTGTTATAGCATGCAGGCCCACGTATGCCTCAGCCTGATTGATAGGCAAAGGCATTTACGGGGCGGTGCGGGGACAGGGATGACCTGTGTACATGGAAACGGGCCCTGTTTTCTGGTAGTGGCAAGGTCAGGATCTACGTGAACGCAGATTCCTGGCCTCACATGCCGGCCAGCCTGCGGCGCCATCCACCATCGCAACCAATGGTCTTGATGGTGATCCTGGATTGCAGATGCAGTGACAGACACCTTCTGCTGCATTTGCATTTTAGCAAGGACAGAATTGCAAAGCTGCTTGTGTGCGACTTTGCAATTCCGTCCTCTGCTGAATCAGACCCTCTGTCTGCAGGTATGCTCTCCCTGTCCAGCCTCCCTTGGGCATACTGTACCTGCCTCCTCCCACAGTCCAAAAGACATACCAATGTTAATTTGGTTGTGTGGTAGAGAATAAAGGCCCTCATTCAGAGGAGGTCGCAAGAAGCGATCGCTCTCTCTGAATGAGGGCGGCTGCTTCTTTTTTTCAGTGCGGCCTCCTGGTCGCTAGCTAAGCTGTGGGTTACCACCCACAGCTTAGCGACCGACCAGGGTGATGGTTGCGATGGTCAAGACCATCGCGACCGTCGGGGCTTGCGACGAGACCCTAATGTTGGGTCTCGGCGACCGCAAGCCCCAGGGAGCTTCCTGCTCTGATCGAGCAGGAAGCTCTCCCACTGACATCACTGCTGATGTCAGTGTGGCCGCCCACAAAATGGCAGGCGTTCGCTTGGGAACGCCTCCGTTTGTGTAGCCACCCGCGTAGTACGGCTGCTGCGCTTGCGCAGGGCCTTAACATCGACCCAGGTGCAAGCGCTCAGCGCTTGTGACCGGGTCTGAATGAGGTCCAAAGATTGTTAGCTCCCTATAATAAATTTTTCAATGATTTAATCATTCTCTGTAAAGCACTGTATGTTGGCACTACATAGATAAAGATTGTTATTAGTATTATTATTATTATTATTATTATTAATAGTAATAGTAATGATAATAAAACTACAAAGCAGAACAGCTTCTCTCTAAAGCAAAATAATTTCTCAAAATGTAGCACAGTTAAAAATATAAATGTTTTAAATACGAGCAAATTAAAGAAATGTGAGCCAGTTTGCACATATGAACATGTTTGAGCTTACATTTATAGTTTTTAGCTATTATTAAATATGAACAGCATGTACATGGACACAAGTGTACACCATAAATTTTTATTACCCATTTAAACATAATTAAGTAATATTATCCTGTAATAAAACAATACAATTATATTTGCTCCTAATTTTGTCTGCTTAATAAATAAATACATTTTAAGAAATGTTTCCCTATAATTAATAAGTCAATACTGTGTCAACAATAAATTCTTCATTTAATAATTTTTTCTGTTCAGACAGCTCAAACTGTATGTGATATTGGCTCCTAACAAAAATTAACTCTAGTAGTGTGTATGTGTGTAGGTGTACATGTGGTAGGGAATATAGATTGTAAGCTCCACTGGGGCAGGGACTGATGTGAATGGCCAAATACACTCTGTAAAGCGCTGCAGGAATATGTGTGCACTATATAAATAACTGGTAATAAATAAATAAATATGAGCCACAGAATTCCTCCAAACTACTTCAGGCATTAACAGCAAATAATTAGTACATCAATTATTATTAATGTGCATGTAAAAATGTTTCACAGTGTAATTGCGCTGCCAGTCTTTAGCATTTTTATAGCAAACTTCATCCAATTAATAAATGGAATTAATTAGTCTACACACAATGATCTTTCAATACTCAGCAAATAAAATGTATAAAAATCTTAAAAAACAATGCGTATTATTTTAACTATAATTTTTTTTTTTTTATAATTTGAAGTTTTATTAAAAGCGATTATATAATTTTTTCATAACTATTGTGATTTTCTGCCATATACTGTATATTTTATATTTTTATTTGCTATCAGAATCACATCTTGAAAACATTTTTTATTCTGCCGGTTTGAGGTGCATTCTGCAAAAAAGCAACTGGAAACATGGCACAATTTGTATACTTTACATGTGTAGAAAAACAAGATGGCGCCAGATACCAAGCTTGGGGATGTATCTATAATGGGTGCAGGGTGTGTGGTGCACACAGGCCCCTGGGTCCAGGGGTAGCATCACTCCACAAATCGCCTGGAAGATGGCCTACACAGCGATTATCCTGCCGTTTTGTGCAGGCGCAGTAGGGAAATCACCGGGAAAAGGACTGCCGTACCATTTCCCCAGTGACCTGCGCATGCCCAGAGTCTGCTGCGCTCAGTGTGTAGAGAGAAGGGGGTCCCGGACGTAGACTGCACACGAGCCCCCTCCTCTCTTAATATGCCCTGACCATGCTATTGCAAAGCCACACTCCCCCTTAATCTGTCTAGCCATATAGGAAGGAATCACTCATCTTAGCAACCAATCAGACTCTAGGGGGTAAATTTACTAAAGTGAGAGTTTTTAGAAGTGAGTTTTAAAAGTGATGCTGCCCATAGCAACCAATCAGATTCTAGCTATTATCTTCTAGGAGGTGCTAGTTAAATGTTAAGTAGAATATGATTGGTTGCTATGGGCAACATCACTTCTAAAACTCACTTCTAAAAACTCTCACTTTAGTAAATTTACCCAAAGCTATCATTTATCTAGCACTGTCTATGAAATGACAGAAGCTGATTGGTTGCTATGGGCAACTTCTCCACAATAACTCTCTCTAAGGTTTGATACATCTCCCCCAGTGCCAATCAGTAAGTATGTCTGCAGCATTTCCGTGCACATATTTAGAATGTATACACTGGCTCTCCTTACTACCAGCTGATGAACCTGGGAGCACACCTGTGTTGCTTAGAACAGTAACGTGTGACACTTGCTTTATAGTTGTATAACAGTATGACGCTCGTACTATTATGTAACTACATCATTCACCTATGTCACCTGTGTTTACATTTTTTTTGCATTACCAAAAGCTTTGTGGCATAATAATGACATTAGAATTGTGTTTACAATAAAGGTATTGGGTGGGGCTACATGCCAGTCGTTAGCAACAAACTTACATACAGTATGAATAGAAATTCCATAATCATGATGCTGCTGTCGTGTCACACGTATTATGTATCACTGTGACTGTATATGCTGTAATGCGGGCAGGGTCTCAGGCAAGTCGCTGAAACCAGATAACATAACAATACGTTGAAGCCATTGAGTTTATTTCATCTGCTCTGTATCTGTGTGAGTATCAATCTCTGCCATTCATGTTGAACACTAATGTACCATGATATAATAATGTACAGGCAGCATTTCACAGAACATTTGCATTTACATCCAGGGCCGGCTCCAGGGCTCAGAGCACCCTGTGCCGGCCCTCTCCAGAGCGCCCTATCTTCGCGCGCGGCTTTGCTGTGCGCGACCGAAAATGTGGGCGTGGCCTAACTACCATAGGCCATGCCCCCTACATGCCGTTATTAGGAGGCGTGTCCGCCTCCAAATAACGTCAGGCTGGGGGGAGCCTCACTAGCTGGGCTTCCCCCAGCCTTCTCCCGTCACTGAATGGATGCGGCGCGGCATCTGTTCAGAGTCTCCGGGGTCCGGCACCACCGCACAGCTGCGGCAGTGGGGGTCCCCAACCTCCCAATTTAACCACCCGCGGGCCACTTCGGCCCACGGGTGGAACAGCGGGACAGTAATGTCCAGCTGAAATCGGGATGTTGGGGAGGGGTGCGCCCTCTACGGGTGTCGCCCCTGTGCGACCGCTCAGGTTGAACACCCCTAGAGCCGGCCCTGTTTACATCAACAGTAGTGCATTACTGTATTTATAAGGGTATTACCTAATTGCCATAATCATCTGTCAAAAATGAATTAGTAATCACCACCCAGAAATCTTGATGACCATCAAAGTCATGACTCTGGTCTTATGCAATGTTTATAGTTTCTCAGTTCTCTTACCTTAATTAAATAAAGTGCTCGTTAAATTTGGGAAACCAGAATGCAGGATCACAATACATACATTCAGGGCCGTAAATAGCTATGGGTGACCGGTATCGTCACACAGAGCGTAGTGGCTCCCCGCAGCCCTTGCTCCTGGCCAGCAGGGTGCCTGGATTAGCATTCTGTAGCCAGGATTGCTGTTGCAGCACCCATGGAGTGTAATGTGGATGCTCTAGATGGGCACCATGCACAGTATATGTATGGAGCCGATTGGCGTCCTGAGGATTCCTGGTCAGCGATACATTTATCAGAGCAGCCGGTCATGTCCCCCTTCTGCGCAACGTCATGACATTGTGCACTCAGTGGACGGGGCCGGCACAGGGCGCAACCGTGCCCTGTTATGGCTCTGCATACAGTAGCTATTTAGAATACAGTCATGGCCGATGCTACCATTAGACAGCTTTAGGCAGCTGCTTGAGGTGCCAGTGAGGCCTTGAGGTGCAAAAATCTCTGGAAGATACTTGGTATTTCTACTCATACAGCTGTTGGTATATTGTAAAAATGGTGCATGTGGGAGGTTTAGATAGAGGGTATGGCGGAGTTGGGGCAGAACGGTAGGGAAAAGCTTGCATAGTGTGCCTAGAAATCTTAAAGTGACCCTGAATACACACTTATGCAGTAAGCTTGATAACAGAGCTCAGTGTCAGGCAGCAGATAAAATCCTGGGATGTATAAAATGAGGATAAATGTACAGTACATGATGCCAAGTGATAGCATAGTATATCAATAGGGGTGGGGAGACTCTAAAGGCAGAACTGTGACTCCAATATACTATGTAAGCTTTAGTTTAATTTGTTTTTTTTTCACCTCTCTATTCATCATCAGAGTCCGTATGGTCTACGATGATTAAGTAATCATTTTGCTGCGAGGGATACTTAAGTATCCAACTCGCAGCGGGGGAAACGTGACACCAAAACAATTCATCATTGCTCCGGTGCGGGGACAGCTGCTCCGAAAAGCAGCTGTCCCCTCGGTTAGTATCACAGCTACACATGTAGCTGCATTACTTACCTCCTCCCCGTCATCCTGAGGTCACGCATGCGCACAGCCGCCGAGGAGGTAGGGAGGAGGCGACGGAGGAATCCGCTCGGATCCCTCTTCGCATTCCCGGAACTCTTTCCCATAGAAAGGAGCGGTGATCCGAGATCAAGTGCCGTCTGAAGATGGCGCTTCTTCTTGGAAGCATACTCTGATGAAAAAACTTTCAGTTTTCAGAGTTTGCTGAATATCAGGGGTCCTTGTCGGACCCCTGATGATGAATGGCCCAGTAAAACTAGCGTTTCCGCATGGTTACCGGGCCATTTAGTGTTGATGAATATGGAGTCCCAATTTTAGCTCTGACATTATGCACATAAGAAAGGGGATGTAGTCTGGAACCCGACGGTCTAAATACCGACCGCCGACTTCCAGACTGCTTTATCCCGACTAGGGACGAATGACAGGCATCTAAATCTAGACGCCTGTCATTTGCCCGACGTATGGAGGCCGGCGCCCGGCATCCGCTCAACCAGAGGACAGCCACTGGGAGGGAGGGTTAGGTTTAGGGCCCCCCAGGCGGGACTTAGGGTTAGGCACCCCACCGGGAGGTTAGGGTTAGGCTAGGGGAAGGGAGGGTTAGGGTTAGGCACCCCCGGGGGGGAGGTTAGGGTTAGGCATCCCCCCGGGGGACTTAGGTTTAGGCAGCGGGGAAGGGGGGGGTTAGGCACCCCTAAGGAGGGTTAGGGGCGATAGGTTAGGTTAGTTAATACTTACCTTTAGGACGATCGGGATTTCTTCCTTTGTCAGGCAGCCGCTGTCGGCCGGCGGTAATACATATCATACCCTAAGAAAGAAATAGGAAGATATGACAGGATTCAATATGATGAACATTATGACAGGCATCCTCATTACTACAAATGGGTTAAATTATAAAGGAATGTTACTAGAATAAGGTTTTAGTTTGCTTTATACTGTATGTGATCTAATTATACAAAATAAAGTGTGGCCAAGGTCATCTGTACCAAGTTTCCATAACAGGAACTGTACAGAAGGTGAGGGGGCATCCACTGTGGCTGGAGAGAGGATGGTTTCACCAGGGCCATATTAATAAAGAGGCAAAACTGGGCATTTGCCCTATGTTTGCCAGGACAGGCTGGGAGATCAGGATTAGACATCCTTGTAATGGATAATGGTCATGGGGCTTTGAAAATGGTTCTAACTCTGTCAACCAGTGAGCTAGGAAGACTCATAGTTGCCAACCTTTGAGGTGACTCCTTCGGGAGAGGGCAGCTAAGTCGGCACTTCGGGGAGGGGTCGCAGCTAAGTGAGCGGGCTATGGACATGATGATGTGATCGTATCATCGTGGCCACATCTCCGCTATACAATGCTATGACTGCTGACATTGTGAAGTGGGTGACAGGGGCCACGATGATGTGCTTTAAGTACAAGTCGCATCATCGGCTGGCTAGACTGCCTGTTTCACTCAGGAAGTGGGTGGCCACGGCCAGCCATCAGTAGGCCTCTGGGAGACTTGCCCACTCCTCTGAGGGGCCAGGAGCGAGTGCCACCCAAGATTTGGGTGACTCCAGGCCGGTCCAGGAGGACGGGCAAGTAGGGGAAGACTGGAGATACTGTAGCAATTTAAATTGATTTAAATATATATTGGATGCCTTCATGACAATGCATGGTATTGATAGCTATAATTAGTGCTAGAGTACTACAGAGGTTATGTTTCTTTAAAAGGTTAAATGGGGCCCTAAATGCCGTGTATGGGATCAGGGAGAAGTTTGGTTCTCTATGAGAGTAAAGGTTGGGCTGCCTCGTTTAAAGCCGATAAGGGTCATCTATGAAGCTGAAATATTAGACACACTACGCAATCGGGTCTCTCGTGTTTTAGATTAAAATGAACTGTATGGCTGACCCATATGTTATGTATGAAGCACCACGGAACAAGCACAGCATGCACAGTACAAGTACAGGTATCAGGTTATGTTTTGTTGTGAAATGGATAAAAATACTTAAAAAAACATAGGATTCGTAAGCTTGTTCTCTGAAATTCTAGACACTCATCTATATTTATTAAAAGGTGTGTTACTGTTATGTATCATGATCCTAATGCTATTTTTATGTTAAAAGGGAAATTTAGCAAAAAAAAAAAAAAAAACTTCAAAGTCGTTATTAAATTCAGAATAAGAAATTTACCCTTCAGAAGTGACATAGCAATACAGCTAGTGCACTGGCAACTGCTAACAGACTCAAGGGCCCTCGGTGCCAAGCTGCAACTCTTTTATGCTACAGTGTATCGGTTCAGGATAGGACTATTTGGGGACATACAATAAACTAAAGTGGCAGAAGTGGAGAGAGCAGGCAAGAGACAAGGGTGTAGACTTTAGAGATGGGTTCCAGTCAATAAATCTACAGCAAAAATATAGACAATGTCTAGATAGACACCAAATGGCAGACATTCAATAGGTAGATAGGGACAAAAGGACGAGAGGTACAAAAGTTCGACACACAAAAGGTCAACATTGATGATGATGGACCAGTACAAAAGGTCAACAGGGACAAAAGACCAACATTGAAGTGGTCAACACAAAATGATTGACATATTTTTTTTTTGTTTTATAGGGTTAGGTTTAGCCACTTACCCTAACGGTTAGGGTTAGGCACTAGGAGGGACAGTTAGGGTTAGGCACTAGGAGGGATGGTTAGGGTTAGGCACTGAGTGGAGGGTTAGGGTTAGGCACTAGGGGATGGTTAGGGATATGCTGAAGTTTAGGGTTAGAAAACAATAAAAAGTGTCATCCATTTTTGTGTTAACTATTTGTGTGTTGACCTTTTGACCCTGTCGACCTTTTGTACCTGTCTATCTTCATCCATGTCGACCTATTGTGTGTCGACCTTTTACATGTCGACATTCTGTCCTTATCTACCTATTGACTGTCTACCCTTTAGTGTCTATCTAGACATTGTCTTATCTTTTTCTGTAGATCTTTTTTACTAAACCCTTAAGAGAAATAGGTGGTATATTCATGGACAAGGTACGTGAGATGCAAGTGTAACTGTTTTTAAAGGTGGTTCGAAATGTATGAGTAGGGACCCTGAGTCATGTTTTGCATTTATGCAGGGGACTTAGTTCTTCCATACTTACACTATTCTCTGTACACAGCTATATAACATGTTGTTGATATATAAATGTGAGTGAATGTCTTGTGTATGTGTTTACTTGCCTGATGGGATGGAATGAACAATATAGAAAACCAGAAAATAAGTAAAAAAACATAAGGACCAATAAAGCTAAAGGGATTTGGATAAGTATGTGAGGGCATGGCCACGCCCTGTTGGCCCAGTTACCTGCTGCCTGACCAGTAATGGGGTGAGTTCATGCCATCTTGGGTGTGAGACTGTGTCTCCTTGTCATCCCAGGCCCCCAGACAGGTTTCACCCCCATCCCTTTCAGCACCACTTATAGTTGGCCAGCCCTGGAGATGAAAGTCAACTTCTGGAGAAGGACAAGCAGTAAGTAATCCTTGACTAGTCTCTAAACTGTTACTAATGCTAGTTTCACCGACTTTTCTGTGCTACTCTTTTCTTCTTTTGTCCTCTTCTAATTATTCTTCTCTCTGTTTTCTGTCTTCCATATGCGATGGGTCCTATTGGCTCCTACTTACTGTAAGGAGCTGAGAGTAGGAAACTTTAATCCGGACACCCTCATAATGGAACCTCCAACAAACCACCCAGATTTTAATCCCATACATTTTGTTCAAGAGATGCTCTGCCTGATATGGGCTTTACTTCAGTTTACAACTTCCTCTTCACTTATCTTAATACAGAAGTTTATTTCCAAAGTGAGGTTGGAAGTAATATGGTTTTGTTAATTCCCTATAAAGTGGGGATACCTTTGTTCCTACTTCTGATGAGCATGGTGATTTATCCTTGGTGGTGCCTATCGGTATTTCTCTATCAAGGACCGGTATTCCATCCCACATCTCAAAGCAGAATGTGAGAACCTATCATAACATTTGTAAATTATATATTGATTGGTCAAGTACAATAGTGGTGGATGCTCATTATCCAAATATATATCTTTAAATTTGGAGTATATTTAGGGTTTATGCCTTTCAGTTTTCAGTTTATGTTCTTCCAGCTCACTCAATGGAAAATTGGACTAGATACAAACTGGTTTCCCTTTTTTAAATTACAGGCCATTCTTCATCTTTGGAATGGATTAATGTTATCTTACCCATCATTATGGCTTTACTTCCGGTTGTCCAAAGACCTTCAGAATTGTTATCTTTTTCATATACAGTAACTCTCCCTACAGATGTATTTTCATGTGGACTGTTAAATAGTTTTACTATTCTTCTTCTCAAATTCAATTTCAGAGTAAATTAGAACTTTGAACACCCTTACCATTGTTTACTGTTTTAACGTTCACCTTGACAACAATCAGGTCAGATAATCAGAGGTCTGTTATAATGCTCCTCAAAAAAGCAATATAATGTGCCCCAATTGTCTGTTGGATAATAATGACCATGAATAGCAGGATGCGCCATCAAATTCCTGAAGGCTTGAAGGTACTTTGGACCAGGAGTAGAGCATTGTGGTTCCCAGTTTTTTAAATCCAAATGTGGATAGCTATATAACATATTGCACTCCCTACATTAAATTATATATGAAAATTATAGGGATATTAAAAGTCATCAAGGAGTTCTGTGACAATATAAAAGCTGTAACATTGGTCCTGTTTTACAAGCCACAATAATTGACATTATTATTTATAAGTTATTATTTATAACAGATAGAGTGAGATAAGACATCAGAAGAAGAGATAATCTGCAGTTTGCAGTTTAGGGCTGGGGTTCTTAAAAATGTTAATATAAACTATAAAATGCAGTTTATTCAAGCTTAAATGTATAAATGGTATAATATTTTAAATACATATATTAAAGTCTTACACAATTTTTGTTCAAATTTATTTCACTTGGATTATTGTGTTTGCATTACATTTATTGAAATGTGCTAAAGTTTATACTTGAGAAACAACTCGCCCTATGACAATAACGATAATCTGAAATGACTCATTTTATGTAATATACTGTAAACAGGTTTTAATGTTTCATTTATATTCTGAAAATTTACGCAACATGTTTTCTACATCAGCTTTATTATGTTCATCTCTTTGGATTTATACACCTAACCATATACTTTACCTTACTGTAACTAAATAAGATCACGATGCCTGTTTACAGTGCTGTAGTTACCATAAGACATCCAGATTTTTTCCATGTTCACCACAAGTTTATGGTATGTTTATATTGCTCAGTTGCATGGCAACCTGACCGTGATGTTAATTGTTACAGGTTGAGGTCAATGGGACATTGTTTCCAGGGTTTAAAAGACAAGTCTACAGAAGGATGGATGGTCTTGTAAGTAAATATAGTTTCCTTTGCATTGTTTTTATTAAATTCAATTAGGAGGAACTACAGTAGATGCATATATATATATATTAGGGGTGTGCACCGGCCACTTTTCGTGTTTTGTGTTTTGGTTTTGGATCTGGATCTTTCTTCGTGTTTTGGATCTGGATTGGTTTTGCCAAAACCACCCTTCCGTGTTTTGGGTTCTGGGTTTTGTGTTTTGGATCTGTATTTTTTTGAAAAAAAGCATAAAAACAGCTAAAATCACAGAATTTGTAGGTTTTTCTGCTCCTATGCTATTATTAACCTCAATAACCTTAATTTCCACTCATTTCCAGTCTATTCTGAATACCTCACACCTCACAATAGTGTTTTTATGTCCAAAAGGTTGCACCGAGGTAGCTGGATGACTATGCTAAGCGACACGAGTGGGCGGCACAAACACGTGACCCATCTAGGCGTGAAACTGCAGTGGCAGACAGGATGGCATTGAAAAACTAGGCCCCAAACTGTACATAATGCAAAGAAAAAAAAGAAGTGCAAGATGGAATTGTCCTTGGGCCCTCCCACCCACCCTTATGTTGTATAAACAGGACATGCACACTTTAACAAACCAATCATTTCAGCGCCAGGGTCTGCCACACAACTGTGGCTGAAATGATTGGTTCGTTTGGGCCCCCACAAAACAAGCTGGCAATTAATGTGTCCCTGCACAAACTGGCTCTATGGAGGCAAGATGTCATCCTCATCCTCATTAATTCGTCCCTGCTGGAACCACAGGTCCCTCTGTACGTTCTGGAGGCTGGTCTCCCTGGAAGAGTTGATAATTCATTTTATGAACATCATCTTCTCCACATTTTGTGGAAGCAACCTCCTACGCCTTTCGCTGACAAGGTTCCCGGCTGCACTAAACACTCTTTCGGAGTACACACTGGAGGGGGGGCAACTCAGGTAAAATAGAGCCAGTTTGTACAGGGACCTCCAAATTGCTTCTTTTTCCAGCCAGTACAGGTACGGACTGTCTGACATGCCTACTTGGATGCTGTCACCGATGTAATCCTTTAACAGACAGACGCACGCTTGTCGCTGCTGCTTTGAGGATTCAAGTGCGGCTACAGCCAACACAATTCACAAAGACAGAAAAAAAAAAAGAATATTTTTATTGTTTGTGGAGCACACTTTGAGGGTTACACCACCCTTTAACAGACAGACGCACGCTTGTCGCTACTGCTTTGAGGATGCAAGTGCGGCTACAGCCCACACAATTCACAAAGACAGAAAAAAGAAGAAGAATATTTTTATTGTTTGTGTAGCACACTTTGAGGGTGTCACCACCCTTTAACAGACAGACGCACGCTTGTCGCTGCTGCTTTTAGGATGCAGGTGCGGCTACAGCCCACACATTTCACAAAGACCGAAAAAAAAAGAACAATATTTTAATTGTTTGTGTAGCACACTTTGAGGGTGTCACCACCCTTTAACAGACAGACGCACGCACGCTTGTCGCTGCTGCTTTAAGGACGCAGGTGCGGCTACAGCCCACACAATTCACAAAGACAGAAAAAAGAAGAATATTTTTATTGTTTGTGTAGCACACTTTGAGGGTGTCACCACCCTTTAACAGACAGACGCACGCTTGTCGCTGCTGCTTTGAGGATGCAAGTGCGGCTACATCGCACACAAGTCACAAACACATTAAAAAAATAGTTTTTTATTTTTTGGAGCACTTTGAGAGTTACACCACCCTGTAACAGACAGACGCACGCTTGTCGCTGCTGCTTTAAGGATGCAGGTGTGGCTACAGCCCACACATTTCACAAAGACCGAAAAAAAAAGAACAATATTTTAATTGTTTGTGTAGAACACTTTGAGGTGTCACCACCCTTTAACAGACAGACGCACGCTTGTCGCTGCTGCTTTAAAGATGCAGGTGCGGCTACAGCCCACACAATTCACATAGACAGAAAAAAGAAGAAGAATATTTTTATTGTTTGTGTAGCACACTTTGAGGGTGTCACCACCCTTTAACAGACAGACGCACGCTTGTCGCTGCTGCTTTAAGGATGCAGGTGCGGCTACAGCCCACACAATTCACACAGACAGAAAAAAGAAGAAGAATATTTTTATTGTTTGTGTAGCACACTTTGAGGGTGTCACCACCCTTTAACAGACAGACGCACGCTTGTCGCTGCTGCTTTAAGGATGCAGGTGCGGCTACAGCCCACACATTTCACAAAGACCAAAAAAAAAAGAACAATATTTTAATTGTTTGTGTAGCACACTTTGAGGGTGTCACCACCCTTTAACAGACAGACGCACGCTTGTCGCTGCTGCTTTAAGGATGCAGGTGCGGCTACAGCCCACACAATTCACAAAGACAGAAAAAAGAACAATATTTTAATTGTTTGTGTAGCACACTTTGAGGGTGTCACCACCCTTTAACAGACAGATGCACGCTTGTCGCTGCTGCTTTAAGGATGCAGGTGCGGCTACAGCCCACACAATTCACAAAGACAGAAAAAAGAAGAAGAATATTTTTATTGTTTGTGTAGCACACTTTGAGGGTGTCACCACCCTTTAACAGACAGACGCACGCTTGTCGCTGCTGCTTTAAGGATGCAGGTGCGGCTACAGCCCACACATTTCACAAAGACCGAAAAAAAAAGAACAATATTTTAATTGTTTGTGTAGCACACTTTGAGGGTGTCACCACCCTTTAACAGACAGACGCACGCTTGTCGCTGCTGCTTTAAGGATGCAGGTGCGGCTACAGCCCACACATTTCACAATGACGGAAAAAAAATGAACAATATTTTAATTGTTTGTGTAGCACACTTTGAGGGTGTCACCACCCTTTAACAGACAGACGCACGCTTGTCGCTGCTGCTTTAAGGATGCAGGTGCGGCTACAGCCCACACAATTCACAAAGACCAAAAAAAAATGAACAATATTTTAATTGTTTGTGTAGCACACTGTGAGGGTGTCACCACCCTTTAACAGACAGACGCACGCTTGTCGCTGCTGCTTTAAGGATGCAGGTGCGGCTACAGCCCACACAATTCACAAAGACAGAAAAAAAAAGAACAATATTTTAATTGTTTGTGTAGCACACTTTGAGGGTGTCACCACCCTTTAACAGACAGATGCATGCTTGTCGCTGCTGCTTTGAGGATGCAGGTGGAATCTAGACAGGATTTGGAACCAAGGACACACTACCTCCATCAATTGTCTAAATCCCACTGCACTAATGTCGGATACCGGACGCACGTCTAACACCAACATAGCAGTCAAGGCCTCAGTTATACGTTATCCTCATCGCTAGGGACTGTTGGAGGGTCAATTGTTTAGTAAAAGTAGTGATGTTCCTACTTCCTCTCTGGGATGATGAACAACTCCCAGCAGCAGCAGCAGCAGCACTAGGAGGAAGTGGTTCTTGATCTTTCCCTATTTTATTTTTATCGGAGAAAGTTTGGTCCTCCATTTATGTTATATTGATATATACGTGCGGCTAAAGCGCACACAAACACAGAAAATATTTTTTTATTTTTGCTGGAGAGTAGTGCACTTTGTGGGTTACACCACCCTTTAAGAAATGAGCCAGCCGGCTCTTTACTTATGGGACACAGGGGCACGCTTGGCACTACTTTGTTGATGCACGTGCGGCTACTGCGCACACAATTCACAAACACAGAAAATAATTTTTTTTTTGGTTTGGACTGGAGTGTACTTTGGGGGTTACAGCACCCTTTAACGGTCAAGCCAGCCGGCCCTTTACTTATGGGACACAGGGGCACGCTTGGCACTACTTTGTTGATGCACGTGCGGCTACTGCGCACACAATTCACAAACACAGAAAATAATTTTTTTTTTGGTTTGGACTGGAGTGTACTTTGGGGGTTACAGCACCCTTTAACGGTCAAGCCAGCCGGCCCTTTACTTATGACACAGGCGCACGCTTGGCACTACTTTGTTGATGCACGTGCGGCTACTGCGCACACAATTCACAAACACAGAAAATAATTTTTTTTGGGGTTTGGACTGGACTGTACTTTCGGGGGTTAAAGCACCCTTTAACGGTCTAGCCAGCCGGCCCTTTACTTATGACACAGGCGCACACTTGGCACTACTTTGTTGATGCACGTGCGGCTACTGCGCACACAATTCACAAACACAGAAAATAATTTTTTTTTTGGTTTGGACTGGAGTGTACTTTGGGGGTTACAGCACCCTTTAACGGTCAAGCCAGCCGGCCCTTTACTTATGACACAGGCGCACGCTTGGCACTACTTTGTTGATGCACGTGCGGCTACTGCGCACACAATTCACAAACACAGAAAATAATTTTTTTTTTGGTTTGGACTGGAGTGTACTTTCGGGGGTTACAGCACCCTTTAACGGTCAAGCCAGCCGGCCCTTTACTTATGACACAGGCGCACGCTTGGCACTACTTTGTTGATGCACGTGCGGCTACTGCGCACACAATTCACAAACACAGAAAATAAATTTTTTTTTGGTTTGGACTGGAGTGTACTTTGGGGGTTACAGCACCCTTTAACGGTCAAGCCAGCCGGCCCTTTACTTATGACACAGGCGCACGCTTGGCACTACTTTGTTGATGCACGTGCGGCTACTGCGCACACAATTCACAAACACAGAAAATAATTTTTTTTTTGGTTTGGACTGGAGTGTACTTTCGGGGGTTACAGCACCCTTTAACGGTCAAGCCAGCCGGCCCTTTACTTATGACACAGGCGCACGCTTGGCACTACTTTGTTGATGCACGTGCGGCTACTGCGCACACAATTCACAAACACAGAAAATAAATTTTTTTTTGGTTTGGACTGGAGTGTACTTTGGGGGTTACAGCACCCTTTAACGGTCAAGCCAGCCGGCCCTTTACTTATGACACAGGTGCACGCTTGGCACTACTTTGTTGATGCACGTGCGGCTACTGCACACACAATTCACAAACACAGAAAATAATTTTTTTTTTGGTTTGGACTGGAGTGTACTTTCGGGGGTTACAGAACCCTTAACGGTCAAGCCAGCCGGCCTTTTACTTATGACACAGGCGTACGCTTGGCACTACTTTGTTGATGCACGTGCGGCTACTGCGCACACAATTCACAAACACAGAAAATAATTTTTTTTTTTGTTTGGACTGGAGTGTACTTTCGGGGGTTACAGCACCCTTAACGGTCAAGCCAGCCGGCCCTTTACTTATGACACAGGCGCACGCTTGGCACTACTTTGTTGATGCACGTGCGGCTACTGCGCACACAATTCACAAACACAGAAAATAATTTTTTTTTTGGTTTGGACTGGAGTGTACTTTGGGGGTTACAGCACCCTTTAACGGTCAAGCCAGCCGGCCCTTTACTTATGACACAGGCGCACGCTTGGCACTACTTTGCTGATGCACATGCGGCTACTGCGCACACAATTCACAAACACAGAAAATAATTTTTTTTTTGGTTTGGACTGGAGTGTGCTTTCGGGGGTTACAGCACCCTTAACGGTCAAGCCAGCCGGCCCTTTACTTATGACACAGGCGCACGCTTGGCACTACTTTGTTGATGCACGTGCGGCTACTGCGCACACAATTCACAAACACAGAAAACAATTTTTTTTTTGGTTTGGACTGGAGTGTACTTTCGGGAGTTACAGCACCCTTAACGTCAAGTCAGCCGGCCCTTTACTTATGACACAGGCGCACGCTTGGCACTACTTTGTTGATGCACGTGCGGCTACTGCGCACACAATTCACAAACACAGAAAATTATTTTTTTTTTGGTTTGGACTGGAGTGTACTTTCGGGGGTTACAGCACCCTTAACGGTCAAGCCAGCCGGCCCTTTACTTATGACACAGGCGCACGCTTGGCACTACTTTGTTGATGCACGTGCGGCTACTGCGCACACAATTCACAAACACAGAAAATATATTATTTTTTTAGCACTTGGGGGGAGCACCCCTGATGGACAGAGCACCCCCTGGACAACACTACAGCACCCCTTTAGGACTGGGACACTGCACAGGACTTTGGAGTGGACACAGCCCCTATGGAGAACTGACTGCACAACACAGTCCAGCCAGCCCCTATGGACTTTGAAGTAGTGGACACAGCCCCTATTAACAACAGCAGCACAGCACAACACAGCCAGCCCCTATGGACTTTGAAGTAGTGGACAACAGCAGCACTACACTACACTACACTACACAGCCCTAACTCCCACCCTCCCTCTTCACTGTCCACAGCCGAGTGAGAAAATGGCGCCGACGCGGGTACCTTATATAGGATCCAAAACCCGCGAGACTCGGAAGGCGGGATGATGACGTTTTGCCTCGATTTCAGATCCGAGTCAGGCGGGAAAAGTCGAGCCTGATTCGGATCGGACTCGGATCGGGGGGGCTCGGGGGGGTTCGGATTTCAGAAATCCGAACCCGCTCACCCCTAATATATATATATATATATATATATATATGTCATATAAAGCCATAGTCATAGTGATGGAGGATCTTAATGGCTGATTTTAAAGGCGCACCAAGTGGTATCCTAATAAAAAGATAAGAGATATCCTTGAGTAAGGGAACTATAAATAAAGTGTGCTAATTAGGTGGTGTTATGTATAAAACCCCAACCCCTGATAGGGGGCAACAGACTTAGCGAAAATAGGCAAACTATAACAAGTTAATAAAAAGAAGAAAGGAGAAGAACACGCAGATTAAAATACGACACCACAGTAATGATAGAAATAATGACTCTGGGAAATGTGACCTATATAGGACAGCATATCACATAAATCTCAATGTTTTTTTAACCCAAACAGTCAATATTGCCACATTGTCATCAACGGAAAACAAAGTCCACATGATACTGTATGTCTTGAAAGAGTTATCTCTATATATCTATATAATAAGCGAGAAAGTGTGTCTGTCTCTCTGTCTTGTCTGTCTGTCTGTCTGTGCATCTTTTTTGTCCTTTATGCACGGCCAGAGTTTTGGACCTAGCTCCACCAAACTTGGCACGGTGGTGTAGTTTGACCAGGATTAGGTTTTTGCCTAGGTTTGAACTTCGTCAGGGCCACACACTGTCACACAATCTCTAAAAATAGGGAAACTCTAAAGCGTGGTACACACTGAGACGCTGTAGGCACGATATGTAGTTTCTGGCCGAATTGGAACGACATATCGGCCGCATCGCTCAGTGTGTACGGCCAATATGTGCGCTCCAGCGCCCGCTTCCGACATCGTCAGGTTGGCCGTGCTGCATGTCCAACCGGACAATATCGCAAGCGGGTCCGTTGCAGGTAATGAAGGATGGAACGATGTATCTGATGTGTACCCATGATCCGATATGTTGGCCCATCGTCGGAAATATCGGCTGGGTACACATCGCTCAGTGTGTACCCAGCTTTAAATTACACAGGTTCCGGTGCTGGCTCCAGAGAGAAATGGCAGTCTGCCAAAAACCTGTGAGATTGCAACAAAAGTATCCTTTTCACCTCTGAGCTAACTTGATGAGTCATGCAGTTCATATTAAATCCGTAGCCTCTGTGTTTGCATGCAAGGGCATAACCAGGGGTGTAGTGAACCACCCAGGGCCCAAGGAAGGGGGTGTGGCCTAACCACAGGAGGTGTGGCCACATCCCCTTAGGAAAAATCTTTTTTGCAGCGCCGCACTGGGGAGGGGGGCTCTGTGAGCCCCTAAGCACGGCTTAAACCCAGGGGGCACAATCAGTGTGATCGCCCCCCCCCACAAGCAGAGGAGACTGCTACTGCTGCTGCAGCAGCAAGCATTCCTATTGCAGCCCAGCACACAGCAGCGTGTGCTGGGCTGCTGACAGGTAAGAGGGACAGGGGGCAGCATCAGACCTGGACCCCTGCAGGGCCCCCCAACAAGCTCAGGCCTGGTTAATTAGTACCCGCTCCCCTTCCTCTCGGCACCCCTGGGCATAACAAGAACTTTGTGGGCCACATAGCAAGTTCTTAAAAGGCCCCCCCCCCGAGGTAAAAAAACCCACACATTTGCCCACACTGACCCCATTCAGATTATGCCACACAGGCATAAAAATCTTGCACCAAGGTTCTGTACAGGAACTGCCCATGGTGCTGAAACAAGTGAAACAGAGCCAATCATAGCTAGCAATGTGTCCTGTTACTTAGCAGCAGCCTATAGAGGGAAGGGATTCAGGGACTGGACAGGGTCATGTCTGGGGCAGACAAAGAGTGAGAAACAGCTTCCAACGAACTCATGAAGATACCCTGATGCAGACATAGCAGTCAAGAAGGGGCCAGGGGAGGCATAGCTATCAGGAATTGTAATATAACAAACAACCATCGGAATACCATCAAATGATTTCCATTTGATGTTGACAAACATCGGACCGCCACCATCAAATGGTAAAAACACTACCATCAGGACAAAAGCATCAATGGTTAGTAACCATTGGATTCCAATGTCTATCCCTACGCTGAACCTGCAGACAGACTCAGGCCACCACCACTTTTCCACAGTGAATTGTTCCCTCTCCAGTGTGATGTTCCCGCTCAACCACATGTACATTGTGCAAAGAGGACATATCGCCATGTTCAGCAGCTGTGGAGGGATGCACATGGAGGTTGCAGAAATATGTACAGGTGCCCCTGCCCCGAGGACATGCTGCTGATAATGCGTACAGTAGCTGCAATAATACAAATATCTCATCCATGATCCTCCTGCCCTTCCCAGCACATCCCAGTGGTCGGGCCCCAGCCAGCGGTTTTGGTGACACTGGTGAGATTCAGGTGGCAGGAGTGAGTAGTAGGGGGTTGTGGTGAGATGCAGAGGCCTGTGATGTGATGCAGGGGCTGTGGTAAGAAGCAGGAGTGAAAAGCAGGGCCATGTGGTGAGATGCAAGAGGCTGTGGTGAAATATAAGATGCTGTGGTGAAATGCAGGAGGCAGGAGTGAGAAACAGTAGGCTGTTGAGAGATGTATGGGGCAGGATTAAGAAGCAGGAGGCTGTTTTGAGATGCAGAGGGCAGTGGTGAGATGCAGGGGACTGTCGTGATATAGGGTAGGTTGTTATTAGATGCAGGGGGCTGTGGCGAGCCTGAGGTGGATCAAGCTTGTGGAGTTATTGCCACGGAAGAAGGAATATTCACTGCAGTTGCTGTCTCAGCAGTAAGGTACCATCTACACCTTAACTATCTGCAGGGCCGGCTCCAGGAGGAGCTAAGCACTGTGCAGAACGGGACTGAGGCGCCCGTTCCCTGCGCGCGGCTTTTCCGGGTGTGACCAAAAATGGGGTGTGACCTAATTACAATAGACCACATCCCCTAAATGACATTATTTGGGGGCGTGCCCATATGGCACGCCTTCCGTTTAACATCAGGCTTTGGGTGAGCCCGAACTACGTCAGTAGCTGGGCTGCCCCCAGCCCTCTTCCTGCACTGTACGGATGCTGCGCGCTTGCATGCGGCATCCATTCTCTTCTCTGGGGTCCAGCACCGCCACACAGATGCGGTGGTGGAGGTGCCCAACCTTCCAACCGGCCGTGGGACACTTCGGCCCATGGGTGGAACAGCGGGGCAGTGCCCGAAAAATGGGTTGAGAGAGGTGCACCCTCTATGGGGTGGCGCCACCTGTTCGACCTCACTGGTCGAACGTGCCTCGAGCCGGATCTGCCTGTCTGTGCCCTCTACAACACCCTGGGTACCACACTGGTTCCCATTTGTGAGTATATGTAACATCATCTCAGGATTATGCCACCTAGTGGTGAAAAGCTAGTTGTACAGTAACTTAAATAACCAATGATATTGTCGTACTTGTTCAGGGGGTACAATAGCTACAGTAACACAGTGGGATGAGTCATCAAGAACTTTGGGAGGTGTTGTTACGGGATGTAGTCAGGAAGCCGACGGTCTAAATCCCGACCGCCGGCTTCCCGAATTTCTAATCCCAGCATGATACTAATGACAGGCGTCGAAATCCCGATGCCTGTCGTTAGACCTACGCCGGGAGTCCAACACCCGGCTTACCGATCGAAGCAAAGCCGGGCTCCAGGCGCGGACAGCCGCGGGGAGGAGGGCAAGGTTAGGGAGCTCCTGGGGGGTTAGGGTTAAGCACTTGGGGTGGGAGGTTAGGGTTAGGCACCCCCAAGGGAGGGTTAGGGGTAGAATAGGGTTAGTTAATACTTACCTTTTGACGTTCGTGATCTACTATACCTGTTGTTACAGGGGTCTGAACAACAGTTGCACAATAGTTATTCTCTTTCTGTTAGTAACTGTAAATCATCATCCACACAATCAATTTTTACAATCTCAGTCTATACTCTTGTCTGGGATTAGATAGTAACACAGAATGTGATTCCCTATAATTACACTGTCTGATTGTCTCATTCTTACACGAGTCAAGCAAGGACACAGTCCCCTGACCCATGTCTTCATGTCTAATAACTAGGTTTGGACTATTCGGTTGCTGTTTTAATTTTAACGCTTTGTTTCCAACTCTGATTAAATCATATTTTATAATTAGATCAGACAATCTCCAAGATTCCAATTTGCTTATTACTTTTTTAGATTGTAGACACTATTTTAAGATCATTATATTTATTATCAGTAGCTAGTAGCAGCAGAACTTTACACTGCTGGTCTGATTCAACAGTGTTAGGGCACAAACATGACCTGAGTTCATGCATGTGCACTGCTTTAGGGGGTGCAGGGCTGGAGTAGGTGGAGGGATCCGGCAGGATCCATCTTCACAACCCGGACCTCTGGGATGCAATGCCATCTGAAAATGGTATAGATTGCTGCAGTCAAACTCCAAAAAACATCAGTTTTCAGAGTTTGATGAATAAAGGTCCCCCATTAGTGTATGGGGACTCCAGACAGCTTTGGAGATGCAAGGTAAGCAGGAGTTTATAGAGATATCTCCTGCTTTCCATATGTAATAAATATTTAATTTTCCCCTTGCTAAGGATTGTTTCACAGTCAATTGTCATTTGAAACTAGTCTTCTTGATTCCCTTCTGGGATGAAGATCCATCCCCAGCAGCAGGCCTAGCGCTGAAGGATTCTTCTGAGGAATCCTGGATAGGGAAAGAGTCACCTAGCCTTAACAAATTGGATGCAGGACTACATCCGATCATTACTGTGGATATTGAGGATGAAGGTGTTGGCGGTAGAGATTATACTGGGATCTAGTTGAACTTGCTGATTACTCCCGCCTCCAAGATTTTGCCCGTGCTGCTCCCTACCTCTGGTCTCTACCCTCTCCCTATCAGACTCTCCACCACTCATCATCATCATCAGTTTCCATTTTGCATCCAGGACAGAGCACTCACTGATGTACCACCTGGGCAGCATCAGATGCATTACGCAGGAACTCGTCCCCTCCAACCCCCTTTCTATTTGCATTAGTGCAAACAAGGTGCTGTAAGCACAAATCAATACTCACTCGGCATGGAAAAGGTGGCGTAAAAAATGTTGGTGCATATATGTAAAAAAAGGCACAATTGTGTTTCCGTCTAATTATACATGACCCCCAAAATGTCCAATGCACAAAACTCCTGCTAAAGTACAAAGGTTTGCAGAGCAAGGTGGCAG
This sequence comes from Taudactylus pleione, assembly GCA_031769625.1. Classification (NCBI taxonomy): domain Eukaryota; kingdom Metazoa; phylum Chordata; class Amphibia; order Anura; family Myobatrachidae; genus Taudactylus; species Taudactylus pleione. Next base: position 203,528 of record JAUIMM010000042.1, on the reverse strand, counting down.
CATTTGTAAAATAATAATTTAGCACGGGCCGAAGCAGACTAGACTTTTCTTTAGGCGGTGGTGTAGCAGAGTAATCACACCTTTCTCAGTAGTCAGTAGTAATAACAAAGTCAGAGCCCAGATCTCTGCAGGCAGTCCAATGAAACAACCAATCTCTGTAGAGGTTCCACGCAGTCTCATGATGGTTCTACATGTGCAGAAGAGACCCACAGTCAGAGTAGTGGGAGATTAGGATAGCTACTAATAGGCAAGCAAGGGGGCTTTCGCTTTATACAAATGTCTGAGATCCTGTAAGTGTGACAGCCAATCAGATCAAGTCATGTGACAGCATCCAGTGAGCAGCATAAGCACTGTCAGCATAGGAAGAGAAAAATATGAACCATCACATCACCATCGGATCTTCATTAGTCGATAGCGGCAAACATCGCAATGTCACCATTGAATAGAATTTCTATTTCTATCTGTAAAAAAAACATGGGGCCTGGTTCAGACTCGGTCGCTAAACTGCGAACGCTCGCTAGGGGCGATTATCGCACATCTGCGCATGCGTATGCGTCAAAGTACGCATGCGTGAACCAGTCACTCTGGCCGGGAATCGTGCGCTCGTAGTATGCAGACTGGAAGCTACTTTGAGTGACAGATTGTGCCGTTTGTGGGTGGTGACAGAGAAGGTGCTTGTGAACGAGGAAGTGGATGTGCGAACGCGGGTGTGTCTGAGCGTCAAAACTGAGTTTAATGGGTGTGCATAATTAGCAAAGTAGCGTCATTGAACACGTCACTTGGTTGTATTTTAGTCTGAACTTATCGCAGTGCTTGCGGTGGGGTCGGCGCTACCTAAAGTGCTGCGTGCAGCTCCGATGGGTCTCGATATTTCTGATTAATCACACACTTCCTGGAGATGACATGTTCTAAGAGAGAAAGGCGGGCAGCTTTATACTCCTGCGTACGCTCACTGCCATCGCCCTCTAAGACATAGAGGGCATCATTACGCCAGACAGAGCGATCGCAGCATTTTCATACCCAGCCCATTTTGGCAGCGAGCGAATGCAGCTTAGCGACAGGGTCTGAATCAGGCCCATGGTTCGTAAGCATCTCCCGTCCATGGCCATCCCTATTGAGAAGTAGGAAAGGGATGCTCTATGGCCACTCTTATTGAGAACTCTGGCCCTGATTCAGAGCCGGACGCTCTGACAGAGCACTCGCTCGGAATCAGGGCCGGGCTATTCTTTTTTTAGAACGGCCTCCTGGCCGCTCGCATAGCTGTGGGTGACCACCCACAGCTATAGCGAGCGGCCAGGAAGATGGTCGCGATGGTCAAGACCATCGCGACCATCGGGCTTGCGACGAGACCCTTGTGGTAGGGTCTCGTTGCTGCAAGCCCCAGAGAGATTTCAACTCTAACAGAGCCGAAATCTCTCCCACTGACATCACTCGTGATGTCAGTGGGGCCGCCCCCAAACGGAGGCGTTCACATGGGAACGCCTCCGTTTGGGCAGCCACTCCCACGGCCTGCCCACCAAAGGGGGCGTGCTGTCACTCAACATCGACAGCACGCCCCCTTTGTTATGAGACCCGGAGCGACGGATTGCCCGTCGCTATCCGGGTCTTGTGCATGCGCACGACGGAGCCGGCTCCGTCGTGCGCATGCGGTCTGAGCCATCGACCCGATTGCGAGCGCTCAGTGCTTGCGACCAGGTCTGAATCAGGCCCTCTGTGAACTCTTATTGCTTCACAGCCACCAGGAACATATGTGCAGGGACAGTCTACTGGCCAGTTGAACAACCCGTTCTTGTTGGGTGGATTATCCAGGTGCAATCAGGGCTGGACTATAGGCCGGGCAAAATGGGCGGTCGTCCTGGGGCCCCCACACAAAGAGGGCCCCCACATATTGGCAAACTTCCCCCACTGCGACGGCTATAGCGGCTACGCAGGCAGGCGGGCGGGCGGCTCTATTCGGCGGCTCATCTCAAAGTCTTGCGAGATGATGTCATCATCCCGTGAGACAATGACTGAGTGTAACTCTGATGCTGTTGCTGTGCTGCGACGTGAGTGAGACGCCCAAGGCGCCCTTTCACTCATTGTCGCTCCTCGAAGACTGCCTAGTCATCCGCTGCCAGCCTGCTCTGCTGCCAGTCACAAGTGAGTGTGACACACTCAGTGAGATCATCTCACTGTGTCTGGTCCCTGGCTGCCTGCCCTGTGAGAAATAGCTAGAGGGGCAAGTAGTAACTTGAGTAATCATGTCTCCCACTCAGTAAACATGCACCCCAAGTTAAATTACTTCATTTATTTATAGATCTATATATATATATAGATCTATATACATATATATAGATCTATATATAGATATAGATATACATATATATATATATATATATATATATTATCTATATGGCTATATCTGGTGAAAATATATAGAGATATATCTATCTATAGATATATATGCAATGCATACAAACTTGTTTGTACAGGGCTAAGATATATATATATATATATGCAGGGCGTCTACTTAGGAGCTGTGCAAGCCCGCCTATTCCTTTTCTTTGGGGCTTGCACAGCTTCTACGGAGATACCCTGCATATATTCAACTCTATCTCTCTCTCTCTCTCGAAGCAGGGGCCCCCACAAGTTTGTTGCCGAGGGGCCCCCACAGACATTAATCCGGCCCTGGGTGTAATGGTGCAAATCCATGGTTGTTTTTGCAGTGCACATTGAGCGCTCTGTGTAAATGTGTTATATGTGTATAGTTCAGGGCCGTAGCTAGGGTGGTGCGGTCGGTGCCTCTGCACAGAGCGCAACATTGCTGAGGGCGGAACACTGACTGCCCACCATCTCATATATAATAGTGTTCTCCCCCTCTTTAATCCAGCGCCGGGCGGCTGCTGCTGTGTGTCCGCGGCGCCCAGCACAGAGGAGGGAGAAAGCCGCAGCCTCCCTGCCTCCTTCTGACGTCCCGTCTCCCGCAACCTATTATGATAGGTGAGACGGAGACGTCATGACGTTTCCCTCAGAAGGCTCCCAGAGGTCAGTGAGGACTGAGGAGCTGCTGTGTGGTGGGGCTGGCTGTCAAGGAGTGGCGTGGTGCAGCGCCAGTGCCAGGTGAGGTCAGAGTCTCTGACTGGTCCAGACAGAGACTGGGGCGGCAGTATCAAAAGTAGTGGCCAGCCCAGCAGCCTGCCCCAGCCCCATCCATTACAACTCCTGTGCTGCTGAATTTATTCAGAAAAAATAAATGTATATACAGTATACAATATATATATACATATATATATATATATATATATGTATATATATATATGACTGTATATGTGTGTGTAGTATATATATATATATATATATGTGTAGTATGTATGTGTATGCATATATATATTAGGGGTGAGCGGGTTCGGATTTCTGAAATCCGAACCCCCCCGAGCCCCCCCGATCCGAGTCCGATCCGAATCAGGCTCGACTTTTCCCGCCTGACTCGGATCTGAAATCGAGGCAAAACGTCATCATCCCGCCTTCCGAGTCTCGCGGGTTTTGGATCCTATATAAGGTACCCACGTCGGCGCCATTTTCTCACTCGGCTGTGGACAGTGAAGAGGGAGGGTGGGAGTTAGGGCTGTGTAGTGTAGTGTAGTGTAGTGCTGCTGTTGTCCACTACTTCAAAGTCCATAGGGGCTGGCTGTGTTGTGCTGTGCTGCTGTTGTTAATAGGGGCTGTGTCCACTACTTCAAAGTCCATAGGGGCTGGCTGGACTGTGTTGTGCAGTCAGTTCTCCATAGGGGCTGTGTCCACTCCAAAGTCCTGTGCAGTGTCCCAGTCCTAAAGGAGTGCTGCAGTGTTGTCCAGGGGGTGCTCTGTCCATCAGGGGTGCTCCCCCCAAGTGCTAAAAAAAAATTATTTTCTGTGTTTGTGAATTGTGTGCGCAGTAGCCGCACGTGCATCAACAAAGTAGTGCCAAGCGTGCGCCTGTGTCATAAGTAAAGGGCCGGCTGGCTTGACCGTTAAGGGTGCTGTAACCCCCGAAAGTACACTCCAGTCCAAACCAAAAAAAAAATTATTTTCTGTGTTTGTGAATTGTGTGCGCAGTAGCCGCACGTGCATCAACAAAGTAGTGCCAAGCGTGCGCCTGTGTCATAAGTAAAGGGCCGGCTGGCTTGACCGTTAAGGGTGCTGTAACCCCCGAAAGTACACTCCAGTCCAAACCAAAAAAAAAATTATTTTCTGTGTTTGTGAATTGTGTGCGCAGTAGCCGCACGTGCATCAACAAAGTAGTGCCAAGCGTGCGCCTGTGTCATAAGTAAAGGGCCGGCTGGCTTGACCGTTAAGGGTGCTGTAACCCCCGAAAGTACACTCCAGTCCAAACCAAAAAAAAAATTATTTTCTGTGTTTGTGAATTGTGTGCGCAGTAGCCGCACGTGCATCAACAAAGTAGTGCCAAGCGTGCGTCTGTGTCATAAGTAAAGGGCCGGCTGGCTTGACCGTTAAGGGTGCTGTAACCCCCGAAAGTACACTCCAGTCCAAACCAAAAAAAAAATTATTTTCTGTGTTTGTGAATTGTGTGCGCAGTAGCCGCACGTGCATCAACAAAGTAGTGCCAAGCGTGCGCCTGTGTCATAAGTAAAGGGCCGGCTGGCTTGACCGTTAAGGGTGCTGTAACCCCCGAAAGTACACTCCAGTCCAAACCAAAAAAAAAATTATTTTCTGTGTTTGTGAATTGTGTGCGCAGTAGCCGCACGTGCATCAACAAAGTAGTGCCAAGCGTGCGCCTGTGTCATAAGTAAAGGGCCGGCTGGCTTGACCGTTAAGGGTGCTGTAACCCCCGAAAGTACACTCCAGTCCAAACCAAAAAAAAAATTATTTTCTGTGTTTGTGAATTGTGTGCGCAGTAGCCGCACGTGCATCAACAAAGTAGTGCCAAGCGTGCGCCTGTGTCATAAGTAAAGGGCCGGCTGGCTTGACCGTTAAGGGTGCTGTAACCCCCGAAAGTACACTCCAGTCCAAACCAAAAAAAAAATTATTTTCTGTGTTTGTGAATTGTGTGCGCAGTAGCCGCACGTGCATCAACAAAGTAGTGCCAAGCGTGCGCCTGTGTCATAAGTAAAGGGCCGGCTGGCTTGACCGTTAAGGGTGCTGTAACCCCTGAAAGTACACTCCAGTCCAAACCAAAAAAAAAATTATTTTCTGTGTTTGTGAATTGTGTGCGCAGTAGCCGCACGTGCATCAACAAAGTAGTGCCAAGCGTGCGCCTGTGTCATAAGTAAAGGGCCGGCTGGCTTGACCGTTAAGGGTGCTGTAACCCCCGAAAGTACACTCCAGTCCAAACCAAAAAAAAAATTATTTTCTGTGTTTGTGAATTGTGTGCGCAGTAGCCGCACGTGCATCAACAAAGTAGTGCCAAGCGTGCGCCTGTGTCATAAGTAAAGGGCCGGCTGGCTTGACCGTTAAGGGTGCTGTAACCCCCGAAAGTACACTCCAGTCCAAACCAAAAAAAAAATATTTTCTGTGTTTGTGAATTGTGTGCGCAGTAGCCGCACGTGCATCAACAAAGTAGTGCCAAGCGTGCGCCTGTGTCATAAGTAAAGGGCCGGCTGGCTTGACCGTTAAAGGGTGCTGTAACCCACAAAGTACACTCCAGTCCAAACCAAAAAAAAAATTATTTTCTGTGTTTAGCCGCACGTATATATCAAATCGATATAACATAAATGGAGGACCAAACTTTCTCCGATAAAAATAAAATAGAGAAAGATCAAGAACCACTTCCTCCTAGTGCTGAAGCTGCTGCCACTAGTCATGACATAGACGATAACATGCCATCAACGTCGTCTGCCAAGGCCGATGCCCAATGTCATAGTAGAGGGCACATACAATCCCAAATGGCAAAGTTCAGGAAAATGACCTTGAAAAAGACATTTAAATCAGCTGAAGAGAAACGTAAACTTGCCAATATGCCATTTACGACACGGAGTGGCAAGGAACGGCTAAGGTCGATCCCTAGTATGTTCATGACTAGTGGTTCAGCTTCACATGACGATGGAAGCCCTCCTCCCACTAAAAAAATCAAAAGAGTTAAGCTGGCAAAAGCACAGCGAAGAACTGTGCTTTCTAAGAAGATATCACAAATCCCCAAGGAGAGTCCAAGTGTGGTGGTGGTTGCGATGCCTGACCTTCCCAGCACTGGACGGGAAGAGGTGGCTCTTTCCACCATTTGCACGCCCCCTGCAAGTGCTGAAAGGAGCACCCACAGTCCACTTGCTGATATGCAAATTGAAGATGTCACTGTTGAAGTACAACAGGATGAGGATACTGGTGTAGCTGGCGCTGAGGAGGAAGTTGGCGAGGAGGATTCTGATGGTGATGTGGTTTGTTTAAATCAGGCTCCGTTGGAGACAGTTGTTGTCCGTGGGATGAAAAAGCCCATCACGGTCATGCCTGGGCAGAAGACCAAACATTCCACCTCTTTGGTCTGGCAATATTTCTATCCAAATCCGGACAACAACTGTCTTGCCATATGTACCATATGTAAAGGTGAAATAAGTAGGGGTAGGGACGTCAACCACCTAGGAACATCCTCCCTTATACGGCACCTGCAGCGCGTTCATAAAAAGTTACTGTCAAGTTCAGAAACTTTGGCTAAGACCGTAAGCAGTCCAGGGACACCTAAATCCCGTTGTCCTGTTGTATCCAAGCGCCTGCAAACCACACCGTCAACTCCCTCCTCGTCAATTTCCTCCTTAGTCAGGATCGGAAGTAGTCCTGCAGGCCATGTCACTGGCATGACTGACTCTCCTATCCGGGATTCCTCTGGAGGATCCTGCATTGCTACGCCTACTGCTGCCGCTGCTGCTGTTGCTGCTGCTGGGAGTCGTTCATCATCCCAGAGAGGAAGTAGGAACACCACTACTTTTACTAAACAATTGACCCTCCAACAGTCCTTAGCGAGGAGGATGAAGTACGACAGCAGTCATCCTGAAGCAAAACGTATAACTGAGGCCTTGACTGCTATGTTGGTGTTAGACGTGCGTCCGGTATCCGCCATTAGTGCAGTGGGATTTAGACAATTGATGGAGGTAGTGTGTCCCCGGTTCCAAATCCCGTCTAGATTCCACTTCACTAGGCAGGCGATACCGAGACTGTACAGAAACGTCAGAAAAAGTGTCCTCAGTGTCCTGAAAAATGCCGTTGTACACAATGTCCACTTAACCACGGACATGTGGACAAGTGGAACAGGGCAGACTAAGGACTATATGACTGTGACAGCCCACTGGGTAGATGTATCACCTTACGCAGCAACAGCAGCAGCGTCACCAGTAGCAGCATCTCAGAAATGCCAGCTCGTTACAAGGCAGGCTACGCTGTGTATCACCGGTTTCAGTAAGAGGCACACCGCCGACAACCTCTTAGAGAAACTGAGGGAAATCATCGCCCAGTGGCTTACCCCACTTAGACTCTCCTGGGGATTTGTGATATCTGACAACGCCACCAATATTGTGCGGGCATTACATCTGGGCAAATTCCAGCACGTCCCATGTTTTGCTCACACAATAAACTTGGTGGTGCAGAATTTTCTGAAAAGCGACAGGGGCGTGCAGGAGACGCTTTGGGTGGCCCGAAAAATTTCTGGCCACTTTCGCCATTCAGCGACTGCGTGCCGAAGACTGGAGCGCCAGCAAACACTCTTGAACCTGCCCCGCCATCACCTGAAGCAAGAGGTTGTGACGCGGTGGAACTCAACCCTCTATATGCTTCAGAGGATGGAGGAGCAGCAAAAGGCCATACAAGCCTATACATCCACCTATGACATAGGCAAAGGAGGGGGTATGCACCTGACTCAAGCGCAGTGGAGAATGATTTCCGTGTTGTGCAAGGTTCTCCAGCCCTTCGAACTTGCCACACGTGAAGTCAGTTCAGACACAGCCAGCTTGAGTCAGGTCATTCCCCTCATCAGGCTTTTGCAGAAGCAGCTGGAGAAAGTGAAGGAGGAGCTAAGACGGAGCGATTCCGCTCGGCATGTGGGACTTGTGGATGAAGCCCTTCATTCGCTTTGCCAGGATTCCAGGGTGGTCAATCTGTTGAAATCAGACCACTACGTTTTGGCCACCGTGCTCGATCCTAGGTTTAAAGCCTATGTAGTGTCTCTCTTTCCGGCCGACACAAGCCTGCAGAGGTGCAAAGACCTGCTGGTGAACACACTGTCAGCTGAAGCGGAACGTGACACGTCAACGGCTCCTTCTTCATTTTCTCCCGCAACTGGGGCTGCCAGGAAAAAACTTAGGTATCCTAAGCAACCCGCTGGCGGTGATGCAGGGCAGGCAGGACCAAGTTTGGACATCTGGTCCGGACTGAAGGACCTGGCAACAATTTCTGACATGTCTACTGTCACTGCATATGATACTGTCACCATTGACAGAATGGTGGAGGATTACATCGGTGACAGCATCCAAGTAGGCGTGTCAGACAGTCCATACCTGTACTGGCAGGAAAAAGAGGCAATTTGGAGGCCCCTGTACAAACTGGCTCTATTTTACCTGAGTTGCCCCCCCTCCAGTGTGTACTCCGAAAGAGTGTTTAGTGCAGCCGGGAACCTTGTCAGCGAAAGGCGTAGGAGGTTGCTTCCACAGAATGTGGAGAAGATGATGTTCATCAAAATGAATTATCAGCTCTTCCAGGGAGACCAGCCTCCAGAAGGTACAGAGGGACCTGTGGTGGTGGATTCAAGTGGGGACGAGTTAATACTTTGTGAGGATGAGGATGTACACACTGAAGAGGGTGAGGAATCGGTGGATGAGGAGGATGAGGATGACATCTTGCCTCCGTAGAGCCAGTTTGTGCAGGGACAGATTAATTGCCAGCTTGTTTTGTGGGGGCCCAAACGAACCAATCATTTCAGCCACAGTTGTGTGGCAGACCCTGGCGCTGAAATGATTGATTTGTTAAAGTGTGCATGTCCTGTTTATACAACATAAGGGTGGGTGGGAGGGCCCAAGGACAATTCCATCTTGCACCTCTTTTTTTTCTTTGCATTATGTACAGTTTGGGGCCTAGTTTTTCTAACTGCCATCCTGTCTGCCACTGCAGTGTCACTCCTAGATGGGTCACGTGTTTGTGCCGCCCACTCGTGTCGCTTAGCATAGTCATCCAGCTACCTCGGTGCAACCTTTTGGACATAAAAACACTATTGTGAGGTGTGAGGTGTTCAGAATAGACTGGAAATGAGTGGAAATTAAGGTTATTGAGGTTAATAATAGCATAGGAGCAGAAAAACCTACAAATTCTGTGATTTTAGCTGTTTTTATGCTTTTTTTCAAAAAAATACAGATCCAAAACACAAAACCCAGAACCCAAAACACGGAAGGGTGGTTTTGGCAAAACCAATCCAGATCCAAAACACGAAGAAAGATCCAGATCCAAAACCAAAACACAAAACACGAAAAGTGGCCGGTGCACACCCCTAATATATATATATATATATATATAATATATATATATGTGTGTATGCGTGTATTTTGCAAGTGATTTTTGTTATATAGGCAATCGGAGGGGAGGGGGGGCACCAATGAACTTTCTCGCACAGGGCACCAAAATGTCTAGCTATGGTATAGTTCACTCTATATCCATATTTTTAATGAACATTAAAGTGTGAACATCCCATGTACTGGCAAAAGCAAGGGCAGCATTTAGTTCTGATGATCACGTGAGCTCAGTATCACAGGAAATTGTGCCCAAACGTAAAAAAATTCATTTAGGAATTGGCATTTATGGCACATAGAAGACAGGGTGCAATTTTATAGCTGATTTGTGTCAGGAATTCTGTGTGTATTAACAACTGTACAGTATACTACAGTCATTTTTTTTACTCACGCTGTACTATTATAATTGTGTTTTGAAAATGGCAAGACTGTAATTTTTTGACCCATTAAACATGGGTCAAAAACCAAAGCCAAAGCTGCACACTCAGTGATTGGTTAGCGATGGCGATCGCAGAGAGGATTTTTCCGTAAAATGAGTGACAGGCAGTCAGTATTGTGGGAGGTAACAGGGAGTGGCTAGAAAATGCAGGTATGTCAGGACCGTTTTCTGGGTGTGCCATAGTGAGCCTGCGAGTTTATACACAGCTAGAGAGGCCCCGGCGTCTTAGGCGGGACGCTCAGTCTGAGACAGCACAGGCTTGCTCAGAGGTTCTAAGTGTGACTGATGCTTCCGCTTTTACATAAGCCTCGGATGTGAAACAATAACAGTGGGCATCTCTGTGCGCAAGATGGCGGCTGAGTCATTAGCATATTTTTGCAAGTCCACTGCATACGGGAAAGCAGCAAAGACAGGCATTGTGTGTATCTCTAAATCAGGCTCACAGTCTCTTTCACAGCTCCTGCAATCCAGCAGCTGCACACCTGTCCTAAAACCCTTGCACCCACAGTGCAAAATCTCCCGCTGCTCCAATAGTCCTGCAGCTACATCGGGGCTCTAACCTTTGCCCTGCTATACTGTGCATCGCCAACACTAGTATACCTTCAGTGGCTCTCACAAGAGTTCAAGGGGTATATACATAAAACAGTGAAAAGTCCTTTTTCATTCTTGAGCTGTGAAAAAAAGAGCTTTTCCCAGTTTCGGGCTATTCATGTACAGCAGGGGTGGGGAACCCTTTCTCTGCTGAGGGCAATTTTGATATACATAACATTATTTCCGGGCCTGGTGCAATTTGCAAATGATGCCCCCTCCGTGTGACGTCACAAGGGGCGGGGCCACAATTGTCAGTGATTACAGCAATGCCCGGAGCATCCTGAGGATACTCCGGGGAGCTGTAAGGGCAGCAGTGTGACCATCTGAAGCATCCTAAGGACGCTCCAGGCGGCACTGCTGCATAGATTCTGGGTGCAGGGCAGGGTTGCCTACCTTTAATACTCTCTTCCCGGGAGAAGCCAGGGTAAGAGAAGCAGCAGGGGGCCGACGGGGGCGCGGCTTGACGATTCGCGTCATTAAGCCCCGCCCCCTTACGGTAAAATTGCTGCGATTGGGCACAATTTACATAGGGGGCGGGGCCAAATGCTGTGATTCATGCAGAATCACAGCTTAAGCCCCGCCCCCTTCACGGAGACCCGCGATTGCCACGGGTATTCTCCTAATTCTGCCCACTTCACTAGGAAGTGGGCAGAATGCGGGAGAATTGCCTACCCTTCCAGGGGTGCGGGAGGTTACCCGAAAAATCGGGAACCTCCCGCGAAAACCGGGAGGGTAGGCATGTATGGTGCAGGGTGCCATTCTAGGCACCCTGCTAGCCAGATGAGGCTAGCAGAAAAATGCTCAGAAAGCCAGACCAAATGATTCCGCTGGCCTTATACGGCCCCCGGGCCTGAGGTTCCCCATCCCTGATGTACAGGGTTACTGCAAAGAAGTCTCAGATTTCTTCTGCGGTTTCTCTAATTTCAACAAATTTCGCTTCCCCATACCCAAGTATGGGGAATGAGATCTACTTGTAATTCACAAAGCAACGGTAAACTCAGTTTTCCGTTCTCTTTGAAAAAATAATAACGCCATTTCATGGAAGAGAAAAGGCAGAGACATTTTTTCATGCTTCCTCCCCTGCATCACCGAGTAACTCCTCCCCTTCAGTGTACAGCAGCCAATGGCTGTACACTGCCGTCCCTCCTCCTGATGTCTGCTGCCGGGGTGACAAAGTTAATTTTTAATACAATAATAAATAATATTTTTATTAAATATATTTAAGGTTACTTTTCTTGTGAGCATCTCCGCCAAGTTGTGGGGTAAGCTCCTTGTGGAACAGGGCGCTTGCCCCCCCCCCCCCCGCAGTGTTGTAGCTAGCGCTCCTGGTGCCAGGTGCAGGCTACGCATCCGTATGCATGATGCCAGGTGGAGGGGGCGTGAACTGCACCCGGCGCCGGGAGCAGGTAATTACAGTTATACCTGGAGGATCCTCAGGATGCTCCGGGGTGCTGTTAGGGCAGCATTATGACCGTCTAGAGACGCTCCAGGCAGCACTGCTGCAGAGAGTCTGGTAGCAGGGTGCAGTTACAAGCAGGGATTGTCTTAACCCCCTTTCCCCCAAAGCAGTGTCATAAACACCCTGAGACCCCACTCCCCATGTGTTTCTGACATTTTCCTTCCCCTAATAGCAGTGTCCTCAGCCCTGAGCTCCCACACACCCTTGTCTCTGCCTCCCCGAATAACAGGTCATCAGCCTACTACTCCCCCCCATAGCAGTATCATCAGCTCCCTGAGTCCCTACTTCCCATGTCTTTGTCTTACCCTCCCATAGCAGTGCCATCAGCCCCTACTCCCCATATGTATATATCTCCCCCCATCGCAGTTTCATCAGCTCCCTGAGCCCCTACTCCCCATATGTCTTTGTCTCCCCCTCCCATAGTAGTGCCATCAGCCCACACTCCCCAAATGTATCTGCCTCCCCTATTCCAGCTCTTACCTTTATCCTGAGTGGTGGAGCCGGGTCTGTCAGCAGCTCCGCGGGTGTTGCCTGGCTTCTCCTCTGCACTCTGTAGTAGCTCATGTCAGCCTCACAGGCAGAAAGTGAAAGTGAAACTAAAAACACTTCCTGCCTGTGTGAGTGCCCTGCTGCTGCTGCAGCCACCTGATCTCTCCTGTTGGCTGCCCAGGCTTGCCGCATCCGAGCAGCTCAAAGAGAAAAAAAAATACATCTGGCCCTAGGTTTGGGACACCCCTAGGCATTCCAGTAGCCCTTGGCCAACTGCCCAACAAGCCCAATGTAAGAGACAGCCCTGGTTACAGGCCCCTGCTAGCCAGTTGCAGGCTGCCTACAGAGTGATGCTTTCTGTGCGGCCGCACTGCTCGCACACCCCTAGTTACGGCCCTGCCTCCCAGCACCCACTTAGCTACATACATAGCCCAGCCAGTGAGACTTTAGTGCAATGGCAGCAGTGAGATCAGGACAGGAATCGGGCAGCAGAGGCAGGCTGGGGAAAGCGAGCAATGCTGGGGCACAGGACACACCGGTTACAATGTGCAAGTGCAGGAGGGGAGGGAGCTGGTTAAAACAGCAGCAAGATTACCGGACATAAGGGAACGGGGCAGCATCATCAGATTTCTTCATCGCCAGAGGACATGACACAGGAGAAGCCGCCCCCCCAGCTCTGCTTCACCGGACACAAGGCACTTTTATGTTCCTCCTATCATGCAATTAGCTTAGTGCTTCACTCAGGACTCGGTTTTTCATTTCATTCCGCAGGTCCAGCGGTTCAAATCCCAACACCGGAAGACCAGAAGTGAAGATCCCGACGGGGTAAGTAAATTAACTGACCCTAACCCTTTCCCCCCTATCCCTAACCCTCCCTTAGGAGTGCCTAACCCTAACCTCCCCCCTAGTGCCTAACCCTAACCTCCCCCCCTAGTGCCTAACCCTAGCCTCCCCCGTGTAAGTGTCTAAACATACACCCCCCTTCCCCTAGCCTAAACCTAACCCTCCCGGTGCCTAAAATTAACCTCCCCTAACCTAAAGCACCCCCCCCCCGCACGCGTGCATCCGCCGCCTGGCTTACCTTCGTTCGGTATGCTGGGCGTTGGGCTCCCGGCGCAAGGATAATGATAGGCGTCTATCTTTAGACCCCTCTCGGGATTTGACAGTCGGGAAGCCGGCGGTCGGCATTTCAACCGTCGGTTTCCTGACTACATACCCTGCAGGAGGGGTAAGTGTACATGAATTGCGACTTAGCAAAGGTATAGGGCCTGATTCAGAGCCGCTCGCTGCTGGCGAGCACTCGCTCTGAATCAGGGCGTTTTTTGGGGGGGGGTTTCTGCCTCCAGCCCGCTTGCAAAGCTGTGGGTGACCACCCACAGCTTGTGCGAGTGGCCTGGAGATGGTCACGAATATCACGACCAACGTGCTTGCGACGAGACCCTGTGGTAGGGTCTCGGCTCCCGCAAGCCCGAGTGGACTTCCTGCTCTAATAGAGCAGGAAGTCCACTACTGACATCACTGGTGATGTCAGTAGGGCCGCCCACAAACGCCAGGCGTTCTTAAGGGAACGCCTGCATTTGCCTAACCACCCCCCTCCCCGCCTACAAAACGGGGCGAGCTGTCACTCACCATCGACAGCCGCCCCGTCTTGTAGTGAGCCCTGGAGTGACTGTGCGCTTGCGAGCGGGTCTGAATCAGGCCCATAGTTTGCATCGAAGTGATGTGATCTATAGTGAAAAGTAGCAATTCAGTACCGCAAATCTACATGAATAGATCCCAAGTGTTCTATTGCTCTAATGAATTTCATCCTGAGCTAGTCGGGGGGGGACTGCGACCTGTAGACTTTCTGGCTGGGTTCTTCTTGATCCTTATTTTCACCTATTTTTCACCTTACTATATGCAGCAGAAGCTGCTCTTATCTATCTAACACCTTTTTACACTTCACCTTCTCTCATTAGAGTGATGCCCTGGGGTGGCTCAGCTGGGCCTGTTCGGGGGTGTCCTGCACTCTGGATTTCAACCCCAACATGTTGGGGACCTAACCTCAGAGGTTACCTGGGCGCGGTGGGTAGGGCCATAACCATGGCCATGATTATGCCAAAACCTCTATTCATTTATTGCAAAATTCTATTGCAAAATGTATTATATTATATTATATTATATATAATTAGTAATGCTGGAGTTGTGCACTTGGAAGTCTTATTTTTGTGTATAGGACAAATTGTATGTCAGCTCATTTAAGGAATAGGTGGTGACTGAGATATGTCATCTGTCAAGACACAATGTATAGTTTGTAAAGGTAAAAGTATTGATGAGTAGCTTCTAGTCCTCAATTAGCCCTGAAGGAAATGTTATAGTCCTGTACTCATGTGTCAGTACTCCTGGTTCCGCTGCATTCCTCCCACTGCTATTTAGCGTGCTTGTCACCACGGATGACCATGTTCCCCTGTGCCGTTGTCATCACAGTAATCTTCTGATGCAACATGGAAAGGGAAAAGGTCACTTACCCAATATTTCAAAATGAAGATTACCACGGTACTTTCAAAGATATACATCAGAAATGCCAGAATATGTCCCGAAAATTCAGGAAGGTTAAAGATCATGTTGAAGTCCGAGGCCTCTGGGTACATTCTTTGACTGCTGCTTGTTCTTTGCACCAGGGATCCAGGCATGGAATGGTATTGAAATACAGATGGCTGTTTAGCCGCCGGTTCAAATACCACCTCCGAAAGCCTGACAGCAGGAGATCCCGACGCGACTAGGTAAGTAATCCAACCCTACCCTGCCCCCAGGGCCGGTGCTAGACATCTAGGATCTAGGTACCTAGGCAAAACTTCTGCATGTGCCCCGCCCCCCGTACTCATTTAGCCCCTCAGGTGAAAGTGACTTTGCACAGGTGGAGTGGCGGATAAGTTTTGTGTTAAAAATAAATAAATAAATATATATATTATATATATTATATATATATATATATATATATATATATATATAAAACACAAAACTTATCCGCCACTCCACCTGTGCAAAGTCATTTTCACCTGAGGGGCTAAATGAGTAAAAAGAGGGGGGCACAGGCAGAAGTATGTATATATATATATATATATATATATATATATACACACAGTATCAGGGCGTAACTAGAACTTTTTGGGCCCCATAGCAACATTTTTAAGGGGCCCCCCTAACTTAGGTCTTACACATTGCCCACAGTAGTAGTGCCCCTAAAACACTAAATGCCCACTTGTAATGGTGCCCCTTATGCAATGCCCACTGTAATGGTGCCCCTTACGCAGTGCCCCCAGCAGTAATATTGCCTCCTGTAGTAATTCCCCTAAAAGTAATGCCCCCTGTAGTAGTGCCCCCAGTAGTAATGCCCCCTGCAGTAAAGGCCCCTGTAGTGCCCCCAGTTGTAATGCCCTTGTAGTGCCCTCAGTAGCAATGCTCCCTGCAGTGCCCCAGTAGTAATGCCCCTTGAAGTGCCCCCAGTAGAAAGGGCCCCTGTAGTAAGGCCCCTGTAGTAAGTCTCCATTAGTAAGGCCCCTGTAGTGCCCCCATATGATGCCCCAAGTAGTAAGGCCCCTGTAGTGCCCCCAGTAGTAAGGCCCCTGCAATGCCCCCATATGATGCCCCCAGTAGTGCTCCCAATAGTAAGGCCCCTGTAGTGCCCCCAATAGTAAGGCCACTGTGGTGCCCCCATGACGTCACTCCCATAGTGCACTGCGAGACCCGGAACTGAGCTCCTTCCACTGAAGCCGCCGGGGAAGGGGGGGTGGTCAGGAGCTGGGTGCCGCCAGGGGGGGTAAAGAAGGAGCCGGGTGCCCGCTGGTAACACAATCTCTGTGGGCACCCTGCAAATGGGGGGGTGATCGGAGGGCCGGGCACCCCTAGGAAGCTGCCTAGGGGCGCCCGGTGTAACCCACTAGGGTGGTGTAACCCACAAAGTGCACTACTCTCCAGCAAAAATAAAAAAATATTTTCTGTGTTTGTGTGCGCCTTAGCCGCACGTATATATCAATATAACATAAATGGAGAACCAAACTTTCTCCGATGAATATAAAATAGGGAAAGATCAAGAACCACTTCCTCCTAGTGCTGTTGCTGCTGCTGGGAGTTGTTCATCATCCCAGAGAGGAAGTAGGAACACCACTACTTTTACTAAACAATTGACCCTCCAACAGTCTCTAGCGAGGAGGATGAAGTACGACAGCAGTCATCCTGAAGCAAAACGTATAACTGAGGCCTTGACTGCTATGTTGGTGTTAGACGTGCGTCCGGTATCCGCCATTAGTGCAGTGGGATTTAGACAATTGATGGAGGTAGTGTGTCCCCGTTTCCAAATCCCGTCTAGATTCCACCTGCATCCTCAAAGCAGCAGCGACAAGCGTGCGTCTGTCTGTTAAAGGGTGGTGTAACCCTCAAAGTGCTCCAAAAAATAAAAAACAATTTTTTTATGTGTTTGTGACTTGTGTGCGATGTAGCCGCAAGTGCATCAACACAGTAGCAGCGCCAAGCGTGCGCCTGTGTCATAAGTCAAGGGCCGGTTTGGACATCTGGTCCGGACTGAAGGACGTGCCAACAATTTCTGACAAGTCTACTGTCACTGCATATGATACTGTCCTCAAAGCAGCAGCGACAAGCGTGCGTCTGTCTGTTAAAGGGTGGTGTAACCCTCAAAGTGCGCTCCACAAAAAATAAAAAATTCTTTTTTTTCCTGTCTTTGTGAATTGTGTGGGCTGTAACCACACCTGAATCCTCAAAGCAGCAGCTACAAGCGTGCGTCTGTCTGTTAAAGGATTACATCGGTGACAGCATCCAAGTAGGCATGTCAGACAGTCCGTACATGTACTGGCAGGAAAAAGAGGCAATTTGGAGGCCCCTGTACAAACTGGCTCTATTTTACCTGAGTTGCCCCCCCTCCAGTGTGCACTCCGAAAGAGTGTTTAGTGCAGCCGGGAACCTTGTCAGCAAAAGGCGTAGGAGGTTGCTTCCACAAAATGTGGAGAAGATGATGTTCATAAAAATTAATTATCAACTCTTCCAGGGAGACCAGCCTCCAGAACGTACAGAGGGACCTGTGGTGGTAGATTCCAGTGGGGACGAAGTAATACTCTGTGAGGATGAGGATGTACACAACACCGAAGAGGGTGAGGAATCGGTGAATGAGGAGGATGAGGACGACATCTTGCCTCCGTAGAGCCAGTTTGTGCAGGGCCAGATTAATTGCCAGCTTGTTTTGTGGGGGCCCAAACGAACCAATCATTTCAGCCACAGTCGTGTGGCAGACCCTGGCGCTGAAATGATTGGTTTGTTAAAGTGTGCATGTCCTGTTTATACAACATAAGGTTGGGTGGGAGGGCCCAAGAACAATTCCATCTTGCACCTCTTTTTTTTCTTTGCATTATGTAGTGTTTGGGGCTTAGTTTTTCAAACTGCCATCCTGTCTGCCACTGCAGTGTCACTCCTAGATGGGCCACATGTTTGTGCCGCCCACTCGTGTCGCTTAGCATAGTCATCCATCTACCTCGGTGCAACCTTTTGGACATAAAAACACTATTGTGAGGTGTGAGGTGTTCAGAATAGACAGGAAATGAGTGGAAATTAAGGTTTTTGAGGTTAATAATAGCATAGGAGCAGAAAAATCAACACATTCTGTGATTTTAGCTGTTTTTATGCTTTTTTTAAAAAAAATACAGATCCAAAACACAAAACCCAGAACCCAAAACACTAAAGAGTGGTTTTGGCAAAACCAATCCAGATAAAAACACGAAGAAAGATCCAAAACCAAAACACAAAACACGAAAAGTGGCCGGTGCACACCCCTAATTTAAATACAATTTGCCTTTTCTTGTTGTGTGATGCCAACACCAGTACAACTATAATAAACAGTAATTTCCTTTCTTAATGTCACTTTCTACACTCTGCATGTGTGCGGAGGTAGCAGTTATG
Organism: Taudactylus pleione; assembly: GCA_031769625.1. Lineage (NCBI taxonomy): Eukaryota > Metazoa > Chordata > Amphibia > Anura > Myobatrachidae > Taudactylus > Taudactylus pleione. The sequence continues at coordinate 185,149 of JAUIMM010000042.1, read as the reverse complement.
AATGTGGTAAGATCAGCTATATTATTCTACAAAGATTTTGACAGTTTTCCATCCAGAAACTCAATAGGCATAGCCAGTGCTATTTAGTAGGTTTAATAGGTTCAGGAACGCCTGGGGAGTAATATGGGGGGTAGAGCTGTGGGTGGAGCTACAGCAGGGGTGGGGAATCAATCAGTGCGTAAACCGATTTGTTTTTTAAATTGTCAAAGTTTAGACTGTGGAGGTGGGGGTTATTATAACGTCAATTTATCATATAATAAATAAAATTGTACAAATACAGAAATACAGTATAGAAGAGAAAACTGCTGTAAATTCATACCTACCAACAGAAAACTAGAATCCATAGGAAGGAGGTGTCAGAGGAACACATGGTTAGGGGGGTCAGAGGCACACATAGGAAGGGGGGATCAGAGGAATACATGGGTGGGGATGTCGGAGGCACACATGGTTAGGGGGGTCAGAGGCACACATGTTTAGGGTGTTCAGAGGGACATGTAGGAAAGGGGTGTCAGAGGGACACATGGGTGGGGGGGTCAAACGGACTATCCTAGGAGGCAGATAATATAATACACTGTTGCTGGATAATCATCCGGATTGCCCTGGAATATCACTCCATCTTTTACTCTTTTGCTGCTACTTGAATTCATGACTATTATTGTGCTTTCATTCATCTTATCCTTTTTATGGACAATGAACTCACTAGACTGAGCTACATTTATCCACCTGAGGATTTGATTATTCTGATTCTTATTTTTTATTTTCTTTATGTTTTAACTTTGTGCATAACCTATGTTATGGTTTTATATTATTAAATACCTTCATTTTTTGAACCAAGCCGTATTAGATTTTTGGATTAGGAGATCCTCAATGCAGCTATATATGTTATAGTATTTACTATCTATTGATTGTCTATTTGCATCGATACTAATTGATTTAATTGTTTGAGTGGTATTACCAGATTCCATTCAGTTATTATCAATTAATCTATTTTATATTATTGACACTAGCGCTGTTCATTCCCTTTCCTTCTATATCTATATTTGTTTGGAGTCTGACAAACTCTTTCAACCAGCTGCTTTGACAGCGCCATTCCAGTCCTATATCTACTGTTTTTTGTATTTAGAACTGTAAAGTAGTAACATTGGTCTTTCTTTGTTTTTTTCCCACTAGCTTATACCAATTTGCAATAAAAAAGCATTGAGGGGTCTATTCATGTAGCAGTGAAAAGCCCTTTATCAGTGATAACAGGGCATTTCACAGCTTGGTCCTATAGATTAATCTCAGATTTCTCAAGCAGTGCCCCTGATTAGTGTAGATATCGCTTCCCCATTCGCCATATCAGGATAGCGTAAGGATGCTTGTTAGAGGAGAAAATCCTTCTCCCTGTTCTCTCTGCCCTCTTCTGTGCCAGCAGCCAACCAAGGGAGCCCAGGGCATATGTATATTCTGGGTCACCTCCCCCTGACTGTCTGGTGCCCACTCTGCCCCAGTGCCCCCCAGCACCCGCCGTTGCTATAGTAAGGTGACTCGGTAATCGGCATATGCATATGCCAGGTCACCTACTACTAACTACCCGCTGCCCCTGCCAGTGCCCTCTAGCTCTGTCCTAGCTACCCCTCGCCACCTCTGCTGCTTAGATGACCCTGCGTTTGTGCAGAAATAACAAGCAAATGACAACAGCGCATGCATGGAAATTTAATGGAAAAAAAAACAAAGAGACACTGAGGACTGGACCACGGGACCACCGGACCACGGGACCACCGGACCAGGATAAACTTCATCACTATGCAAAACAGGTAAGGGTACATGAATTGCTACTTAGCACAGCTAAGTGAAAAGTAGCATTTCTGTTCCGCACATCTACATGAATAGACACCTGAATCCCTTTATATATGTCTCATGGATGTTTGTTTTGCACACTATCATATATGCAACTGGGATAGCACCTCTGTCCACTGCTGAATCAGGCCCTGAGTGATAGTGTCCTATGATGACAGCACAAATGCCATCACTTCATCTCCAGACTGTCTTGTTGCAGTGCAGCAGCCACTTACAGTGCATCCAGAAAGTATTCACAGCGCTTCACTGTTTCCACATTTTGTTATGTTACAACCTTATTCCAAAATGGAATAAATTAATTTTTGTCCTCAGAATTCTACACACAATACCCCATAATGACAACGTGTAAAAAGTTTTTTTGAGATTTTTGCAAATTTTAATAAATAAACAAAACATTTTACACGTTGCCATTATGGGGTATTGTGTGTAGAATTTTTAGGACAAAAATTAATGTATTCCATTTTGGAATAAGGCTGTAATATAACAAAATGTGGAAAAGGTGACGCGCTGTGAATACTTTCCGCATGCACTCTATATGGAGCCTGCATTTCTCTCAGCTATAAAGTATACTCCTCTCTTTGGTGAAATTCCTTAGGGTATCCCTTCATGCTGTTCTTCATGCCAGGAGACTGGATTACCCTGTTTCTCACATCTAGCAGCTTTGACAGAACATTGTTGTAGAGGTGGAAGCAATAGAGCACTGAGTGAGAGTATCCCATGATGACCGCACAAATGCCATCACTTCATCTCTAGACTGTCTTGTTGCAGTTAGGAAACATGCACATGAAATGAAGATTTCCAATTCTACTTGTCTGGACTGCTGCTGCCTACAGTGACTTATATGGAGCCTGCCTTTCTCTCAGCTGTGAAGTATACGCCGTAACGCCTCTCTTTGGTGAAATCCCTTAGGGTATCCTTTCATGCTGTTTTGATCTCCCTTCTTTCCCACTTGATTATCTCCTTCTCCCACTCTGAGTAGTTCTCCTTCCTCCCACTCTGAGTGAAAGCTCCTCTCCTGCATCTCCCCCATAGCTCACTGATCACTTGCTGTTGCCAGTTCCATTTGTCTGTACAGTTTGCAAGTAAGCTCTAAAAACTGAAAGCAATAAAGACAGGGTAAAGGGAAGGTTCCTTTTTCCCTCCTGGTCCAAGAGCACAGTTGCAGCCGGCACTGTGAGTACTTCCATCCCAGACATGCAACACGGCCTATGGTTCTTAAATGACCCTTTGCAGCATGTATGACAGTGTACAGCATCATTTTGTCTGCAATTTTATATCTCTGTAAGCAAGAGAAATAATTAGGTTGGATGTATGTTTGTGGGTCTTCGCTACTTGTAACCATGTAAAATGTTGAGAAAGTTTATTTTCTTTAAATCTAATTTTTTCTTGTCTGTTTTTTTCCTGTATGCAAAAAAATAACCTAAACATAAACAGTACTGGGCATGCTTATGCATCACAGTGCGCGTGCCCAAATGCTACGCTGTGATCGCACTGCAATTACGCAGAGCACGGTAAGCCATCGCAGAGTGAGTGATAGGTAGCCAGCGTTTGGGGTTGGTGACGGGGGAGTGATTGGAGAAACGTGTTTGAACGCCATTACATGGGCGTACATAAATTAGCCATTGCGACGCCATACGCAACTTGAGTACTTACTGGTTAGTAACTTCTAAGTAAGGTCAGGGCTACTGTAATTCTGCGTGAGGGGCCGATGTTACCGAAGTATATGCAGGACTGCAGGGTATTACGGATGTGAGATAGCAGTAGTGGGGGGCAGTGGGTGTCTCTATGCTGGCATTGCGACAGCACTGTGATAGCAAACATTAGCATATTTTCGCAGCAGACCCACATGCGATTACTGAGCTGCGATCACAATAGCGATCCTAAATGAATCAGGCCCTGAGATCACTTAACTAGCAAAGCAAGATATAAGCCAGCGATGAGAGCAAATAAGCTTTAAGCAAGTGTATGCCAGTTGGATAAATTGCTCTATACATCTGGCTGCAATTCTGCAACTAACCTGGGATTTAGCATTGCTATTTACTGTATAAATATTACATACCATTTAGCTTCCCAAACTTCCTTAACTGGAGATGAAATCAGTATTTTGGTTTTGTGATCCAAAGCCCTGATTCAGAGCCACTCGTTAGCGGCAGTACACTCGTTGCGAGCGATGTTCGCACATCTGTGCATGCGTACGGTTTTTATTACGCATGCGTGAACCAGTCAGTGCGGCCGAAAATCGTTTGTACGCTATATAGCGAGTGCCTGCTATTTTGAGTGACAGAATGAGGCGTATGTGGGTGGATATCAGGGGAAGGTGTTTGAAAACAGGGAGTGGAGATCAGAACGCAGGCGTGCTTAAAGGTCAAAACGGGCGTTTTATGGGTGTGCATAATTAAAACAGCAGCGTCATCGACCACGTCAGTTGGGTGTCTTTTAGCCAGAACTGCTCGCAATATAGCGGTTGAAAAAACCAACCCCAAGAATAGCGAGCAGTTCATACGCTGTTCGATGTACTCGATTAATCTAATAAATAGCGGACATGACGTATGGTGCGAGCGGCCAGGGGGCGTTTTTATCAAATAAACGAGCGTATGTTTTGCTCGCTCGTTCAGAATTAGAGGTGTGAACAGACCGCAATGTGCGTACGGATCATTTGAATAGCCACCCCTTGTTTTTGAACGAATGACCGCAAATAGCGAACGGCTCTGAATCAGGGCCCAAGTCTACTTTGTAGCAAATATTTGTGAACTTCTCCTATTTTAAAAGGTCTTTCTGCTGTATCTTCCAATTCTGTATGGTATGTAATAATAAGTAATGACAAATGGCAACAATAAACATATTACATAAGTAACTGTAGTATCAGCAATCACAATGTATGCACAATTCTCATGTTTCAAAACAGTGGTTCCGTGGACATATCACAATTAAAATGAATCAGATTGGTGAATTAAATATTCAGAGCACTTAATGTAGCAGAACAGACTTGGCAGCCACCATGTCTGTTTCCAATGCTCATAGTGAGGTTAAGTAGCGTGAGATAAAATAGTTTTCTTTATAGAAAAGAACTGGCAAGGAAAAAGCATTAAACACAGGCTCTAAAAATACACTTTCTTTCTCTACTGGCCAGTAATCAAGTTCGTTTTTAGATCCAGCGATTGATGTCATTGACAAAATAATAGCGCTGTGCCGGCGACACAAACTATATAATCCATACTGGGAGCACATGAGCTGCTGGCGCTTCAGTTCCTGTTGGAAATGATTCAGGGAACATGATGTTTTCATTTAAACTGGTAAAACTGGGCCATTTTTGGAGCCTATGCTCTAACATTATTATTGTGTCCTATGTCACGTGTATTTTGAAACTGTCTCGGTCACATCTGTAAATCTGGTTCATCTTAAAGAGCCACTTATGTATCTTGTAACCAGGTCCAGATTTATATCATCGTAGCCTATAGGGAGGGACACAACGTTTGACGTACCCATTCACTAGTCATACATTTATTACACAGAGTATTCTGTAGCTGTGCCACTTATGTTACAGGACACAATATGGGGCTGATTCTGTGTCAGTGCGAGAATTGGAAGGACTAATGTGGGACCCCATTGGTCACCACAACCGGCCGGTGATGAGCAGATTGTCCGATGCTGTTTTGGACTACGCAGCTCAGATAAGTAATGCACAGGAGGCGTGATGCCTCCTGCTGTATTACCATATCTGCAAGGATTGCAATTGCAAAGTTGCCTGCGTGCATACATAATATATCTATAGCCTGCGTGCATACATCATATCTATAGCCTGCGTGCATACATCATATATCTATAGCCTGCGTGCATACATCATATCTATAGCCTGCGTCCATACATCATATATCTATAGCCTGCGTGCATACATCATATCTATAGCCTGCGTGCATACATCATATATCTATAGCCTGCATGCATACATCATATCTATAGCCTGCGTGCATACATCATATCTATAGCCTGTGTGCATACATCATATATCTATAGCCTGTGTGCATACATCATATATCTATAACCTGCATGCATACATCATATCTATAGCCTGCGTGCATACATCATATATCTATAGCCTGCACACATACATCAATACATCATATCTATAGCCTGTATGCTTACATCATATCTATAGCCTGCGTGCATACATCATATATCTATAGCCTGCATACATACATCATATCTATAGCCTGCGTGCATACATCATATATCTATAGCCTGCGTGCATACATCATATATCTATAGCCTGCGTGCATACATCATATATCTATAGCCTGCGTGCAGCTTTGCAATTATGATATTTGCAGAATCAGGCCCTCAAATAACTTAACTCCATTGATTTGGTTCTATACAGAGCACAACCTATATTAAGAGGGGATTTCAATTAGCCCCGATAATTTTCTGGGCGAATAAAACTGGTTTTACCGCATTTTTTTGCCTTCGGGCAATTCAATTAGATCCCATTTTATTCGCCCCAAAAATTATCAATTTTTGGGTAATAGGATCTGTGATAAAGTCATGTACGTATGTGTTTTCACAGGCGTGATCATGGAAATGGGGCAGTTAATGGGGATTTTTTTTTTCACGTGCCTCAGGCAGGTGAACAAAAAATCGCCATTAACTGCCGGCTTCAGGGCTAATTGAATAGCCCTCGAGGGATCCCACAGCTAATTGAAATCCTCCCTAAATATCTTTCATTGAAGCAAATTCCTGAATCATTTGTAAATGTATATGAGAGTGATTGTAGAAGCACTTTCACAAACCAAGAGCTGCTGTATGGGAAATCCCATCTCATGTTAGATATTGAAGTTACCCCTCGCAGGGGTGGATTAAGAGAGGAGGGGGTCTGTGTGTAGCCTCAGTGCAGGCACCCTCCTCTCTCTGCTCCGCAGTTGTGAGTATGCTCTGGCACTATGCCACAGTCTTCTGCCGCAAATCTCCTGGAAAATGGCGGCAGCACCATTTTCTTGGTAATTTGTGCAGCACCGACATGGGACTCTGGAGAGATGAGTATACTAAATGGGTGCAGGGTGTGCTGTGTGGGCCCCTCTGGATATGTGCACTGAATGCTATGCACGCATTATAGAAACGCCACTGACCCATCACTGCATTTCACCTGATAAGTCCCAACACTCATAGGGGCATATTTATCAATATTATTTTTTACTAAAATAAAGTAAAAATGGGTGTTTTCACACCCTTTTCACATTATTTTAGAATCACCTAAACGTATGAAAGGGCATTTAGAGGAGAATTCATAAAATTCTCTTCCAAGCGATTAAATAACCATTTGTTTAGTAAGCAGATCACATTTCATATACTTGTAATGAGAAATGTGATCTGCCCAAATTTACTAAAATTAAATTTTAAAAAAATAGTGAAGGGAGCCCTGTGATTATAACGCCATCTTCAGATGGCATTATTATGGCTTCCCTCCCATTTCTCTGACAGCCAGAACAGAGGGCCTGATTCAGACCTGGTCGCAAGCGCTGAGCGCTCGCAACCGGGTCGATGGTGGCCCAGAGCGCATTCGCACGACGGAGCCGGCTAGCGACGGGCAATCCATCACTCTGGGTCTCGTACCAAAGGGGGTGTGCTGTCGATGTTGAGTGACAGCACGCCCCCTTTGGTGGGCAGGCCAGGGGAGTGGCTGCCCAAACGGAGGCGTTCCCATATGAACACCTCCATTTGGGGGCGGCCCCACTGACATCACGAGTGATGTCAGTGGGAGAGATTTTGGCTCTGTTAGAGCCGAAATCTCTCTGGGGCTTGCGGCAACGAGACGCTACCACAAGGGTCTCGTCGCAAGCACAATGGTCGCGATGGTCTTGACCATCGCGACCATCTTCCTGGCCGCTCGCTGTAGCTGTGGGTGGTCACCCACAGCTATGCGAGCGGCCAGGAGGCCGTTCTAAAAAAAAATAGCCCGGCCCTGATTCAGAGCGAGCGCTCTGTCAGAGCGTCCGGCTCTGAATCAGGGCTAGAGCTCATAGCTGGCACCTGTAATCAGCCATGTGTGTCTACATAGACCACAGACTGATCACTGTTACCTCAGTTAGCTGATGCTGTGAAACTCTCAGCCGGCAATTCAATTTCCAGTACTGATCAGCTGACTGGGGTCACAAAGAGAAGGAGTCGGCCACCGATCCCTGGCTGCAGAAGCGTGCAGGCAAGTGTTAGCTTAGTAGGGGAGAGGGGGGGGTCGCCCACAGGGGGTATGCAGCCTGAAGTGCATGTGCGTTCACACACTCAGATGCGGATTGTGTTAAAAATAGGCCCCATAGTCTTATGAGCTTCACTTCCATGAATGTTTCATTCATATTCTCCAAATGATGATAATTATATAATTTACTCTTTACTGTTACTAATGCTGGGTACATACTGAATGATCTATCATTCCGTGCATCGGCAGGTGTGTACAGACAATATATCTGTGAATGACGTAATTCACAGATATATTGCATCGGCCAGATGAGATATGTCATTCAGATATATCGTGCGCATCTGCCTGTTTGTGCTGGCGATTGACCAACCCATATGATGGCTGCAGGGACGTTAACACTGGGTATTTTGGCCAGACATACCAGTCAGCCGATTGGTAAGTGTGCAAGCGCAGGCACATACAGCTGATCTGTCATCCAAGTGTGTACCCCACATTACTGTGTGCTAGTGACCAAATTATCATACAGTACATTAAAGTGTTGTTTCCAATCAATCTGTCTGGTTGCTGTAGTGCCATTGGGAGGATTTTGGGGTTCCTCCAGGTGAGTTGGCTCTTAATTTAGACATATTATGTGCTATTATCATGTAGCCTAACAGTATGCAATTATATGACCCAAAGTGGGTGCAATTAGCACGCATCGTTAGGGACCACCAGAACAGAGAAGCTTTGACGTGGCCTGGTGGCTTAAACATATCTTTGCAAATATATGCGAACTAGGGGCCTGAAACAGCAGTGCATGTTAGTGCCCTGCTGATCGCAGATTCCCAATTATCGGGAATCTGCGGAGACACCAGACCCGTTCTGCACATTCAGTGATTGACAGTCTGTTGCCATTTGGGGACGGAGAGGGGGCGGCGACAGTCTCTGTTACCTGAAACGGAGGCGTTTCGCCGCCATTGGGGGGAGGGAAGAAGCTAGGATCTCCGTCGGCTGATGGAGATTTCCTGGACTGTTCCTCGCATCTGCGCCTGCCGGCTGCAGGATCTCATGGGTTACCGCGGACGGCCGATGGCCCGCAGCGTATCCGATACTGTGTTGGACAATGCAACTCGGATACATAATACAGCAGGAGGCGTAATACCTCCTACTGCATTACCATATCAGCACAGACAGAATAGCTAAGCTGCTTGCGAGCAGCTTAGCTATTCTGTCTGAAGCTGAATCAGGCCCTGAGATCTCTGTATTTCTATTATCCTGTAGTACTCAATGCTGGTCCCTTGCACTTTTCCTTTTTGTCTAGAGTAGCCCCTCCCTTTTCATGCACCTGTGAAGGGCCATTAAGGGCCATTGATTTGAGCAACTGCTATTTTATATTATTGTGTGCTGGACATGTATGCTTGCTGTATGGAGTAAGTTTGAAAACAATTCTGAGCGGTATATTATTATTATTATTACCAGTTATTTATATAGCACACACATATTCCGCAGCGCTTTACAGAGAGAGTTATTGGCCATTCACATCAGTCCCTGCCCCAGTGGAGCTTACAATCTATGGGCCTGATTCAGAGCCGTTCGCTATTTGCGTTCGTCCGTTCAAAAACAAGGGGTGGCTATTCAAATGATCCGTTCGCACATTGCAGTCTGTTCACACCTCTAAGTCTGAACGAGCGAGCAAAACATACGCTCTTTTATTTCTTAAAAACGCCCCCTGGCCGCTCGCACCATACGTCATGTCCGCTATTTATTAGATTAATCGAGTACATCGAACAGGATATGAACTGCTCGCTATTCTTGTGGTTGGTTTTTTCAACCGCTATTTTCCGAGCAGTTCTGAGTTAAAAAAAAACAAATGACGTGGTCATTGACGCTGCTATATTAATTATGCACACCCATAAAACGCCCGTTTTGACCTTTAAGCACGCCTGCGTTCGGATCTCCACTCCCCGTTTTCAAGCACCTTCCCCTGTTACCACCCACATACGCCTCATTCTGTCACTCAAAATAGCAGGCACTCGCTATATTGCGTACAAACGATTTTCGGCCGCACTGACTGGTTCGCGCATGCGTACTAAAAACCGTACGCATGCGCAGATGTGCGAACATCGCTCGGAACGAGCATACTGCCGCTAGCGAGTAGCTCTGAATGAGGGCCTATATTCCCTACCACATGCGCACACACACGCGTTAATTTTTGTGGGTAACCAATTAACCTACCAGTATATTTTTGGAGTGTGGGAGGAAACCGGAGTACCCGGAGTGTGGGAGGAAAAAAAATGAGGCCATGGTGGGAATTGAACCCATGACCTCATTGCTGTGAGGCAGTAAAGCTAACCATTACACCATCTGTGCTGTCCAAATAATAACCTGGATATTTTATACAGAAGTGTAGCATGTAGCCCGGAGGACATGAGTGCTACAGAGCCCCCAACACCCAAGTGTGCCAGAGAGGGGGTATGTCCAGGATGTGGGGGCAAATTATAGGAAAATATATAAAAAAAAACTATGGGCCAACAATAATAACTGTTCTCTGTTACTGGTATTAATCAAGCCTAAGCCTGAAAGCACAGGAAAGAGTTGTTGGCTCACTGTAAAGCTGAGTTCTGTCAGATGGCTGATCTCCTGTATGCAGCCAGGATCTCCTCCATGCAGTCCCATCTGCATTCAGGAGATCAGCTGTCCGACGGACCTCAGCTTTGAGAGGTGAAACAGAGACAAAAAGAGGCAGGACTGAGCAGAAGGGAGGAGGGATGGAGCCAGAGGGAGGCATGTCAGAACCAGGTGGAGGTTGGATGGAGCAGAAGAGGCAGTTGTCTGGGATTGCTATACCTCCAGAACAATCCAAGATGGGTGCTTACCAGGGCTGGTTCTAGACCAAGTAGATACCAGGGTGAAAAGTTGCTTTGGCACCCCCCTTAAAAAAAAACTGTTTTTGTAGGAAATAAAAATACACCTTACCTATATGGTGGTTCCTTTGCACTGGAAGTGCTCCTGCCAATGTTCATGATACGGCTTCCTAATCACGCTAGATGTTAATTATCTATTTGGATATATCTGTCTGGTATCCATAAAGGAGCACCAATATAAACTTCATACACAGACTGATATTTTATAAGTTTGTGGCCTAAGGTACAAGGATGTACTTGTAAGCAATTTAACTGAGTTATTTTTCAACATAATTCCCTTGTAGATGTACACACTTAGACCAGCGGTCGGGGAGCATACATATCCCTGTCTTGAATAAGTCAGCATCTTGTACCCTCAAAAACTGATCAACAGCTTCAATGACGTCATCGTCCGTGGCAAAATGGCGACCACCGAGCTCTTTCTTCAGTTTGGGAAAGAGATAGTAGTCAGAGGGTGACAAATCATGTGAATAAGGTGGGTGTTCAAGCAGTTTGAATCCAGTGACTTGTGGAAGAGCACAACTTACCACGTTGATTCACGTTGATTTTTTTTTTTTTGTAGCTACATCAAAAGGTCAGCGTAGTATGTCCATTTTCAAGGTAGTCCACCAGCAGTACTCCTTCTGTATCCCAAAAGATGGAGGCCATCACCTTTCCAGCAGACAGCACTGACTTCACCTTCTTTGGTGCAGGAGATTCCTGATGTCTCCTCTGTTTTGATTGTTCTTTAGTATCCGGTTGGAAGTGATGCACCAAAGTCTCATCCATAGTTACAACTTGCTGAAGAAACATCTCAGAGTCTGCATCATATAGAGCCTGATTGATCTTTGCCATGGTGAGACATTCCTGCTTGTGATCAACACTAAGAAGTTTTGGGATCCATCGAGCTGAGGCCTTTGTCATTCGGAGTTTGTTGTGAATAACAGCATGAACACGTTCCTGGGAGATACACAGATGTTTGGCAATGTAACGCTCTGTTATTCTTCGATCTTCCGATAACATGTCTGTTACGGTTCTCGCATGGTTGTGTAAAACTACTAGAGCCAGGGAGAGGATCTTCCACCAATAACAGTCACCCGCTTTTTCCTTAGTGATTTATTTACACACTGGTACTTAGATCGCCGCCTGGATTTACGCCTCCAGCAGTTGAGGAATAAGGAGTAGCAGTTCTTCCACTACTGGTACTACCTGGGGTGCGACTGTGGGTGAATGGTACAAGAACTGATGATAAGAACTCAGGGCCTGATTCAGACCCGCTCGCGAGCGGGTCGATGTTTGGCCACTGCGCATGTGCACGCCGGAGCTGGCTCCGACGTGCGCATGCGCGAGACCCGGCTAGTGACGGGCTCTCCGTTGCTCTGCGTCTCGCACCAAAAGGGGGCAGCTGTCAATTTTGATTGACAGCTGGCCCCGTTTTGGAGGTGGGCCGGGGGGGTGGCTGGCCAAACGGAGGCGTTCCCGAAGGAACGCCTGCCATTTGGGGGTGGCCCCACTGACATCACGAGTGATGTCAGTGGGTGAGCTTCCGGCTCTAAAAGAGCCAAAAACTCACGGGGGCTTGCGGGAACAAGACCCTACCACAAGGGTCTTGTCGCAAGCATCATCTGGCCGCTCGCAATAGCTGTTGGTGGTCACCCACAACTATGCGAGCGGCCAGGAGGCCGCACAAAAAAATAAAAAAAACGCCCTGATTCAGAGCGAGCGGCTCTGAATCAGGCCCTCAGTACTCAATCAGCAACAGATAACAAGATCTCAGGAATGTCTAGGAACTATGGTGCAGCTGGGTTGTTTTGACAAGGAGTGAGGTGACAAACAATACAGGCTGCACAGCAGGAGTGACCTGAACTGTGATATTGCAGGATTTAGACAGGACTAGACCAGACAGGACTGCAAATAAGAAACATTGGGCCTGATTCAGAGCCGCTCGCTATTTGCGGTCGTTCATTCTAAAACAAGGGGTGGCTATTCAAATGAACCGTTCGCTAATTGCGGTCTGTTCACGCCTCTAAGTCTGAACGAGCGAGCAAAACTTGCGGTTGTAATTTTGAAAAATACGCCCCCTGGCCGCTTGCATCCTACGACATGTCCGCTATTTATTAGATTAATCGAGCACATCGAACAGCGTATGAACTGCTCGCTATTCTTGTGGCTGGTTTTTTCAACCGCTATTTTGCGAGCAGTTCGGGGTAAAAAAAAACCAAGTGACTTGGTCAATGACGCTGCTGTATTAATTATGCACTCCCTTAAAACGCCCGTTTTAACCTTTAAGCACGCCTGCGATCTAATTCCACACCCCCGTTTTCAAGCACCTTCCCCTGTTACCACCCACATACGCCTCCTTCTGTCACTCAAAATAGCAGGCATTCGTTATATAGCGAACAAACGATTTTCGGCCGCACTGACTGGTTCGCGCATGCGTATTACAATCCGTACGCATGCGCAGATGTGCGAACATTGGTCAAAACGAACGAGCGGCCGCTTACGAGCGGCTCTGAATCAGGCCCATAGACTAAACAGGCAAGATAATGAACATAAACCAGACATACAAAAAACAAACAAGGACTAGGAACAAGATGCAGCCTTGAGGGCCGACATATGACAGAAACAACACTGAGCAGCCTTGAGGGCCCGTGGTGCAGCTTTGAGAGCCGAAGTGCTGCTGGAGAGCTAATAGATGTACAAGCTGTGATGCGGCCATGCTTGCCGGGTGCAGCTATGACAGCCAAGATGCGGCTTGAGAGTCGATTGATGTACAGGCTGTGATGCGGCCTTGCAGGCCGAGGTGCAGCTTGAGAGCCGATTGATGTACAGGCTGTGATGCGGCCTTGCAGGCCGAGGTGCAGCTTGTGAGACGATTGATGTACAGGCTGTGATGCGGCCTTGCGGGCCGAGGTGCGGCTATGACAGCCGAGATGTGACTTTAGACCCAATAGATGTACAAGCTGTGATGCGGGCCGAGGTGCAGGAACCAGATGGCAGACAGGAGCACTCAGACGCAGCAGGAACACAGACTGAAGGCAGCGAGGTAGCGAACACTGCAGATAGGAATAGCTGGAACCAGACCGACACGGCAGAAGCGGCTGTGGTATGGCGATGCCGAGGGCAGCAGAGAGATTAACTGCAACTGCAGAGTAAGTGCTTTGGAGAGTCCAAACTGTGATGACATAGACCAGGGGTTCCCAACCACGGTCCTCAAGGCACACTAACAGTCCAGGTTTTAGGGATAGCCATACTTGAGCACAGGTGACTTAATTAGTGCCTCAGTTATTTTGATTGAACCATCTGTGCACAATCATGGATATCACTAAAACCAGGACTGTTAGTGTGCCTTGAGGACCGAGGTTGGGAATCACTGACATAGACAGATGGATACATGGCTGGAAAACACACTGGCAGGTACAGATCCAACAGACAGGTACAGGACACCAGAACTGCAGAACTAGGAAAACCGGCTAGAACTCAGGCTTCTGAGAACAGACCAACAAACATAGCGTGTCAGACAATATCACCGGCATGGAGTGAAGGGCTGGCTGTAACTTAAGGAATACAGGGTCCAATCAAAGCCATTTCCTGCAGAGAGCTATTCCTAATCACAGGCTAGTGTGCACCTGAGCTTCACACAGACAGATGGTGATTAGTGAGCACCTGAAACAAACACACAGTCAGACAGGAATGACAGGCTATTAGCTAAACAAGATAGGAATCCGGCTGCCTGCAACAGCCGGAACATGGATCAGGACAAGATGCAGTGTCCCAGTGACAAGTATAGCTGGGACCTGCCACCAAGATGATCCGCTGTTGCGGATCCTAACAATTTCATGGATTTGTCAGTGGTTTCTTGTGTGGTAACGGTGACGGGCCTCCTGGGACGGGGATCATCTTCAAGGCTCTCCCTTCCTCATTTGAATTCTGCTGCCCATTTCTTAACCATGCTGTAAGAAGGAGCAGTCTCCCCTAGTGCCATAATCATGACCTCATGGATCTCTGTGGGTGTTAAACCCTTTATGACGAGGTAGTGGATGACTGTGCGATGAGCAGTTACATCCAGTTTTTGAAAATTGTCATCCAGTCAATTTCAAATGCCTGTAAAACACTAACAACAAGTTATTAACTTGACACTTGTTATGTAATCGTAAAAGAAGTTCAATGTAATGTGAAAATAATAAGAACTGTTTAGCACATTTCATTGTACCTTAGGCCACAAACTTTTCAATCACCCCACGTATGTAACACATACTTTTGATATTGGCTGCATATGAATTACAAATCGTTGAGCATTACAGGAATGCTGAACTGACAATTGTTTTGTCTGTTATTCATTTTAATGCAGCTTTTTAAACTATTACTTTATACTATGTTATAAATTGTTTCTTTTACTGTTGCAACAGTGTTGTTTTTATAGTACGTGTTTCATTTGTATTAAAAACATAGGTATTTTTTCACCTTGGAATCAATTGATTTATTCAACCTGATTATTTTGTTTAGTTTATCAGCCAGTAATTTTTAAACCACACAGACGTTTAATCAATCAGCTGCTAAGGGTTGAATCATTCTATTGAAAAAATTTAAATATCATAAAACTTGCGCTGCTCCCTCTGAATAACTTGCTGCTGTTGGGAATGCTATGTACCTACCCTCAGTACATAGAACACTATATATGAAGGAGTAGGATATATCCCTAGCGCTACTTATATCAGAGTGTATATAAAAAATTCAGTCCCTTTAATTATGGGAAAAGTGGAGGTTTATTAATAGTAGGGGTGAGCGGGTTCGGATTTCTGAAATCCGAACCTCCCCGAGCCCCCCCGATCCGAGTCAGATCCGAGTCAGGCTCGACTTTTCCCGCCTGACTCGGATCTGAAATCGAGGCAAAACGTCATCATCCCGCCTTCCGGGTCTCGCGGGTTTTGGATCCTATATAAGGTACCTGCGTCGGCGCCATTTTCTCACTCGGCTGTGGACAGTGAAGAGGGAGGGTGGGAGTTAGGGCTGGCTGGGCTGTGTAGTGTAGTGTAGTGTAGTGCAGAGTAGTGCTGTGCTGTGCTGCGCTGTGCTGCTGTTGTCCACTACTTCAAAGTCCATAGGGGCTGGCTGTGTTGTACTGTGCTGCTGTTGTTAATAGGGGCTGTGTCCACTACTTCAAAGTCCATAGGGGCTGGCTTGACTGTGTTGTGCAGTCAGTTCTTAATAGGGGCTGTATCCACTCCAAAGTCCTGTGCAGTGTCCCAGTCCTAAAGGGGTGCTGTAGTGTTGTCCAGGGGGTGCTCCCCCCAAGTGCTAAAAAAATAATATTTTTTCTGTGTTTGTGAATTGTGTGCGCAGTAGCAGCACGTGCATCAACAAAGTAGTGCCAAGCGTGCGCCTGTGTCATAAGTAAAGGGCCGCCTGGCTTGACCGTTAAAGGGTGCTGTAACCCCCAAAGTACACTCCAGTCCAAACCAAATAAAAAAATATTTTCTGTGTTTGTGAATTGTGTGCGCAGTAGCCGCACGTGCATCAACAAAGTAGTGCCAAGCGTGCGCCTGTGTCATAAGTAAAGGGCCGGCTGGCTTGACCGTTAAAGGGTGCTGTAACCCCCATAGTACACTCCAAACCAAATAAAAAAAATATTTTCTGTGTTTGTGAATTGTGTGCGCAGTATCCGCATGTGCATCAACAAAGTAGTGCCAAGCGTGCACCAGTGTCATAAGTAAAGGGCCAGCTGGCTTGACCGTTAAAGGGTGCTGTAACCCCCAAAGTACACTCCAAACCAAATAAAAAATTTTTTTTCTGTGTTTGTGAATTGTGTGCGCAGTATCCGCATGTGCATCAACAAAATAGTGCCAAGCGTGCGCCAGTGTCATAAGTAAAGGGCCGGCTGGCTTGACCGTTAAAGGGTGCTGTAACCCCCAAAGTACACTCCAAACCAAATAAAAAAAAAATTTCTGTGTTTGTGAATTGTGTGCGCAGTAGCCGCACATGCATCATCAAAGTAGTGCCAAGCGTGCGCCTGTGTCATAAGTAAAGGGCCGGCTGGCTTGACCGTTAAAGGGTGCTGTAACCCCCAAAGTACACTCCAAACCAAATAAAAAAAATTTTTCTGTGTTTGTGAATTGTGTGCGCAGTAGCCGCACGTGCATCATCAAAGTAGTGCCAAGCGTGCGCCTGTGTCATAAGTAAAGGGCCGGCTGTCTTGACCGTTAAAGGGTGCTGTAACCCCCAAAGTACACTCCAAACCAAATAAAAAAATATTTTCTGTATTTGTGAATTGTGTGCGCAGTAGCCGCACGTGCATCAACAAAGTAGTGCCAAGCGTGCGCCTGTGTCATAAGTAAAGGGCCGGCTGGCTTGACCGTTAAAGGGTGCTGTAACCCCCAAAGTACACTCCAAACCAAATAAAAAAAAATTTTCTGTGTTTGTGAAGTGTGTGCGCAGTAGCCGCACGTGCATCAACAAAGTAGTGCCAAGCGTGCGCCTGTGTCATAAGTAAAGGGCCGCCTGGCTTGACCGTTAAAGGGTGCTGTAACCCCCAAAGTACACTCCAGTCCAAACCAAATAAAAAAATATTTTCTGTGTTTGTGAACTGTGTGCGCAGTAGCCGCACGTGCATCAACAAAGTAGTGCCAAGCGTGCGCCTGTGTCCCATAAGTAAAGGGCCGGCTGGCTCATTTCTTAAAGGGTGGTGTAACCCACAAAGTGCACTAGTCTCCAACAAAAATAAAAAATTATTTTCTGTGTTTGTGTGCGCCTTAGCCGCACGTATATATCAATATAACATAAATGGAGGACCAAACTTTCTCCGATAAAAATAAAATAGGGAAAGATCAAGAACCACTTCCTCCTAGTGCTGAAGCTACTGCCACTAGTCATGACATAGACGATAACATGCCATCAACGTTGTCTGCCAAGGCCGATGCCCAATGTCATAGTAGAGGGCACATACAATCCCAAATGACAAAGTTCAGGAAAATAACCTTGAAAAAAACATTTAAATCATCTGAAGAGAAACGTAAACTTGCCAATAAGCCATTTACGACACGGAGTGGCAAGGAACGGCTAAGGTCTTTCCCTATGTTCATGACTAGTGGTTCAGCTTCACATGACGATGGAAGCCCTCCTCCCGCTAAAAAAATCAAACGAGTTAAGCTGGCAAAAGCACAGCGAAGAACTGTGCGTTCTAAGAAGATATCACAAATCCCCAAGGAGAGTCCAAGTGTGGTGGCGGTTGCGATGCCTGACCTTCCCAGCACTGGACGGGAAGAGGTGGCTCTTTCCACCATTTGCACGCCCCCTGCAAGTGCTGAAAGGAGCACCCACAGTCCACTTGCTGATATGCAAATTGAAGATGTCACTGTTGAAGTACAACCGGATGAGGATACTGGTGTAGCTGGCACTGAGGAGGAAGTTGGCGAGGAGGATTCTGATGGTGATGTGGTTTGTTTAAATCAGGCTCCGGGGGAGACAGTTGTTGTCCGTGGGATGAAAAAGCCCATCACGGTCATGCCTGGGCAGAAGACCAAACATTCCACCTCTTTGGTCTGGCAATATTTCTATCCAAATCCGGACAACAACTGTCTTGCCATATGTACCATATGTAAAGGTGAAATAAGTAGGGATAGGGACGTTAACCACCTAGGACCATCTTCCCTTATACGGCACCTGCAGCGCGTTCATAAAAAGTTACTGTCAAGTTCAGAAACTTTGGCTCAGACCGTAAGCAGTCCAGGGTCACCTAAATCCCTTTTTCCTGTTTTATCCAAGGAATCGGTGGATGAGGAGGATGAGGACAACATCTTGCCTCCGTAGAACCAGTTTGTGCAGGGACACAATAATTCCCAGCTTGTTTTGTGGGGGCCCAAACGAACCAATCATTTCAGCCACAGTCATGTGGCAGACCCTGGCGCTGAAATGATTGGTTTGTTAAGTGTGCATGTCCTATATATACAACATAAGGGTGGGTGGGAGGGCCCAAGGACAATTCCATCTTGCACCTCTTTTTTTTCTTTGCAGTATGTACTGTTTGGGGCCTAGTTTTTCAAACTGCCATCCTGTCTGCCACTGCAGTGTCACTCCTAGATGGGCCACGTGTTTGTGCAGCGCACTCGTGTCGCTTAGCATAGTCATCCAGCTACCTCGGTGCAACCTTTTGGCCATAAAAACAATATTGTGAGGTGGGAGGTGTTCAGAATAGACAGGAAATGAGTGGAAATGAAGGTTATTGAGGTTAATAATAGCATAGGAGCAGAAAAACCCACAAATTCTGTGATTTTAGCTGTTTTTATGCTTTTTTAAAAAAAAATACAGATCCAAAACACAAAACCCAGAACCCAAAACACGGAAGGGTGGTTTTGGCAAAACCAATCCAGATCCAAAACACGAAGAAAAATCCAGATCCAAAACCAAAACACGAAAAGTGGCCGGTGCACACCCCTAGTCATAAGTAAAGGGCTGGCTGGCTTGACCGTTAAAGGGTGCTGTAACCCCCAAAGTACACTCCAAACCAAATAAAAAAAAATTTTCTGTGTTTGTGAATTGTGTGCGCAGTAGCCGCACATGCATCATCAAAGTAGTGCCAAGCGTGCGCCTGTGTCATAAGTAAAGGGCCGGCTGGCTTCACCGTTAAAGGGTGCTGTAACCCCCAAAGTACACTCCAAACCAAATAAAAAAAAAAATTTTCTGTGTTTGTGAATTGTGTGCGCAGTAGCCGCACGTGCATCATCAAAGTAGTGCCAAGCGTGCGCCTGTGTCATAAGTAAAGGGCCGGCTGTCTTGACCGTTAAAGGGTGCTGTAACCCCCAAAGTACACTCCAAACCAAATAAAAAAATATTTTCTGTATTTGTGAATTGTGTGCGCAGTAGCCGCACGTGCATCAACAAAGTAGTGCCAAGCGTGCGCCTGTGTCATAAGTAAAGGGCCGGCTGGCTTGACCGATAAAGGGTGCTGTAACCCCCAAAGTACACTCCAAACCAAATAAAAAAAAATTTTCTGTGTTTGTGAAGTGTGTGCGCAGTAGCCGCACGTGCATCAACAAAGTAGTGCCAAGCGTGCGCCTGTGTCATAAGTAAAGGGCCGCCTGGCTTGACCGTTAAAGGGTGCTGTAACCCCCAAAGTACACTCCAGTCCAAACCAAATAAAAAAATATTTTCTGTGTTTGTGAACTGTGTGCGCAGTAGCCGCACGTGCATCAACAAAGTAGTGCCAATCGTGCGCCTGTGTCCCATAAGTAAAGGGCCGGCTGGCTCATTTCTTAAAGGGTGGTGTAACCCACAAAGTGCACTAGTCTCCAACAAAAATAAAAAATTATTTTCTGTGTTTGTGTGCGCCTTAGCCGCACGTATATATCAATATAACATAAATGGAGGACCAAACTTTCTCCGATAAAAATAAAATAGGGAAAGATCAAGAACCACTTCCTCCTAGTGCTGAAGCTACTGCCACTAGTCATGACATAGACGATAACATGCCATCAACGTCATCTGCCAAGGCCGATGCCCAATGTCATAGTAGAGGGCACATACAATCCCAAATGACAAAGTTCAGGAAAATAACCTTGAAAAAAACATTTAAGTCATCTGAAGAGAAACGTAAACTTGCCAATAAGCCATTTACGACACGGAGTGGCAAGGAACGGCTAAGGTCTTTGCCTATGTTCATGACTAGTGGTTCAGCTTCACATGACGATGGAAGCCCTCCTCCCGCTAAAAAAATCAAACGAGTTAAGCTGGCAAAAGCACAGCGAAGAACTGTGCGTTCTAAGAAGATATCACAAATCCCCAAGGAGAGTCCAAGTGTGGTGGCGGTTGCGATGCCTGACCTTCCCAGCACTGGACGGGAAGAGGTGGCTCTTTCCACCATTTGCACGCCCCCTGCAAGTGCTGAAAGGAGCACCCACAGTCCACTTGCTGATATGCAAATTGAAGATGTCACTGTTGAAGTACAACCGGATGAGGATACTGGTGTAGCTGGCACTGAGGAGGAAGTTGGCGAGGAGGATTCTGATGGTGATGTGGTTTGTTTAAATCAGGCTCCGGGGGAGACAGTTGTTGTCCGTGGGATGAAAAAGCCCATCACGGTCATGCCTGGGCAGAAGACCAAACATTCCACCTCTTTGGTCTGGCAATATTTCTATCCAAATCCGGACAACAACTGTCTTGCCATATGTACCATATGTAAAGGTGAAATAAGTAGGGATAGGGACGTTAACCACCTAGGACCATCTTCCCTTATACGGCACCTGCAGTGCATTCATAAAAAGTTACTGTCAAGTTCAGAAACTTTGGCTCAGACCATAAGCAGTCCAGGGTCACCTAAATCCCTTTTTCCTGTTTTATCCAAGGAATCGGTGGATGAGGAGGATGAGGACGACATCTTGCCTCCGTAGAACCAGTTTGTGCAGGGACACATTAATTCCCAGCTTGTTTTGTGGGGGCCCAAACGAACCAATCATTTCAGCCACAGTCATGTGGCAGACCCTGGCGCTGAAATGATTGGTTTGTTAAGTGTGCATGTCCTATTTATATAACATAAGGGTGGGTGGGAGGGCCCAAGGACAATTCCATCTTGCACCTCTTTTTTTTCTTTGCAGTATGTACTGTTTGGGGCCTAGTTTTTCAAACTGCCATCCTGTCTGCCACTGCAGTGTCACTCCTAGATGGGCCACGTGTTTGTGCCGCGCACTCGTGTCGCTTAGCATAGTCATCCAGCTACCTCGGTGCAACCTTTTGGCCATAAAAACAATATTGTGAGGTGGGAGGTGTTCAGAATAGACTGGAAATGAGTGGAAATGAAGGTTATTGAGGTTAATAATAGCATAGGAGCAGAAAAACCCACAAATTCTGTGATTTTAGCTGTTTTTATGCTTTTTTAACAAAAAATACAGATCCAAAACACAAAACCCAGAACCCAAAACACGGAAGGGTGGTTTTGGCAAAACCAATCCAGATCCAAAACACGAAGAAAAATCCAGATCCAAAACCAAAACACGAAAAGTGGCCGGTGCACACCCCTAGTCATAAGTAAAGGGCTGGCTGGCCCGTTAAAGGGTGCTGTAACCCCCAAAGTACACTCCAGTCCAAACCCAAAAAATAAATTTTTTCTGTATTTGTGAATTGTGTGCGCAGTAGCCGCACGTGCATCAACAAAGTAGTGCCAAGCGTGCGCCTGTGTCATAAGTAAAGGGCCGGCTGGCTTGACCGTTAAAGGGTGCTGTAACCCCCAAAGTACACTCCAGTCCAAACCCCCAAAAAAAATATTTTCTGTGTTTGTGAATTGTGTGCGCAGTAGCCGCACGTGCATCAACAAAGTAGTGCCAAGCGTGTGCCTGTGTCATAAGTAAAGGGCCGGCTGGCTTGACCGTTAAAGGGTGCTGTAACCCCCAAAGTACACTCCAGTCCAAACCAAAAAAAAAAATATTTTCTGTGTTTGTGAATTGTGTGCGCAGTAGCCGCACGTGCATCAACAAAGTAGTGCCAAGCGTGCGCCTGTGTCATAAGTAAAGGGCCGGCTGGCTTGACAGTTAAAGGGTGCTGTAACCCCCAAAGTACACTCCAAACCAAATAAAAAAATATTTTCTGTGTTTGTGAATTGTGTGCGCAGTAGCCGCACGTGCATCTACAAAGTAGTGCCAAGCGTGCGCCTGTGTCATAAGTAAAGGGCCGGCTGGCTTGACCGTTAAAGGGTGCTGTAACCCCCAAAGTACACTCCAAACCAAATAACAAAATATTTTTTCTGTGTTTGTGAATTGTGTGCGCAGTAGCCGCACGTGCATCAACAAAGTAGTGCCAAGCGTGCGCCTGTGTCATAAGTAAAGGGCCGGCTGGCTTGACCGTTAAAGGGTGCTGTAACCCCCAAAGTACACTCCAGTCCAAACCAAAAAAATATATATTTTCTGTGTTTGTGAATTGTGTGCACTGTGGCAGAACGTGCATCAACAAAGGAGCAGCGCCAAGCGTGCGCCTGTGTCCCATAAGTAAAGGGCCGGCTGGCTCATTTCTTAAAGGGTGGTGTAACCCACAAAGTGCACTACTCTCCAGCAAAAATAAAAAAATATTTTCTGTGTTTGTGTGCGCTTTAGCCGCACGTATATATCAATATAACATAAATGGAGGACCAAACTTTCTCCGATAAAAATAAAATAGGGAAAGATCAAGAACCACTTCCTCCTAGTGCTGTTGCTGCTGCTGGGAGTTGTTCATCATCCCAGAGAGGAAGTAGGAACACCACCACTTTTACTAAACAATTGACCCTCCAACAGTCCCTAGGGATGAGGATGAAGTACAACAGCAGTCATCCTGAAGCAAAACGTATAACTGAGGCCTTGACTGCTATGTTGGTGTTAGACGTGGGTCCGGTATCCGCCATTAGTGCAGTGGGATTTAGACAATTGATGGAGGTAGTGTGTCCCCGGTTCCAAATCCCGTCTAGATTCCACCTGCATCCTCAAAGCAGCAGCGACAAGCGTGCGTCTGTCTGTTAAAGGGTGGTGTAACCCTCAAAGTGCGCTCCGCAAACAATAAAAAAATTCTTATTTTTTTCTGTCTTTGTGAAATGTGTGGGCTGTAGCTGCACCTGCATCCTTAAAGCAGCAGCAACGACAAGCGTGCATCTGTCTGTTAAAGGGTGGTGTAACCCTCAAAGTGCGCTCCACAAACAATAAAAAAATTCTTATTTTTTTTTCTGTCTTTGTGAAATGTGTGGGCTTTAGCCGCACCTGCATCCTTAAAGCAGCAGCGACAAGCGTGCGTCTGCCTGTTAAAGGGTGTTGACACCCTCAAAGTGCGCTCCACAAACAATAAAAATATTCTTTTTTTTTCTGTCTTTGTGAAATGTGTGGGCTGTAGCTGCACCTGCATCCTTAAAGCAGCAGCGACAAGCGTGCGTCTGTCTGTTAAAGGATTACATCGGTGACAGCATCCAAGTAGGCATGTCAGACAGTCCGTACCTGTACTGGCAGGAAAAAGAAGCAATTTGGAGGTCCCTGTACAAACTGGCTCTATTTTACCTGAGTTGCCCCCCCTCCAGTGTGTACTCCGAAAGAGTGTTTAGTGCAGCCGGGAACCTTGTCAGCAAAAGGCGTAGGAGGTTGCTTCCACAAAATGTGGAGATGATGTTCATAAAATGAATTATCAACTCTTCCAGGGAGACCAGCCTCCAGAACGTACAGAGGGACCTGTGGTTGTGGATTCCAGCGGGGACGAATTAATACTCTGTGAGGATGAGGATGTACACAACACTGAAGAGGGTGAGGAATCGGAGGATGAGGACGACATCTTGCCTCCGTAGAGCCAGTTTGTGCAGGGACAGATTAATTGCCAGCTTGTTTTGTGGGGGCCCAAATGAACCAATCATTTCAGCCACAGTCGTGTGGCAGACCCTGGCGCTGAAATGTTTGGTTTGTTAAAGTGTGCATGTCCTGTTTATACAACATAAGGGTGGGTGGGAGGACAATTCCATCTTGCATCTCTTTTTTTTCTTTGAATTATGTACTGTTTGGGGCCTAGTTTTTCAAACTGCCATCCTGTCTGCCACTGCAGTGTCACTCCTAGATGGACCACGTGTTTGTGCCGCCCACTCGTATCTCTTAGCATAGTCATCCAACTACCTCGGTGCAACCTTTTGGATATAAAAACACTATTGTGAGGTGTGAGGTGTTCAGAATAGACTGGAAATGAGTGGAAATTAAGGTTATTGAGGTTAATAATAGCATAGGAGCAGAAAAACACACAAATTCTGTGATTTTAGCTGTTTTTATGCTTTTTTTAAAAAAAATACAGATCCAAAACACAAAACCCAGAACCCAAAACACGGAAGGGTGGTTTTGGCAAAACCAATCCAGATCCAAAACACGAAGAAAGATCCTGATCCAAAACCAAAACACAAAACACGAAAAGTGGCCGGTGCACACCCCTAATTAATAGTATAACAAGGGGTATTACTAAACTATGCTCATAGGCTAAAAACCATTAAAAACACATATAAAATACTAGACTGCTGTACACAGTGAATACACATACACTCATTAAATAGATATAAAATCATTAAAAACCAACTATGCATTTACAAACATGGGCCCTGATTCAGACCCACTCGCGAGCGGCTGTCCGCTCGCAAGTGGGTCGATGGTCAGCACTGCGCATGTGCACGACGGAGGGAGCTCCGTCGTGCGCATGCGCGAGACGCGATGAGCGAAGGACTTTCCTTCGCTCGTAGTGTCTGATCAAAGGGGGCGTGCTGTCGATGTTGATTGACAGCACACACCCTTTGGTGGGCGTGCCGGGGGCGTGCCTGCCAGATGGAGGCGTTCCCAAGGGTACGCCTACCGTCAGAAGCTGGCCCCACTGACATCACTAGTGATGTCAGTGGGAGTGATTTTGGCTCTGATAGAGCCAAAATCACTCCTGGCCTTGCGGTTGAGAAACTCAACCGCAGGCTTCTGCTCGCAGTGGTGATGGTCGCGATGGTCAAGACCATCGCGACCATCATCCTGCACACTCGTATATGCTGTGGGTGGTGACCCACAGCTATACGAGTGTCCAGGAGGACGTTCCATATTTATGGAGGTGGGCCCTGATTCAGAGCGAGCACTCTGGTCAGAGCGTCCAGCTCTGAATCAGGGCCATTGTGCATTAAACAAGAATTTAAGCCTTACAGGTGTTATGTAGTCCTTTGGATAATAGAGCTGCGAGACCACTAGCTTCTGTCTTGCAGGCACTCTGTTCAAATGTCACCTTTATCACACAAAAGGAGGAGACCACACTGTCCTACCAGCTGCACCGGGTGTCAGCAAAGTAAGTGACATCGTTGCCCGGAGACCAAATAAGGCCAGGAGAATATTACACTAGGGTGTTCTACCCGAGGTTGGTTAGAAGGTTTCCCTAGATCATTGCAAGTATGATAGGGGGATTGATGCTTCTCTTGGGATGGAGTGTTCTCCAAACCCAGTGGGAGTAGACCAAGGACTCCTGACACATTCTAGTGCTTCAATTTTCAAGTCATCCCCTGAAGTAGAGAATGCCTTGGAGACCCTGATGTCGGTGTGGCCACTGCCTCATCTACCCCTTCAGAAAGTGTGGTACTAATTGACTCCCCAGCTACAGTCCCTATGCCCTCTCCATTGTGTACACTACTGAAATCTAGAGTCTCTCTGAGGTAACAACCACCCCCATAGTCATTTACAGGAGAACGTTCTACTTCCTGCTACTCCTTAGTTTGTATCTTGTTGTTGGATGGCCATGGCTAAATAGATTCCCATTTACCTCCTCCTAGAGTCGCTGTTGGATCTTTTTCAAGCCAGAATTAGTCCGATGCACTGGAGAAATCCTGATTTGTCTTCCTAAATGGAGTAGGTGTAGCCGGTGGTAGGCCTTGATAGGCCAAATGCTCCCTCAGGCTTAATTTTATAGGAAGTGATCCCAGGGAATTGTTTCACCACCGCATAAGGTTCTGACTTCCATCTGTTACGCATCTTGTACCTTTGTGACTGTCCTAGGTTTAGGACTAGCACTTTATTGCCAGGACATAGTACGCGGTCGTGTACTTTCTTATTGTAAGAGGCCCTTTTCTTTTCTCCTAGTCATTCTATTGTCCTCTTGGCAAGCTGACAGGCCACCTGGAGGTCTTTCCGCCATTGCTCCACATACTTTGTGAGGGGAATACTATTGGGATTTTGCAATGTTAAACCAGTGTAGACGTGTAAGTGCAACTGAGCCTCTCTAATGAACATCAAATAGTATGGGGAGTATGCCTTGGACTCATTTTTCGTACAGTTGCTCTCTTGGACCAAACTGCAGATGTACCGACCCCACTGTAGCTTCCTGCCTGGAACCAAGGTGCCCAGCATACAGAGGATGGTATGATTACACCTCTCAGGTTGTAGATCCCCTTGAAGATGCTAGAGGGTGGTCTATGAGTTTCGTATGCCACAGACCTCACACGACTTCTGAATTAGCTGTCTTTCAAAATCCCACCACTGATCGGAATGTAACCTCACAGGCATACCATGATGGCTAAATAATTTCTCCCATTCAGATGTGTTCTCATACACCTAGCCTTAATAACCCATGCAGCGTGAAACACCTGGCACGAGAGAGCCACCAGGTCCCTTGTCGCAAGCATCTTTTTCACCCGAAAATGCATCCTGAGACTGCACTGATTACTTTGATATGTGACACTTGTATATCTGTGTGCAGCAGAATCAGTATACAAAGCACAATGGACCTTGGGGTAGAAATAATACGTGGCCTCTGCATAGTAGCAATTTGTATACAGAGTCAGACTCAGTCACACACAGATAAGTGTCACATATCAAATTAATCAACAAAGTCTCAGAAAGTTGTTTGTTACACCCATTTGCAGCTAAGACACATTTTTGGGTGAAAAAGATGCAAAAAAGTCGCTTGGTGCAAGCTGTTTCAGACAGGATTTGGTGGGCCCAGACGGGCTGTTTGGTGCGACTACAGCAATAGTGTATGAGGACATATCTCTAAATGGTTTAGCCTTTATTATAGCTCGCTGATCCCAAATTAAAAATGTTTAACAGCGGATGAAATGGCCCTTTATCACCAAGATATTGTGTTTTTTTCCCATCGTCAGAGTCAATGCTTAGAAAATCAATACACACTAACTCCATTGGCCCGTTAGTGTGGATATTTTTAAAGGGGACATTTTTGTTAGGTAGGGTTTTCCTAATTACACAGCTTCCTGAGGTTATACAGTAACGATCTATGTCCTCCACCATTTTGGACCAATAAAATTGGTCTGTGATTGTGTTTTGTTGAATCCAAAATGCAAAGACAAAAGAGTGAAATTTCTCATGAAATATCATTTGCATTTTGATTTTGCCTTTGTCACCAACTTTCTATACAAAATCCCATTCTTTATACTCAATTTTCCGTATTGTCAGCAGAGGAGCTGGGTCATGACATGGCTCCTAACTAGAGGTGGGTACTTACAGCCTCCTTCAATGGCTCTGTGAATCTCCCAGACATAGGGATCTTCCTTCTGGGCCTGTACACGATCACTGCGAAGTACTCTTTGTAGTTAACCCATCTCAAGTTGGGATAGCCAGCAATATGCCAGAGGGAGAGCACTACCTGTAGCTCCCAATGAGGAGACAATATTCCCTACTAACCTTAATGTTGAGTTCTAATGGCATAAGCCTTTAACCTCTGATGCTGGCACTCCAACCCAATTCTCTCATCCTGGTTCTATCGGTTCATGGATCATTCTAGAAAGAGGGTCTGCGGCAATGTTGTTGGCCCCTGACTGACATTTCAAACAGAAATCTGTGACCTGTGGTGTCCAATGTTGTTGTGGTCTGGATGTAAGTCAGCGAGTTATTGTTGGTGTGGACCTCAAAGGCCACACCGTACAAATAGTCATGTAGCTTATCTGATTGCCCACTTTAATGTGAGGATCTCCAGGTTGTGTGCCGGATAGTTCTTCTCGCTAGGTGTGAGCCCTCAACTTATGTAGGACACTGAGCGCAGTTGGTTGTCATGTCTTTGGTAAAGAACACCTCCTAGCCATCCAGGGACACGTCTATGTGTGTCAAGTACAGGACTTAGCTGGATCCGCATAAGCTAGAAATGGTGGGCTAGTCAAGCCCTCCTCACACTGCATAGTCCACCTATCCCCGAATTCCTCGTTAACACAATAGAAAGACCCTAGTTCTTTTTTATTCGTAGTCTTCAAAGACATTTTTTTAGAGGGGTACCCTTTAGTAAGATTTGGTCTGGCAAGCTCTGAAAATTGTGGAACGAAACAGTGGTAGTAGCCACAAAACCCTAGAAAAGAGCACAACTCTCTTAGTTTGGGGGGTCTGAGTCACTCCTTCACTGCAGCAATCCCAACGCGGCTGACAATATGTCGTTTGTATGTATGTATATATACACATACACACACACACAATGAATATTCACTAAACATAAAATTAACCACATCTCTAAAAAGGAGGCTGTTTTTGCCTCTGATCCTGACACTGCTCCTGACACTTCTGTCTCTGACAAAGTGCCTTAACCATGGGTCTCTGAGCCTGATTCAGAAAAGGACGCAGTGCAGATAATTATGCAGGTAAGTGATGTCTTGGTACTGCGCTTGCGCTAAAAGTCCACGGAACTCTTAATGTGCAATCACGAACCCGAGTGTCCAATGGCGTTCACAATTGCATATGGAATCGCTAACACTTGAGAAGGGGTTTGTGATTACTGGGTGTATTAGGGTGGGACTGGGAGATAACCTAAAGTGATCGCAAAAAAGAGCCATTTCATTGGCGTGTTGTGGGAGTATCCCGAAAGTGTCTGGGAATGCTGTTGCTTTCCTAATCACAAATTTACTGCTTCAGAGGCCATGTGTAGTTGGATTAGATGAGCGCAGCTAGACCTTAGACTCCTGCCAATGTTGCATCGATGTTGGAGAGTTTGCAATCTCTATCGCAACTGCACAGACCATGCATCCTGAAAGTGGGCGTCTCAGCGCTCGTACACTCTATCACACAGTATAGCAAAAAGGGAAGGCTGACATTAGCATTTGCATATTCCTGCAACCACTATTGAAAGAGCTGTTGTAACTGCGGCTGCTTTACCAACTATCTCTGAATCAGGACCAATGTCTTGTGCAATTCCAGACACTAACCTCAGAACTGAATGTCACTTTCTGACAAGGTCACTGTGAACATATTAAATATGATTTGGCATCTGGAGTCCTCCTAGAAATACTTGTTGATTTAATCAATTAGTGCAATAAGGTTGATCAGCTTTTCGGAGACTGCAAACTAAAGAAAGAATCTGCACTACATATAAATCTGCACAAGTTTGTTTGGCTCCCTGAAACCTTTTCATCCTTCCACTGAAGAACCTATCACTTTGTCAGCCTATGTGCCCAGAAGTGTAAAGCTTGAATGCCTAGCTTCAGTATTAGAGGTCAAGCTTAGTTTATTTTTTCACCAACAAATAAAAAAATCCAACATTTTTCCCATACTGTTGACTGTCTCTTTTGACAAGTTTCTCTTTCTTAGGTTCCTTAGAGTCAGGAGCAGCAGGAAATTAGAATTCCCATAGAACCAAATGCAATTAGCAATAGTCTAAACCCCTGGAGGTTCTATCTAGTTTTTAACTGTTTCTCTTACACTTCAATGTGGTGTTGTGCATCAGGATAATATTTTCTTTCATGCTGTATGAAAGCCAATACATTAGCATTGCAGCGATATTGTAGAAAGTCGCGGCCATCTTCGTGCATTTAGCCCTCGCCGCTTTCTAGCCACAGAGCGGGTTCACGTCCGGAAAAATGTATTACAATGTCATTGTGAATCGCCTTTTCTGTTTAAAGATGTTTCCAATCACTTCTCATGCATCTGATTGGTTTCAGGACTGCATAAGCCTTAAATGTATCCTTATAAATGCTCCTTTATACAATGTGTCATGCACGGAGATGGAAAACGCTCACCCAGAAAAGGGTTAAGACCTTTCTATAACTTTTGTACTTGTGCTGAAGGGCTAATTGCTGGCTGTGATGTGCATTAGCCGAGATGTGTGGAAGTAGCAATTGGTTGAATTCTATTCTATAGTCATACAGCTCTTAGATTAATAAAACACAAATTAGGTCTCAGCATACTCTAAATGTTATTGTACTCATTCACATGGGTTACCTTTCTGTGTGCAGTGTCTGTGACAGCGTGATTATTCACTGAATATACACTGATTATCTCCATTAGTGTCTATTATATTTAATCTGTGCTCTCGTCTGATGTACGTGTGTGGGTTTGAGACTAGTCTTATATTGTAATAACAATACCTTTATCATCGTAGGTCTCTTTCACATCCTCTACTGGTTGACTAATTTGCTAAATAGGTCAGCACTTACTTACTGTTTGAAGTAACTTACACTTTTGACCTTTTTTATATTATCCCAGCAAGTGTTATGTAGTTCTCATTCTTTTGATCATTATTCACCATTGTATATTTTAATGGGGCTGCAGTCTCAAGAAGTCTACTTGCTTATAACCCTTTCACACCAGGCATATGATCCAGGATATTGCCAGGGCAACCATGGTCATATGTCGGTGTAAAAGGGTAGACCCGGGTTGTGTGTCCTGGGACCTATCCGTGCTGGCTGCAGTGTGAAAGGGGGGACCCAGGTTTTAAAGCTGCTGATTGGTTGTGGATGCAGATGCCTGTCTCAAGGGAGAGACATGCAGGGCAGAATACAGGCGCAGTGTAAAGGGGATGACCTGGACATAAGTTGGATCTAATGTAGGGGTGTGCACCGGCCACTTTTCGTGTTTTGTGTTTTGGTTTTGGATCTGGATCTTTCTTCGTGTTTTGGATCTGGATTGGTTTTGCCAAAACCACCCTTCCGTGTTTTGGGTTCTGGGTTTTGTGTTTTGGATCTGTATTTTTTTTTAAAAAAGCATAAAAACAGCTAAAATCACAGAATTTGTGGGTTTTTCTGCTCCTATGCTATTATTAACCTCAATAACCTTAATTTCCACTAATTTCCAGTCTATTCTGAACACCTCACACCTCACAATAGTGTTTCTATGTCCAAAAGGTTGCACCGAGGTAGCTGGATGACTATGCCTTGCGACACGAGTGGGCGGCACAAACACGTGGCCCATCTAGGAGTGGCACTGCAGTGGCAGACAGGATGGCAGTTTGAAAAAACTAGCCCCCAAACAGTACATAATGCAAAGAAAAAAAAGAGGTGCAAGATGGAATTGTCCTTGGGCCCTCCCACCCACCCTTATGTTGTATAAACAGGACATGCACACTTTAACAAACCAATCATTTCAGCGCCAGGGTCTGCCACACGACTGTGGCTGAAATGATTGGTTCGTTTGGGCCCCCACAAAACAAGCTGGCAATTAATCTGGCCCTGCACAAACTGGCTCTACGGAGGCAAGATGTCGTCCTCATCCTCCTCATTCACCGATTCCTCACCCTCTTCAGTGTTGTGTACATCCTCATCCTCACAGAGTATTAATTCGTCCCCGCTGGAATCCACAACCACAGGTCCCTCTGTACGGTCTGGAGGCTGGTCTCCCTGGAAAAGTTGATAATTCATTTTTATGAACATCATCTTCTCCACATTTTGTGGAAGCAACCTCCTACGCCTTTCGCTGACAAGGTTCCCGGCTGCACTAAACACTCTTTCAGAGTGCACACTGGAGGGGGGGCAACTCAGGTAAAATAGAGCCAGTTTGTACAGGGGCCTCCAAATTGCCTCTTTTTCCTGCCAGTACATGTACAGACTGTCTGACATGCCTACTTGGATGCTGTCACCGATGTAATCCTTTAACAGTCAGACGCACGCTTGTCGCTGCTGCTTTGAGGATGCAGGTGCGGCTGCAGCCCACACAATTCACAAAGACAGGAAAAAAAAGAAGAATTTTTTTATTGTTTGTGGAGCGCACTTTGAGGGTTACACCACCCTTTAACAGACAGACACACGCTTGTCACTGCTGCTTTAAGGATGCAGGTGCGGCTACAGCCCACACATTTCACAAAGACAGGAAAAAAAAAAAGAATTTTTTTATTGTTTGTGGAGCGCACTTTGAGGGTTACACCACCCTTTAACAGACAGATGCACGCTTGTCGCTGCTGCTTTGATGACAGTATCATATGCAGTGACAGTAGACTTGTCAGAAATTGTTGGCACGTCCTTCAGTCCAGACCAGATGTCCAAACCGGCCCTTGACTTATGACACAGGCGCACGCTTGGCACTGCTACTGTGTTGATGCACGTGCGGCTACATCGCACACAAGTCACAAACACATAAAAAAAATAGTTTTTTATTTTTTGGAGCACTTTGAGGGTTACACCACCCTTTAACAGACAGACGCATGCTTGTCGTTGCTGCTTTGAGGATGCAGGTGGAATCTAGACGGGATTTGGAACCGGGGACACACTACCTCCATCAATTGTCTAAATCCCACTGCACTAATGGCGGATACCGGACGCACGTCTAACACCAACATAGCAGTCAAGGCCTCAGTTATACGTTTTGCTTCAGGATGACTGCTGTCGTACTTCATCCTCCTCGCTAAGGACTGTTGGAGGGTCAATTGTTTAGCAAAAATAGTGGTGTTCCTACTTCCTCTCAGGGATGATGAACAACTCCCAGCAGCAGCAACAGCACTAGGAGGAAGTGGTTCTTGATCTTTCCCTATTTTATTTTTATCGGAGAAAGTTTGGTCCTCCATTTATGTTATATTGATATATACGTGCGGCTAAGGCGCACACAAACACAGAAAATATTTTTTTATTTTTGCTGGAGAGTAGTGCACTTTGTGGGTTACACCACCCTTTAAGAAATGAGCCAGCCGGCTCTTTACTTATGGGACACAGGCGCACGCTTGGCGCTGCTCCTTTGTTGAGGCACGTGCAGCCACAGTGCACACAATTCACAAACACAGAAAATATCTTTTTATTTGGCTTGGAGTGCACTTTGAGGGTTACAGCACACAATTCACAAACACAGAAAATATTTTTTTATTTTGTTTGGAGTGCCCTTTGGGGGTTACAGCACCCTTTAGCGGTCAATCCAGCCGGCCCTTTATTTATGGGACACAGGCGCACGCTTGCCACTACTTTGTTGATGCACATGCGGCTACTGCGCACACAATTCACAAACACAAAAAAATATATTTTTTTATTTTGTTTGGAGTGCCCTTTGGGGGTTACAGCACCCTTTAGCGGTCAATCCAGCGGGCCCTTTATTTATGGGACACAGGCGCACGCTTGCCACTACTTTGTTGATGCACGTGCAGCCACAGTGCACACAATTCACAAACACAGAAAAAATATTTTTTTTTAGCACCTGGGGGAGCACCTTAGATGGACAGAGCACCCCCTGGACAACACTACAGCACCCCTTTAGGACTGGGACACTGCACAGGACTTTGGAGTGGACACAGCCCCTATGGACAACTGACTGCACAACACAGTCCAGCCAGCCCCAATGGACTTTGAAGTAGTGGACACAGCCCCTATGGACAACAGCAGCACAGCACAGCACAACACTACACTGCACTACACTACACTACACTACACAGCCCAGCCAGCCCTAACTCCCACCCTCCCTCTTCACTGTCCACAGCCGAGTGAGAAAATGGCACCGACGCGGGTACCTTATATTGGATCCAAAACCCGCGAGACCTGGAAGGCGGGATGATGACGTTTTGCCTCGATTTCAGATCCGAGTCGGGCGGGAAAAGTCGAGCCTGATTCGGATCGGCCTCGGATCGGGGGGGCTCGGGGGGGTTCGGATTTCAGAAATCCGAACCCGCTCACCCCTAATCTAATGTGCAGTGGTAAAGGGGTCTGTGCTGCTGTGAAATCTACAGCTTGTGTACATTGACTCAATCAATTTTGGTCTGAAAGTCCTTTTGGCTTCTTGTTAGTTTTACCCTAGAACATTTGGTTAATTATTTACCTTTTACCGCCATGACGTGCGGTTCTGTGCTAAAGCTGATGAACACCCGGAATAATGTCTCGCTGCCAGATGTTATGCCAGGTGTTCAGCAGCTGCAGCACAGAGCCGCACATCACATACTCTGCCTCCTTGCTCCCATCTCCCAGGTACCAGGAGCAACATAAGCCGGGCAGGAGCATCAGGTAACGCAGCCGCAGCATCGCTCTGTGCGCGGACCCTGCTCAGCCCCGCGCCTCTGTCCGGTGGCCAATCAGTGGCCTCCCGCTGCTAGCCGAAGATTGGCCGGTGATTGGCCACCACGGTAGGTCACTGATAGGTCCCCTGACATGCCAGCACTCAAGTCACTCCTCCACCCTGAAACAGTTAAAAAAAAAGTTTTAGTGCTTGAACGTAGTGCTGGTATGTCATATTTATATTACACTTGTCCATGCTCCTTTTCGATTAACTATCCTTCGGGATATTTTATGCTACTATTTTGTTCTTGTCAGTGCATTGTGTTGTATTGCGTAAATGTCACTCTGTCTGATAATAATATATAGCGGGAAGCTGCTCCTCTTGCCTCATTAACTATTTTACATTTGAATCAGATAAGCATTGAACTTTTTAAATCCTATTGTCTTTTACCCCCTTTTTAAAAAAATCTTATTTGATTGTATTATAAATTGGATGATATTAAAGGGGGAGATGTATCATCGACAAAAATGCGGTAAAACCCCCGAAAATGCAGTTTTGGGGGGTTTTACCGTATTCCCCGTATGCATTAAGTAGCAGAATGTGCTGCATTCTGCCGCTTCACGTTGCTAGGTAACGCCACCTTCAGGTGGCGTTACCCAATAGCAGCCTATGGGCTTCTTAGCGTGACGCTCGGGGCTGGGAGGGATCCGAACAGATCCCTCCCATGAGCCCCCGCGGCCCGCATCCTTCTGCGCATGCGCAGAAGGACTTTTGGGTGTTAAACCCGGAAGTCCCTCTGCCCGGCAGCATCGCAAAGGACAGCTCTCATCGAGAGAGCTGTTCTTTGCGATATTCTTGGTGCATACCGCGGTAATTAACCGCGGTATGTATGCGAAGTCGGGGGGGATATACCGCATCGGCGATGTCGCCGATGATACATCTCCTCCTTACTCTTGTTTTATGAAGTGTATTTGTCACCATATGGTTTAGCAACTAACATATGCGTATTTGCTCAGCACATTGCACTTTTATATCAGCTGGTTACCCGCTATGGGTTAACGAGACCTTGTGATTTTTTTTATGTTGATATCCAGATCATTGTAAATTTATAAATTAATTGTTAGATTTTTTATCATATTACTGGTGATATTAGAATCTTTGATCATTTACTGTTGGCAGTTGTGATTCACTTGAGTATCACTATTACCATCCTAATTGATGGTGGTATTAGAACTTCTAACTATTTATTTGTGTCAGCAGTTTTGTAGCACATTTTGCACACATTGCACTTTTTTACAACACTTTCCTACTACACTCTGGGCCTGAATGAGAGCCGCTCGTAAGCGGCCGCTCGTTCGCTCTGAGCGATGTTCGCACAACTGCGCATGCGTATGGGTCATAATGCGCGTGCGCCAACCAGTCATTGCGGTCGGAAATCGCAGTCATTGAGGTCAGGCCCTCGCAAAACAGCGAGTGCCTGCTAATTTGAGTGACAGAATGAGGCGTTTGTGGGTGGTAACAGGGGAAGGTGCTTGAAAACGGGGAGTGGAGATCCGAACGCAGGCGTGCCAAATGGTCAAAACGGGCGTTTAATGGGTGTGCATAATTAACAAAGCAGCGTCATCGACCTCGTCACTTGGTTGTCTTTTAGCCTGAACTCTTCGCATGATTGCGGGAAGTAAAACCAACCACAAGCACTGCGAGCAGTTCAGACGCCTTTCGATGTACTCGATTAATCTAATAAATAGCGGAGATGACGTATGATGCGAACGGCCAAGGGGCGTCTTTACAAAATAGCGAGCACATGTTTTGTTTGCTCGCTCAGACATAGAGGCGAATGTAACAGCGCATGCGCAGCACTGATTACAGCTGCGGTAAGTTAGTGTTGAGAGGGAAAAGTATCTATTTCCTGAAAAGCTGTCATCGCAAAAATGACAGCTTTTCTAAATAGATAGTTATGGGGAGGAGGAATGATAAATACCTCTGGTAATTAGGTAGAACTCCATGTGAGTTCTAAACCTAATTACCTCCAGAGAAATTTTAGTTATGATGAATAGGCCCCACATGCACTTATGCATATGATTAAAACGTATGTTTTAATTATTCCGTTCTCACATTACCCAGAAGCACTATTGCACTTTATTTTAGACCTGGAGGGTTAATATACTTTATTACACATAAAAAACACGCCAGTCGCTTGAATCAGTTTAATTTATAATATATATATATGTATATATATATATATATATATATATATATATTTAACACTTTAGGCGGCACTCTAAGGACTTGCAGTTTTCAGGGGTTTTACCACATTCCCCATATGTACAAAGCATTTCATCTCAATGGGTAACGTCACCTTCAGGGTTTTACCCCATTCCCCATAAGTACAAAGCACCGGAATGCGATGCATTTCAGTGTTTCATTTCGATGGGTAACACCACCCAATAGAAGCCTATGGGCTTCTTTTCAGGACGCATGGGGAACTTCTGGGTGTTAAACCCAGAAGTTCTTCTGCCCGGCAGCATCGCAAAGGACAGCTCTTATCGGGAGAGCTGTCCTCTGCGATATCCTTGGTATATACCATGGTAATGAAGTGCGGTATGTACCCGAAGACAGGTGGGATGTACCGCATCGTGGATGCTATGCTTAGTACATCCCGGCCCAGGTGTGTAGTTCGACGTTTCAGTCTAACGACTTTTTCCAAGAACACTTTTCGTGTCTGAGTCATTCATTGCATCACAAGTCCTGAGAGTGCCGCCTAAAGTGTTGAATATGTGAGGGTATTGTGGAGTGCCAGCCAAAGCTGTGTTACTGTGTTTATATATATATATATATATATATTTATATATATATAGAGAGAGAGAGAGAGAGAGAGAGAGAGAGAGAGAGAGAGAGAGAGAAAGAGAACCCAATAATCCGGCACTCTCAGCAAGAGTATATTAACTTGGCCAGGTGCCACCACAAATTTCAGTGCTCACAATTTCCGACAGCAGTGCGGCACTCAGGCTACGTATAAAGATTCAGACACGGTGACAATATCAACGTTTCAATTTATGTAGTAAATTGTCTTCAGGATACAGTGTAGTACAAATGTTCTTACCTTATAAAGACCCACAACCATCACCGTGTGAAGCTAATCGGCGTTCTCCGTTGTCCCGTCTGGACCCACACCAATGACGTCACCAGCGCCTGCCGATGACGCACCCGCATGCCTCCAGACGGCGCACACCACGTGTCGAGGCCGATCCGAGTCAGGCTCGACTTTTCCCGCCTGACTCGGATCTGAAATCGAGGCAAAACGTCATCATCCCTCCTTCCGGGTCTCGCGGGTTTTGGTTCCTATATAAGGTACCCGCGTCGGCGCCATTTTCTCACTCGGCTGTGGACAGTGAAGAGGGAGGGTGGGAGTTAGGGCTGGCCGGGCTGTGTAGTGTAGTGTTGTAGTGTAGTGTAGTGCAGTGCTGTGCTGTGCTGTGCTGTGCTGCTGTTGTCCATAGGGGCTGTGTCCACTACTTCATAGTCCATAGGGGCTGGCTGGACTGTGTTGTGCAGTGTCCACTCCAAAGTCCTGTGCAGTGTCCCAGTCCTAAAGGGGTGCTGTAGTGTTGTCCAGGGGGTGCTCTGTCCGTCAGGGGTGCTAACCCCAAGTGTTAAAAAAGAAAATATTTTTTCTGTATTTGTGAATTGTGTGGCTGCAAGTGCATCAACAAAGGAGCAGCGCCAAGCGTGCGCCTGTGTCCCATAAGTAAAAGGCCGGATGGTTTGTCCATTAAAGGGTGCTGTAAACCCCAAAGGGCACTCCAAACAAAATAAAAAAATTTATTTTTCTGTGTTTGTGAATTGTGTGCGCAGTAGCCGCACGTGTATCAACAAAGTAGTGCCAAGCGTGCGCCTGTGTCATAAGTAAAGGGCCGGCTGGCTTGTCCATTAAAGGGTGCTGTAACCCCCAAAGTACACTCCAAACCAAATAAAAAAATATTTTCTGTGTTTGTGAATTGTGTGCGCAGTAGCCGCACGTGCATCAACAAAGTAGTGCCAAGCGTGCGCCTGTGTCATAAGTAAAGGGCAGGCTGGCTTGTCCGTTAAAGGGTGCTGTCACCCCCAAAGTACACTCCAAACAAAATAAAAAAATATTTTCTGTGTTTCTGAATTGTGTGCGCAGTAGCCGCACGTGCATCAACAAAGTAGTGCCAAGCGTGCGCCTGTGTCCCATAAATAAAGGGCTGGCTCATTTCTTAAAGGGTGGTGTAACCCACAAAGTGCACTACTCTCCAGCAAAAATAAAAAAATATTTTCTGTGTTTGTGTGCACCTTAGCTGCACGTATATATCAATATAACATAAATGGAGGACCAAACTTTCTCCGATAAAAATAAAATAGGGAAAGATCAAGAACCACTTCCTCCTAGTGCTGTTGCTGCTGCTGGGAGTTGTTCATCATCCCAGAGAGGAAATAGGAACACCACTACTTTACTAAACAATTGACCCTCCAACAGTCCTTAGCGAGGAGGATGAAGTACGACAGCAGTCATCCTGAAGCAAAACGTATAACTGGGGCCTTGACTGCTATGTTGGTGTTAGACGTGCGTCCGGTATCCGCCATTAGAGCAGTGGGATTTAGACAATTGATGGAGGTAGTGTGTCCCCGGTTCCAAATCCCATCTAGATTCCACCTGCATCCTCAAAGCAGCAGCGACAAGCGTGCGTCTGTCTGTTAAAGGGTGGTGTAACCCTCAAAGTGCGCTCCATAAACAATAAAAAAATTCTTCTTTTTTTCTGTCTTTGTGAAATGTGTGGGCTGTAGCCGCACCTGCATCCTTAAAGCAGCAGCGACAAGCGTGCTTCTGTCTGTTAAAGGGTGGTGTAACCCTTAAAGTGCGCTCCACAAACAATAAAAAAATTCCTCTTTTTTTGTCTGTCTTTGTGAAATGTGTGGGCTGTAGCCGCACCTGCATCCTTAAAGCAGCAGCGACAAGCATGCGTCTGTCTGTTAAAGGGTGGTGTAACCCTGAAAGTGCGCTCCACAAACAATAAAAAAATTCTTCTTTTTTTTTCTGTCTTTGTGAAATGTGTGGGCTGTAGCTGCACCTGCATCCTTAAAGCAGCAGCGACAAGCGTGTGTCTGTCTGTTAAAGGGTGGTGTAACCCTCAAAGTGTGCTCCACAAACAACAAAAAAATGCGTCTTTTTTTTTCTGTCTTTGTGAAATGTGTGGGCTGTAGCCGCACCTGCATCCTTAAAGCAACAGCGACAAGTGTGCGTCTGTCTGTTAAAGGGTGGTGAAACCCTCAAAGTGCGCTCCACAAACAATAAAAAAATTCTTCTTATTTTTCCTGTCTTTGTGAATTGTGTGGGCTGCAGCCGCACCTGCATCCTCAAAGCAGCAGCGACAAGCGTGCGTCTGACTGTTAAAGGATTACATCGGTGACAGCATCCAAGTAGGCATGTCAGACAGTCTGTACATGTACTGGCAGGAAAAAGAGGCAATTTGGAGGCCCCTGTACAAACTGGCTCTATTTTACCTGAGTAGCCCCCCCTCCAGTGTGCACTCCGAAAGAGTGTTTAGTGCAGCCGGGATCTTTGTCAGCAAAAGGCGTAGGAGGTTGCTTCCACAAAATGTGGAGAAGATGATGTTCATAAAAATTAATTATCAACTTTTCCAGGGAGACCAGCCTCCAGAACGTACAGAGGGACCTGTGGTGGTGGATTCCAGCGGGGACGAATTAATACTCTGTGAGGATGAGGATGTACACAACACTGAAGAGGGTGAGGAATCGGTGAATGAGGAGGATGAGGACGACATCTTGCCTCCGTAGAGCCAGTTTGTGCAGGAACAGATTAATTGCCAGCTTGTTTTGTGGGGGCCCAAACGAACCAATCATTTCAGCCACAGTCGTGTGGCAGACCCTGGCGCTGAAATGATTGGTTTGTTAAAGTGTGCATGTCCTGTTTATACAACATAAGGGTGGGTTGGAGGGCCCAAGGACAATTCCATCTTGCACCTCTTTTTTTTCTTTGCATTATGTACTGTTTGGGGCCTAGTTTTTCAAACTGCCATCCTGTCTGCCACTGCAGTGTCACTCCTAGATGGGCCACGTGTTTGTGCCGCCCACTCGTGTCGCTTAGCATAGTCATCCATCTACCTCGGTGCAGCCTTTTGGACATAAAAACACTATTGTGAGGTGTGAGGTGTTCAGAATAAACTGGAAATGAGTGGAAATTAAGGTTTTTGAGGCTAATAATAGCATAGGAGCAGAAAAATCAACACATTCTGTGATTTTAGCTGTTTTTATGCTTTTTTTTTTTAAATACAGATCCAAAACCCAGAACCCAAAACACGGAAGGGTGGTTTTGGCAAAACCAATCCAGATCCAAAACATGAAGAAAGATCCAGATCCAAAACCAAAACACGAAAAGTGGCCGGTGCACACCCCTAATATATATATATATATATATATATATAAACAAACAATACCGGCGGCACTCAGGGATTTGAAAGAAGAGGCAACACACTTGTAACAGACAGTCAAGTCAACGTTTCAATACCGGAGTATTTTCATCAGGACACAGATGGTACAAACAGCAACTAACCTTATGTAGGTGCTCCCCTTCTATGGTCAGTGTTCGTGTCTACAGCTTCCGGCTAGAGTCCTGTCGATATGTGCGTCACTGATGACCTCACCAATGTGCACCCATCACCATGGAAACAACTAACATCAATAACAGACATTGGGCCTG
The DNA here is from genome assembly GCA_031769625.1 of Taudactylus pleione. NCBI lineage: Eukaryota > Metazoa > Chordata > Amphibia > Anura > Myobatrachidae > Taudactylus > Taudactylus pleione. Next base: position 143,902 of record JAUIMM010000042.1, on the reverse strand, counting down.
ATTCAGAGCCGTTCGCTATTTGCGGTCGTTCGTTTAAAAACAAGGGGTGGCTATTCAAATGTTCCGTACGCACATTGCAGTCTGTTCACACCTCTAAGTCTGAACGAGCGTGCAAAACATACGCTCGTTTATTTGTTAAAAACGCCCCCTGGCCGCTCGCATCCTACGTCATGTCCGCTATTTATTAGATTAATCGAGTACATCGACCAGCGTATGAACTGCTCGCTATTCTTGTGGTTGGTGTTTGCTACCACAAATTTGCGAGCAGTTCTGGCTCTAAAATAACCCAGTGACGTGGTCAATGACGCTGCTGTTTTAAATATACACACCCATAAAACGCCCGTTTTGACCTTTAAGCACGCCTGCGTTCGGATCTCCACTCCCCATTTTCAAGCACCATCCCCTGTTACCACCCACATACGCCTCATTCTGTCACTCAAAATAGCAGGCACTCGCTATATAGCGTACAAACGATTTTCGGCCGCACTGACTGGTTCGCGCATGCGTACTAAAAACCGTACGCATGCGCAGATGTGCAAACATCGCTCGGAACGAGCGTACTGCCGCTAACGAGCGGCTCTGAATGAGGGCCATTGATCAGTGTACAAAAACATTCTGAATAAAAGTATTCTGTACACAAACATCTAAGTATAAAATGACAAACAGACAAAGTGCATAGAAAATGTATACAAATAACAGAACATGTTAATTAAAGCGCAGGGTATAGCAACAATCTAATGCCGTATGTAAGAAAATATCGCTGCAAGATACACAGACCAAACTAAACCAGATGGACAAAATTAGGACATCAATGTGACTGCAATCTGAGGCTAAACTAACCCTCAGCAGACAGCCACAGAAATGTACGGATAAGAACCTTATAAATAGCTAACAAAAACCACGTTGGTCAATTAAAGAAAACAATGTAAACCCATCATCTCATTAAGCCCTTTAGGGCTAAGGGTATCTAGCAAAAAGATCCACCTAGCTTCCTTCTGAAGGAGGATCTTAGCTCTATTACCCCCTCTCAACAGTGTAGGAACGAGGTCAATAACCATGTGTCTCATGGCCGTGAGGGAATGCCTGGCTCTGGCAAAATGCCTGGCCACAGGTTGTTCACCAGTTCCGGAGAGGATGGCAGCCCGGATCGAAGACCTATGCATTGCCATCCTCTCCTTGAACTGGCATTCAGTCTTCCCAATGTAGTATTTACCACAGGTTAGTTGCTGTTTGTACCATCTGTGTCCTGATGAAAATACTCCGGTACTGAAACGTTGACTTGACTGTCTGTTACAAGTGTGTTGTCTCTTCTTTCAAATCCCTGAGTGCCGCCGGTATTGTTTGTTTACATTTGGTGCTCCTATGGTGCACCGCTGACGGAGGACAACGGGGTAAGGTATTTTTCATTATTTGAGTGCCGGATCTTCCCACATTGGTGCCTATATATATATATATATATATATATATATATATATATACATATATATATATAGTCAGGTGCATAAATATTGGGACATTGACAGAACTTTCAAATTTTGGCCTCTATTCACCACCACAATGGCTTTGAAATTAAAGAAACCAGTTGTGCTTTACCTGCAGACTTTCAGATTTAATTTGAGGGTAATTACATCCAAATCAGGTGAATGGTGTAGGAATTACAACGGTTTCTATATGTGCCTCCCACTTTTTAAGGGGCCACAAGTAATGGGACTATCAACTCAAAAGCTATTTCATGGACAGGTGTGGGCTATTCCTTCGTTATTTCATTATCAATTAAGCAGGTAAAAGGTCTGGAGTTGATTCTAGGTGTGACATTTGCATTTGGAATCAGTTGCTGTCGACTCTCAATATGAGATCCAAAGAGCTGTCACTATCAGTGAAGCAAGCCATCATTAGGCTGAAAAATCAAAATAAACCCATCAGAGAGATAGCAAAAACATTAGGTGTGGCCAAATCAACTGTTTGGAACATTCTTAAAAAGAAAGAACGCACCGGAGAACTCAGCAACACCAAAAGACCCGGAAGACCACGGAAAACAACTGTGGTGGATGACAGAAGAATTATTTCCCTGGTGAAGAAAAACCCCTTCACAACAGTTGGCCAAATCAAGAACACTCTCCAGGAGGTAGGTGTATATGTGTCAAAGTCAACAATCAAGAGAAGACTTCACAAGAGTGAATATAGAGGGTTCACCACAAGATGTAAACCATTGGTGAGCCTCAAAAACAGGAAGACCAGTTTAGAGTTTGCCAAACAACATCTAAAAAAGCCATTACAGTTCTGGAACAACATCCTATGGACAGATGAGACAAAGATCAACTTGTACCAGAGTGATGGGAAGAGAAGAGTATGGAGAAGGAAAGGAACTGCTCATGGTCCAAAACATGCCACCTCATCAGTGAAGCATGGTGGTGGTAGTGTCATGGCGTGGGCATGTATGGCTGCCAATGGAACTGGTTCCCTTGTATTTATTTATGATGTGACTGCTGACAAAAGCAGCAGAATGAATTCGAAGTGTTTCGGGCAATATTATATGCTCATATTCAGTCAAATGCTTCAGAACTCATTGGACGGCACTTCACAGTGCAGATGGACAATGACCCGAAGCATACTGCAAAAGCAACCACATGGAAAATGCCCCAAGAACAAGCAGGAACTGAAGACATTTGCAGTAGAGGTCTGGCAGAGCATCACCAGGGATGAAACCCAGCGTCTGGTGAGTTCTATATGTTCCAGACTTCAGGCTGTAATTGCCTGCAAAGGATTTGCAACAAAGTATTAAAAAGTGAAAGTTAGATTTAGGATTGTTTAGTTTGTCCCATTACTTTTGGCCCCTTAAAAAGTGGGAAGCACATATAGAAACCGTTGTAATTCCTACACCGTTCACCTGATATGGATGTAATTACCCTCAAATTAAATCTGAAAGTCTGCAGTTAAAGCACATCTTGTTTCTTTCATTTCAAAGCCATTGTGGTGGTGAATAGAGGCCAAAATATGAAAATTCTTTCTATGTCCCAATATTTATGCACCTGACTGTGGGCCTGATTCAGAGCCGCTCGTAAGCGGCTGCTCGTTCGTTCTGACCGATGTTCGCACATCTGCGCATGCGTACGGATTGTAATACGCATGCGCGAACCAGTCAGTGCGGCCGAAAATCGTTTGTTCGCTATATAGCGAATGCCTGCTATTTTGAGTGACAGAAGGAGGCGTATGTGGGTGGTAACAGGGGAAGGTGCTTGAAAACGGGGGTGTGGAATTAGATCGCAGGCGTGCTTAAAGGTCAAAACGGGCGTTTTAAGGGAGTGCATAATTAATACAGCAGCGTCATTGACCACGTCACTTGTTTTTTTTTTACACCGAACTGCTCGCAAAATAGCGGTTGAAAAAACCAGCCACAAGAATAGCGAGCAGTTCATACGCTGTTCGATGTGCTCGATTAATCTAATAAATAGCGGACATGACGTAGGATGCGAGCGGCCAGGGGGCGTATTTTACAAAATTACAATCGCAAGTTTTGCTCGCTCGTTCAGACTTAGAGGCGTGAACAGACCGCAATTAGCGAACGGTTCATTTGAATAGCCACCCCTTGTTTTAGAACGAACTACCGCAAATAGCGAGCGGCTCTGAATCAGGCCCTGTATGTATATATATATATATATATATATGTATATATATATATATATACATATATATATTTTATAGATTGTTCCATCCACTTTAAAAGTGAGGACACAACGGAGGAGCGAGAGATAATTACTGAAAAAGTAAGGTGCTCAGACCCGAGTGAAATGCATCTTGATAAGAGCTTGCTATGAGGATGTTTGCAATGGGATATGTGTTTGTTTGTATTTTGTCACTGGATGCTTTTGGTACTGTGCTCAGTAAATGGAATGTATGTGCTTTATTGACTGTACTAAAAATAAATAAAGAATAAAAGAAAATACTGCACTATTACACAGGACAAGATACAATATCAGATGTTTCTTGTTCCAAGGACATAGGTTTGTGTCTGTGTTCGATACAATGCTAGCACAAATCTATACTGACACCATGTGGAAGTTATGTCAGCCTTTACAAAAGATAACAAGTGTATATGCAATTAATGCTAAGAATAATCCGCGGGTCAGGAATAAAAAAGTCATTGAAAAAATACATTTTATATATATATATATATATATATATATATATACACACACACACTGTATATATATATATATATATTTATTATATATATAATGCAAACATAAGAAAAATAACTGCGTCATAAACAAAATGAAACAATTTTTTAATCAGAAAGAAGTAATCTACTGTGACTATCGACAATATAATTGATAAAACTATTGTTTATCTTTACTGTTGTTCAAGTTTTTAAAGAACTAAAAAAAAAATCTGAGTTATTAAAAAAAGTTTATAAAACGTGGCAAATGTAAGAGTAAATAATGTAACTAATAAAAATATAAGACGGAGCACAAACAATTAAATTATGACAAAGAATACATTTTCATTACAATGTAAATAAACCTGTTCTAAGGGCCCAATTCCGAGACGGACAAGCAGCTGTGCAAATCCGTCCATCTCAGAGGCACATGCAGAAGGAGGTGTCAGACACCTCCTCGCTGTACAGTATTTGCGATCCCAGCACTGTGACTAACACCGCAGGTTGGGATCACCATCGCGACTGATGGTCGAGATGGTTGCTCCTTTGGTCAGGCTGCGGGAGCTGAGGGTTCCCGCAGCCTGACCGTGTGCTGGTCACGTAAGAGGCCAGGAATCTGCTTCCGCTGACGCAGACCCTTGTTCCTCCTGGAAAACACCCCTGGGACCAGCCACGCTCCCACCCTGCCCCCCAAACTCCGCAGCATGTCAATCATGCTGTGGCTTAAGGGTCTGCGAGAAAGGTTGGCATACCCGTTCTGCTCATGTGCGCAGGCACAGACCCCTAACACTTGGAGGTGTACGTTCAACATCGGATGAACTTACATCTCTGAATCAGGCCCTAAGCGCACTGTGGTGTTTTAGAGCAGATCTGCAACATTTTACATGCATTTTGCCATTGCTATCTATGTATTAATCTATCATTTAGATTAAAATAATACATTGCAAAGTCAGCAGACATATTAATTAGATACAGTTGATAACTGACAGTTCTATAGCAAGTCACATGATCAGCCTATTAACTGTCAGTTATCAAAAGAATCAGCTGATATGACTTCTCACAATGTAACTATGCTTACTTTACCCTAAATAGTATATATGAAAATAATGATAGATAGATAGATAGATAGATAGATAGATAGATAGATAGATAGATAGATAGATAGATAGATAGATAGATAGATGGATAGATAGATAGGTTTTACAGCATTTCTCATATGTACTAAGCACCAGAATGCGATTTATTACCCACTAGAAGTTAATGAGCTTCTTTTCAGGATTCCCCCTGAGAGGGATCCAATCGGATTACTTTCAGCTTCCCCCGCAGTGCGCTCGTAATTCTGCGCATGCGCAGAAGAATGTCAGAGGGACATAAACCCGGAAGTCCCTCTATCGCAAATTTCTAGGTACATACCGGCAATATTATTACCGGTATGTACACGATAATGGGAGATATGTAGAGCATCACGGATGCAATGCAGTACATCCCTCCCTATGTGATTTATAACCTCAATAGTCTGATCATGTGACTTGCTATAAATCTGTCAGTTATCCAATATATCTGTTAATGTGGTCTAAACTTTTAGTATATACTTATTTTAACGTAAATGATAGATAGATAGATAGATAGATAGATAGATAGATATAGCAAATGCTTGGAGAATGGGATTTTTCATCTCAGTATGATGACCATGTGACTTGCTTACATCATAAACAGCCTTTGTGATGTCACTCAGCTTTGGTAGAAAGGTCACCATTTTGTATAGAACTGTCAGTCAACTGCATCTGCTGATATGACATGTCACAATGTAAGGAATGCTTATTTTCACCAAAATGTTATAGAAAAATAATGTTAGGTATATATAGATAGAAAGATAGATAGCAATGGTTACATACAAGTAGGATGTGATTTATAACCTCAATAGGCTGATCATGTGAATTGCTATTAGGGGTGAGCGGGTTCGGATTTCTGAAATCCGAACCCCCCCGAGCCCCCCCGATCCGAGTCCGATCCGAGTCAGGCTTGACTTTTCCCGCCTGACTCGGATCTGAAATCGAGGCAAAACGTCATCATCCCGCCTTCCGAGTCTCGCGGGTTTTGGATCCTATATAAGGTACCCGCGTCGGCGCCATTTTCTCACTCGGCTGTGGACAGTGAAGTGTAGTGTAGTGCTGCTGTTGTCCACTACTTCAAAGTCCATAGGGGCTGGCTGTGTTGTGCTGTGCTGCTGTTGTTAATAGGGGCTGTGTCCACTACTTCAAAGTCCATAGGGGCTGGTTGGACTGTGTTGTGCAGTCAGTTCTCCATAGGGGCTGTGTCCACTCCAAAGTCCTGTGCAGTGTCCCAGTCCTAAAGGAGTGCTGTAGTGTTGTCCAGGGGGTGCTCTGTCCATCAGGGGTGCTCCCCCCAAGTGCTAAAAAAATAATATATTTTCTGTGTTTGTGAATTGTGTGCGCAGTAGCCGCATGTGCATCAACAAAGTAGTGCCAAGCGTGCGCCTGTGTCATAAGTAAAGGGCCGGCTGGCTTGACCGTTAAGGGTGCTGTAACCCCCGAAAGTACACTCCAGTCCAAACCAAAAAAAAAATTATTTTCTGTGTTTGTGAATTGTGTGCGCAGTAGCCACACGTGCATCAACAAAGTAGTGCCAAGCGTGCGCCTGTGTCATAAGTAAAGGGCCGGCTGGCTTGACCGTTAAGGGTGCTGTAACCCCCGAAAGTACACTCCAGTCCAAACCAAAAAAAAAATTATTTTCTGTGTTTGTGAATTGTGTGCGCAGTAGCCGCACGTGCATCAACAAAGTAGTGCCAAGCGTGCGCCTGTGTCATAAGTAAAGGGCCGGCTGGCTTGACCGTTAAGGGTGCTGTAACCCCCGAAAGTACACTCCAGTCCAAACCTAAAAAAAAATTATTTTCTGTGTTTGTGAATTGTGTGCGCAGTAGCCGCACGTGCATCAACAAAGTAGTGCCAAGCGTGCGCCTGTGTCATAAGTAAAGGGCCGGCTGGCTTGACCGTTAAAGGGTGCTGTAACCCCCGAAAGTACACTCCAGTCAAAACCAAAAAAAAATTATTTTCTGTGTTTGTGAATTGTGTGCGCAGTAGCCGCACGTGCATCAACAAAGTAGTGCCAAGCGTGCGCCTGTGTCATAAGTAAAGGGCCGGCTGGCTTGACCGTTAAAGGGTGCTGTAACCCCCGAAAGTACACTCCAGTCCAAACCTAAAAAAAAATTATTTTCTGTGTTTGTGAATTGTGTGCGCAGTAGCCGCACGTGCATCAACAAAGTAGTGCCAAGCGTGCGCCTGTGTCATAAGTAAAGGGCCGGCTGGCTTGACCGTTAAGGGTGCTGTAACCCCCGAAAGTACACTCCAGTCCAAACCAAAAAAAAAATTATTTTCTGTGTTTGTGAATTGTGTGCACTGTGGCTGCACGTGCATCAACAAAGGAGCAGCGCCAAGCGTGCGCCTGTGTCCCATAAGTAAAGAGCCGGCTGGCTCATTTCTTAAAGGGTGGTGTAACCCACAAAGTGCACTACTCTCCAGCAAAAATAAAATAATATTTTCTGTGTTTGTGTGCGCTTTAGCCGCACGTATATATATCAATATAACATAAATGGAGGACCAAACTTTCTCCGATAAAAATAAAATAGGGAAAGATCAAGAACCTCTTCCTCCTAGTGCTGTTGCTGCTGCTGGGAGTTGTTCATCATCCCAGAGAGGAAGTAGGAACATCACTACTTTTACTAAACAATTGACCCTCCAACAGTCCCTAGCGATGAGGATGAAGTACGACAGCAGTCATCCTGAAGCAAAACGTATAACTGAGGCCTTGACTGCTATGTTGGTGTTAGACGTGCGTCCGGTATCCGACATTAGTGCAGTGGGATTTAGACAATTGATGGAGGTAGTGTGTCCTCGGTTCCAAATCCCGTCTAGATTCCACCTGCATCCTCAAAGCAGCAGCGACAAGCGTGCGTCTGTCTGTTAAAGGGTGGTGACACCCTCAAAGTGTGCTACACAAACAATTAAAATATTGTTCTTTTTTTTTCTGTCTTTGTGAATTGTGTGGGCTGTAGCCGCACCTGCATCCTTAAAGCAGCAGCGACAAGCGTGCGTCTGTCTGTTAAAGGGTGGTGACACCCTCAAAGTGTGCTACACAAACAATTAAAATATTGTTCTTTTTTTTTCTGTCTTTGTGAATTGTGTGGGCTGTAGCCGCACCTGCATCCTTAAAGCAGCAGCGACAAGCGTGCGTCTGTCTGTTAAAGGGTGGTGACACCCTCAAAGTGTGCTACACAAACAATTAAAATATTGTTCTTTTTTCTGTCTTTGTGAATTGTGTGGGCTGTAGCCGCACCTGCATCCTTAAAGCAGCAGCGACAAGCGTGCGTCTGTCTGTTAAAGGGTGGTGACACCCTCAAAGTGTGCTACACAAACAATTAAAATATTGTTCTTTTTTTTTTGGTCTTTGTGAAATGTGTGGGCTGTAGCCGCACCTGCATCCTTAAAGCAGCAGCGACAAGCGTGCGTCTGTCTGTTAAAGGGTAGTGACACCCTCAAAGTGTTCTACACAAACAATTAAAATATTGTTCTTTTTTTTTCGGTCTTTGTGAAATGTGTGGGCTGTAGCCGCACCTGCATCCTTAAAGCAGCAGCGACAAGCGTGCGTCTGTCTGTTAAAGGGTGGTGTAACTCTCAAAGTGTTCCAAAAAATAAAAAACTATTTTTTTAATGTGTTTGTGACTTGTGTGCGATGTAGCCACACTTGCATCCTCAAAGCAGCAGCGACAAGCGTGCGTCTGTCTGTTAAAGGGCGGTGACACCCTCAAAGTGTGCTACACAAACAATTAAAATATTGTTCTTTTTTTTTTGGTCTTTGTGAAATGTGTGGGCTGTAGCCGCACCTGCATCCTTAAAGCAGCAGCGACAAGCGTGCGTCTGTCTGTTAAAGGGTGGTGACACCCTCAAAGTGTTCTACACAAACAATTAAAATATTGTTCTTTTTTTTCGGTCTTTGTGAAATGTGTGGGCTGTAGCCGCACCTGCATCCTTAAAGCAGCAGCGACAAGCGTGCGTCTGTCTGTTAAAGGGTGGTGTAACTCTCAAAGTGTTCCAAAAAATAAAAAACTATTTTTTTAATGTGTTTGTGACTTGTGTGCGATGTAGCCACACTTGCATCCTCAAAGCAGCAGCGACAAGCGTGCGTCTGTCTGTTAAAGGGTGGTGACACCCTCAAAGTGTGCTACAGAAACAATTAAAATATTGTTCTTTTTTTTTTCGGTCTTTGTGAAATGTGTGGGCTGTAGCCGCACCTGCATCCTTAAAGCAGCAGCGACAAGCGTGCGTCTGTCTGTTAAAGGGTGGTGACACCTCAAAGTGTTCTACACAAACAATTAAAATATTCTTCTTCTTTTTTCTGTCTTTGTGAATTGTGTGGGCTGTAGCCGCACTTGCATCCTCAAAGCAGCAGCGACAAGCGTGCGTCTGTCTGTTAAAGGGTGGTGTAACCCTCAAAGTGTGCTCCACAAACAATAAAAATATTCTTTTTTTTTTTCTGTCTTTGTGAATTGTGTGGGCTGTAGCCGCACTTGAATCCTCAAAGCAGCAGCGACAAGCGTGCGTCTGTCTGTTAAAGGATTACATCGGTGACAGCATCCAAGTAGGCATGTCAGACAGTCCGTACCTGTACTGGCAGGAAAAAGAAGCAATTTGGAGGTCCCTGTACAAACTGGCTCTATTTTACCTGAGTTGCCCCCCCTCCAGTGTGTACTCCGAAAGAGTGTTTAGTGCAGCCGGGAACCTTGTCAGCGAAAGGCGTAGGAGGTTGCTTCCACAAAATGTGGAGAAGATGATGTTCATAAAATGAATTATCAACTCTTCCAGGGAGACCAGCCTCCAGAACGTACAGAGGGACCTGTGGTTCCAGCAGGGACGAATTAATACTCTGTGAGGATGAGGATGTACACACTGAAGAGGGTGAGGAATCGGTGGATGAGGAGGATGAGGATGACATCTTGCCTCCGTAGAGCCAGTTTGTGCAGGGACACATTAATTGCCAGCTTGTTTTGTGGGGGCCCAAACGAACCAATCATTTCAGCCACAGTTGTGTGGCAGACCCTGGCGCTGAAATGATTGATTTGTTAAAGTGTGCATGTCCTGTTTATACAACATAAGGGTGGGTGGGAGGGCCCAAGGACAATTCCATCTTGCACTTCTTTTTTTTCTTTGCATTATGTACAGTTTGGGGCCTAGTTTTTCTAACTGCCATCCTGTCTGCCACTGCAGTGTCACTCCTAGATGGGTCACGTGTTTGTGCCGCCCACTCGTGTCGCTTAGCATAGTCATCCAGCTACCTCGGTGCAATCTTTTGGACATGAAAACACTATTGTGAGGTGTGAGGTGTTCAGAATAGACTGGAAATGAGTGGAAATTAAGGTTATTGAGGTTAATAATAGCATAGGAGCAGAGAAACCAACAAATTCTGTGATTTTAGCTGTTTTTATGCTTTTTTTTAAAAAAATACAGATCTAAAACACAAAACCCAGAACCCAAAACACGGAAGGGTGGTTTTGGCAAAACCAATCCAGATCCAAAACACGAAGAAAGATCCAGATCCAAAACCAAAACACAAAACACGAAAAGTGGCCGGTGCACACCCCTAATTGCTATAGAACAGTTCGTTTTTAATTGTATCTGTTGATATGCCTACTGACTGTGTAGTGCAAGCTTATTTTGACCTTAATGATAAAGGCATCACCGGGTATACGGATACCCCAATGCGTGCCTGAGGAGCGCCCAGATGGTAAGGGAAGTGGACTAAATAAAGGGGCGTGGTCTCATGGGGGATTCCGATAACATCACTCTAGGGGCAGCCCAGCATCACTGACGATGCTGTGTATAGGAAAGATTTCTGGACTGCACACCCTGAATATATATAAAGGGAGGTGCTACCTGTTGAGACTTCTTGCCGGCACAGAAACAGACAAATCACAGATGCACAACTCCAAATTACTAGTATATATACATTATGCAATAACATTTTGCAATCAATAGAGGTTTTTAGCATAATCATGGCCAAGGTTATGGGCCCCCCACCATTTCCAGGTAACCTCTGTAGGGTAGGTCCCTAACATACTAGGGTTCAATCCAGAGTGCAGGACACCCCTAAATCGGCGCAGCCGAGCCACCCCAGGGCATCGCCATAGTAAGAAAAGTGAAGTGTGATATAAGAAAGATAAGAGCAGCTATGGCTGCATAGAAAGGTGAAAATACAAATATAATAAAAACAAACAGTGAAGTGTTAAAATTGTGCAGAAAAGAAAGAATGTGTTATAATAATGCGATGCCCTGAAACAGACCAACCAAAGCAATCCAGGGGACCCACGCCCCAAACATCAACCCAAAGTTGCGCTACAATATATAACTTGTAGGACTTACCTAAAATTGTGCCTATTACTAGTGTGCATATACAAACCAGACTCCAAGCTTTTAAACCAATAAGTGAGGGGTGCTAGTCCAGCCTGAAGGCGTCTCCTTTCCTTCAGGTGTGCAATAAAGCGCATTAAATGGAGTGTATAGGAAAGATTCCTGGACTGCACACCCTGAATATATATAATGGGAGGTGCTACCTTCTTGCACAGTGGCAAACGTAGGATTTGCAAAGGGGGGTTTCCAAATACTAGTTTCCACAATCAATGACAAACAAAAATCTAAAAGACTGCAGACACACACACAGTCACACACTGACAGACACACACACTGACACAGACTACAGACATACACACACACTGACTATAGACACACACTGGCACAGACACACACTCACATACTGACACACACACTGACACGGACTACAGACACACACACTGACACAGACACACATACTGACACAGACACTGACACACACACTCACACACTGACACAGACACACACACTGACACAGACTACAGACATACACACACACTGACTACAGATACACACACTGACACAGACACACTCACACACTGACACAGACACACTCACACACTGACACAGACACAGACACACACACTGACACAAACTACAGACACACACTGACACAGACACACACACACTGACACAGACTACACTGACACACAGACACAGACACTGACACAGACTACAGACACACACTAACACAGACACACACACTGACACACACCTCTCACTTAAAAACACAAATAAATACAGCTCTGGGATCATTGCACCCCACACAGGGCCGCCATCAGGGGGGGACGGCCGGGACTTGAGTCCCGGGCCCGGCGGCTCCTACTACTCGGGCACATCCAACCGTTGATACTGGCCGCCGCCGCAGCAGACATGGTCCTCTTTAAGTAAATGGTGGAGCGCCCGCTCGGGCCGCTCCTCCATCCTACAGCCGGGCACACAGAGACCTGCCAGCCCCTATGTGCACTAAAGACGTCCCTGTAGTCAGCGCTCGTGACATTATGACGTCACGCTGCGCCACTGAGGTGAGAGGTCGGAGGAGCCGCGTTGATTGAGGAGCATCGTCTGCCGGGGGATGTTAATAGAAGAAGTCAGAAGGAAGAACTCGGAGCCTTCTTCAAGGAAAAAGGTAAGTAAGTCAGAAAATGCTGGGCAGGGCAGAAGGCGTGTGTGTGTGTATATATATATATATATATATATATATATACTAGGGGTGAGCGGGTTCGGATTTCTGAAATCCGAACCCCCCCGAGCCCCCCCGATCCGAGTCCAATCCGAGTCAGGCTCGACTTTTCCCGCCTGACTCTGATCTGAAATCGAGGCAAAACATCATCATCCCGCCTTCCGAGTCTCGCGGGTTTTGGATCCTATATAAGGTACCCGCGTCGGCGCCATTTTCTCACTCGGCTGTGGACAGTGAAGAGGGAGGGTGGGAGTTAGGGCTGTGTAGTGTAGTGTAGTGTAGTGCTGCTGTTGTCCACTACTTCAAAGTCCATAGGGGCTGGCTGTGTTGTGCTGTGCTGCTGTTGTTAATAGGGGCTGTGTCCACTACTTCAAAGTCTATAGGGGCTGGCTGGACTGTGTTGTGCAGTCAGTTCTCCATAGGGGCTGTGTCCACTCCAAAGTCCTGTGCAGTGTCCCAGTCCTAAAGGGGTGCTGTAGTGTTGACCAGGGGGTGCTCTGTCCATCAGGGGTGCTCCCCCCAAGTGCTAAAAAAATAATATATTTTCTGTGTTTGTGAATTGTGTGCGCAGTAGCCGCACGTGCATCAACAAAGTAGTGCCAAGCGTGCGCCTGTGTCATAAGTAAAGGGCCGGCTGGCTTGACCGTTAAAGGGTGCTGTAACCCCCGAAAGTACACTCCAGTCCAAACCAAAAAAAAATTATTTTCTGTGTTTGTGAATTGTGTGCGCAGTAGCCGCACGAGCATCAACAAAGTAGTGCCAAGCGTGCGCCTGTGTCATAAGTAAAGGGCCGGCTGGCTTGACTGTTAAGGGTGCTGTAACCCCCGAAAGTACACTCCAGTCAAAACCCCCCAAAAAATTATTTTCTGTGTTTGTGAATTGTGTGCGCAGTAGCCGCACGTGCATCAACAAAGTAGTGCCAAGCGTGCGCCTGTGTCATAAGTAAAGGGCCGGCTGGCTTGACCGTTAAAGGGTGCTGTAACCCCCGAAAGTACACTCCAGTCCAAACCAAAAAAAAATTATTTTCTGTGTTTGTGAATTGTGTGCGCAGTAGCCGCACGTGCATCAACAAAGTAGTGCCAAGCGTGCGCCTGTGTCATAAGTAAAGGGCCGGCTGGCTTGACCGTTAAAGGGTGCTGTAACCCCCGAAAGTACACTCCAGTCCAAACCAAAAAAAAATTATTTTCTGTGTTTGTGAATTGTGTGCGCAGTAGCCGCACGTGCATCAACAAAGTAGTGCCAAGCGTGCGCCTGTGTCATAAGTAAAGGGCCGGCTGGCTTGACCGTTAAGGGTGCTGTAACCCCCGAAAGTACACTCCAGTCCAAACCAAAAAAAATTTATTTTCTGTGTTTGTGAATTGTGTGCGCAGTAGCCGCACGTGCATCAACAAAGTAGTGCCAAGAGTGCGCCTGTGTCATAAGTAATGGGCCGGCTGGCTTGACCGTTAAAGGGTGCTGTAACCCCCAAAGTACACTCCAGTCCAAACCAAAAAAAAAAATTTTCTGTGTTTGTGAATTGTGTGCGCAGTAGCCGCACGTGCATCAACAAAGTAGTGCCAAGCGTGCGCCTGTGTCATAAGTAAAGGGCCGGCTGGCTTGACCGTTAAGGGTGCTGTAACCCCCGAAAGTACACTCCAGTCCAAACCCCCAAAAAAATTATTTTCTGTGTTTGTGAATTGTGTGCGCAGTAGCCGCACGTGCATCAACAAAGTAGTGCCAAGAGTGCGCCTGTGTCATAAGTAAAGGGCCGGCTGGCTTGACCGTTAAAGGGTGCTGTAACCCCCAAAGTACACTCCAGTCCAAACCAAAAAAAAAATTATTTTCTGTGTTTGTGAATTGTGTGCGCAGTAGCCGCACGTGCATCAACAAAGTAGTGCCAAGCGTGCGCCTGTGTCATAAGTAACGGGCCGGCTGGCTTGACCGTTAAAGGGTGCTGTAACCCCCGAAAGTACACTCCAGTCCAAACCAAAAAAAAATTATTTTCTGTGTTTGTGAATTGTGTGCGCAGTAGCCGCACGTGCATCAACAAAGTAGTGCCAAGCGTGCGCCTGTGTCATAAGTAAAGGGCCGGCTGGCTTGACCGTTAAAGGGTGCTGTAACCCCCAAAGTACACTCCAGTCCAAACCAAAAAAAAAATTATTTTCTGTGTTTGTGAATTGTGTGCGCAGTAGCCGCACGTGCATCAACAAAGTAGTGCCAAGCGTGCGCCTGTGTCATAAGTAAAGGGCCGGCTGGCTTGACCGTTAAAGGGTGCTATAACCCCCGAAAGTACACTCCAGTCCAAACCAAAAAAAAATTATTTTCTGTGTTTGTGAATTGTGTGCGCAGTAGCCGCACGTGCATCAACAAAGTAGTGCCAAGCGTGCGCCTGTGTCATAAGTAAAGGGCCGGCTGGCTTGACCGTTAAAGGGTGCTGTAACCCCCGAAAGTACACTCCAGTCCAAACCAAAAAAAAATTATTTTCTGTGTTTGTGAATTGTGTGCGCAGTAGCCGCACGTGCATCAACAAAGTAGTGCCAAGCGTGCGCCTGTGTCATAAGTAATGGGCCGGCTGGCTTGACCGTTAAAGGGTGCTGTAACCCCCAAAGTACACTCCAGTCCAAACCAAAAAAAAAAATTTTCTGTGTTTGTGAATTGTGTGCGCAGTAGCCGCACGTGCATCAACAAAGTAGTGCCAAGCGTGCGCCTGTGTCATAAGTAAAGGGCCGGCTGGCTTGACCGTTAAGGGTGCTGTAACCCCCGAAAGTACACTCCAGTCCAAACCCCCAAAAAAATTATTTTCTGTGTTTGTGAATTGTGTGCGCAGTAGCCGCACGTGCATCAACAAAGTAGTGCCAAGAGTGCGCCTGTGTCATAAGTAAAGGGCCGCCTGGCTTGACCGTTAAAGGGTGCTGTAACCCCCAAAGTACACTCCAGTCCAAACCAAAAAAAAAATTATTTTCTGTGTTTGTGAATTGTGTGCGCAGTAGCCGCACGTGCATCAACAAAGTAGTGCCAAGCGTGCGCCTGTGTCATAAGTAACGGGCCGGCTGGCTTGACCGTTAAAGGGTGCTGTAACCCCCGAAAGTACACTCCAGTCCAAACCAAAAAAAAATTATTTTCTGTGTTTGTGAATTGTGTGCGCAGTAGCCGCACGTGCATCAACAAAGTAGTGCCAAGCGTGCGCCTGTGTCATAAGTAAAGGGCCGGCTGGCTTGACCGTTAAAGGGTGCTGTAACCCCCAAAGTACACTCCAGTCCAAACCAAAAAAAAAATTATTTTCTGTGTTTGTGAATTGTGTGCGCAGTAGCCGCACGTGCATCAACAAAGTAGTGCCAAGCGTGCGCCTGTGTCATAAGTAAAGGGCCGGCTGGCTTGACCGTTAAAGGGTGCTGTAACCCCCGAAAGTACACTCCAGTCCAAACCAAAAAAAAATTATTTTCTGTGTTTGTGAATTGTGTGCGCAGTAGCCGCACGTGCATCAACAAAGTAGTGCCAAGCGTGCGCCTGTGTCATAAGTAAAGGGCCGGCTGGCTTGACCGTTAAAGGGTGCTGTAACCCCCGAAAGTACACTCCAGTCCAAACCAAAAAAAAATTATTTTCTGTGTTTGTGAATTGTGTGCGCAGTAGCCGCACGTGCATCAACAAAGTAGTGCCAAGCGTGCGCCTGTGTCATAAGTAAAGGGCCGGCTGGCTTGACCGTTAAGGGTGCTGTAACCCCCGAAAGTACACTCCAGTCCAAACCCAAAAAAAAATTATTTTCTGTGTTTGTGAATTGTGTGCGCAGTAGCCGCACGTGCATCAACAAAGTAGTGCCAAGAGTGCGCCTGTGTCATAAGTAAAGGGCCGGCTGGCTTGACCGTTAAAGGGTGCTGTAACCCCCAAAGTACACTCCAGTCCAAACCAAAAAAAAATTATTTTCTGTGTTTGTGAATTGTGTGCGCAGTAGCCGCACGTGCATCAACAAAGTAGTGCCAAGCGTGCGCCTGTGTCATAAGTAAAGGGCCGGCTGGCTTGACCGTTAAAGGGTGCTGTAACCCCCGAAAGTACACTCCAGTCCAAACCAAAAAAAATTTATTTTCTGTGTTTGTGAATTGTGTGCGCAGTAGCCGCACGTGCATCAACAAAGTAGTGCCAAGCGTGCGCCTGTGTCATAAGTAAAGGGCCGGCTGGCTTGACCGTTAAAGGGTGCTGTAACCCCCGAAAGTACACTCCAGTCCAAACCAAAAAAAAATTATTTTCTGTGTTTGTGAATTGTGTGCGCAGTAGCCGCACGTGCATCAACAAAGTAGTGCCAAGCGTGCGCCTGTGTCATAAGTAATGGGCCGGCTGGCTTGACCGTTAAAGGGTGCTGTAACCCCCAAAGTACACTCCAGTCCAAACCAAAAAAAAAAATTTTCTGTGTTTGTGAATTGTGTGCGCAGTAGCCGCACGTGCATCAACAAAGTAGTGCCAAGCGTGCGCCTGTGTCATAAGTAAAGGGCCGGCTGGCTTGACCGTTAAGGGTGCTGTAACCCCCGAAAGTACACTCCAGTCCAAACCCCCAAAAAAATTATTTTCTGTGTTTGTGAATTGTGTGCGCAGTAGCCGCACGTGCATCAACAAAGTAGTGCCAAGAGTGCGCCTGTGTCATAAGTAAAGGGCCGCCTGGCTTGACCGTTAAAGGGTGCTGTAACCCCCAAAGTACACTCCAGTCCAAACCAAAAAAAAAATTATTTTCTGTGTTTGTGAATTGTGTGCGCAGTAGCCGCACGTGCATCAACAAAGTAGTGCCAAGCGTGCGCCTGTGTCATAAGTAAAGGGCCGGCTGGCTTGACCGTTAAAGGGTGCTGTAACCCCCGAAAGTACACTCCAGTCCAAACCAAAAAAAAATTATTTTCTGTGTTTGTGAATTGTGTGCGCAGTAGCCGCACGTGCATCAACAAAGTAGTGCCAAGCGTGCGCCTGTGTCATAAGTAAAGGGCCGGCTGGCTTGACCGTTAAAGGGTGCTGTAACCCCCAAAGTACACTCCAGTCCAAACCAAAAAAAAAATTATTTTCTGTGTTTGTGAATTGGGTGCGCAGTAGCCGCACGTGCATCAACAAAGTAGTGCCAAGCGTGCGCCTGTGTCATAAGTAAAGGGCCGGCTGGCTTGACCGTTAAAGGGTGCTGTAACCCCCGAAAGTACACTCCAGTCCAAACCAAAAAAAAATTATTTTCTGTGTTTGTGAATTGTGTGCGCAGTAGCCGCACGTGCATCAACAAAGTAGTGCCAAGCGTGCGCCTGTGTCATAAGTAAAGGGCCGGCTGGCTTGACCGTTAAAGGGTGCTGTAACCCCCGAAAGTACACTCCAGTCCAAACCAAAAAAAAATTATTTTCTGTGTTTGTGAATTGTGTGCGCAGTAGCCGCACGTGCATCAACAAAGTAGTGCCAAGCGTGCGCCTGTGTCATAAGTAAAGGGCCGGCTGGCTTGACCGTTAAGGGTGCTGTAACCCCCGAAAGTACACTCCAGTCCAAACCCAAAAAAAAATTATTTTCTGTGTTTGTGAATTGTGTGCGCAGTAGCCGCACGTGCATCAACAAAGTAGTGCCAAGAGTGCGCCTGTGTCATAAGTAAAGGGCCGGCTGGCTTGACCGTTAAAGGGTGCTGTAACCCCCAAAGTACACTCCAGTCCAAACCAAAAAAAAATTATTTTCTGTGTTTGTGAATTGTGTGCGCAGTAGCCGCACGTGCATCAACAAAGTAGTGCCAAGCGTGCGCCTGTGTCATAAGTAAAGGGCCGGCTGGCTTGACCGTTAAAGGGTGCTGTAACCCCCGAAAGTACACTCCAGTCCAAACCAAAAAAAAATTATTTTCTGTGTTTGTGAATTGTGTGCGCAGTAGCCGCACGTGCATCAACAAAGTAGTGCCAAGAGTGCGCCTGTGTCATAAGTAATGGGCCGGCTGGCTTGACCGTTAAAGGGTGCTGTAACCCCCAAAGTACACTCCAGTCCAAACCAAAAAAAAAAATTTTCTGTGTTTGTGAATTGTGTGCGCAGTAGCCGCACGTGCATCAACAAAGTAGTGCCAAGCGTGCGCCTGTGTCATAAGTAAAGGGCCGGCTGGCTTGACCGTTAAGGGTGCTGTAACCCCCGAAAGTACACTCCAGTCCAAACCCCCAAAAAAATTATTTTCTGTGTTTGTGAATTGTGTGCGCAGTAGCCGCACGTGCATCAACAAAGTAGTGCCAAGAGTGCGCCTGTGTCATAAGTAAAGGGCCGGCTGGCTTGACCGTTAAAGGGTGCTGTAACCCCCAAAGTACACTCCAGTCCAAACCAAAAAAAAAATTATTTTCTGTGTTTGTGAATTGTGTGCGCAGTAGCCGCACGTGCATCAACAAAGTAGTGCCAAGCGTGCGCCTGTGTCATAAGTAACGGGCCGGCTGGCTTGACCGTTAAAGGGTGCTGTAACCCCCGAAAGTACACTCCAGTCCAAACCAAAAAAAAATTATTTTCTGTGTTTGTGAATTGTGTGCGCAGTAGCCGCACGTGCATCAACAAAGTAGTGCCAAGCGTGCGCCTGTGTCATAAGTAAAGGGCCGGCTGGCTTGACCGTTAAAGGGTGCTGTAACCCCCGAAAGTACACTCCAGTCCAAACCAAAAAAAAATTATTTTCTGTGTTTGTGAATTGTGTGCGCAGTAGCCGCACGTGCATCAACAAAGTAGTGCCAAGCGTGCGCCTGTGTCATAAGTAAAGGGCCGGCTGGCTTGACCGTTAAAGGGTGCTGTAACCCCCGAAAGTACACTCCAGTCCAAACCAAAAAAAAATTATTTTCTGTGTTTGTGAATTGTGTGCGCAGTAGCCGCACGTGCATCAACAAAGTAGTGCCAAGCGTGCGCCTGTGTCATAAGTAATGGGCCGGCTGGCTTGACCGTTAAAGGGTGCTGTAACCCCCAAAGTACACTCCAGTCCAAACCAAAAAAAAAAATTTTCTGTGTTTGTGAATTGTGTGCGCAGTAGCCGCACGTGCATCAACAAAGTAGTGCCAAGCGTGCGCCTGTGTCATAAGTAAAGGGCCGGCTGGCTTGACCGTTAAGGGTGCTGTAACCCCCGAAAGTACACTCCAGTCCAAACCCCCAAAAAAATTATTTTCTGTGTTTGTGAATTGTGTGCGCAGTAGCCGCACGTGCATCAACAAAGTAGTGCCAAGAGTGCGCCTGTGTCATAAGTAAAGGGCCGGCTGGCTTGACCGTTAAAGGGTGCTGTAACCCCCAAAGTACACTCCAGTCCAAACCAAAAAAAAAATTATTTTCTGTGTTTGTGAATTGTGTGCGCAGTAGCCGCACGTGCATCAACAAAGTAGTGCCAAGCGTGCGCCTGTGTCATAAGTAACGGGCCGGCTGGCTTGACCGTTAAAGGGTGCTGTAACCCCCGAAAGTACACTCCAGTCCAAACCAAAAAAAAATTATTTTCTGTGTTTGTGAATTGTGTGCGCAGTAGCCGCACGTGCATCAACAAAGTAGTGCCAAGCGTGCGCCTGTGTCATAAGTAAAGGGCCGGCTGGCTTGACCGTTAAAGGGTGCTGTAACCCCCAAAGTACACTCCAGTCCAAACCAAAAAAAAAATTATTTTCTGTGTTTGTGAATTGTGTGCGCAGTAGCCGCACGTGCATCAACAAAGTAGTGCCAAGCGTGCGCCTGTGTCATAAGTAAAGGGCCGGCTGGCTTGACCGTTAAGGGTGCTGTAACCCCCGAAAGTACACTCCAGTCCAAACCAAAAAAAAATTATTTTCTGTGTTTGTGAATTGTGTGCGCAGTAGCCGCACGTGCATCAACAAAGTAGTGCCAAGCGTGCGCCTGTGTCATAAGTAAAGGGCCGGCTGGCTTGACCGTTAAAGGGTGCTGTAACCCCCGAAAGTACACTCCAGTCCAAACCAAAAAAAAATTATTTTCTGTGTTTGTGAATTGTGTGCGCAGTAGCCGCACGTGCATCAACAAAGTAGTGCCAAGCGTGCGCCTGTGTCATAAGTAAAGGGCCGGCTGGCTTGACCGTTAAGGGTGCTGTAACCCCCGAAAGTACACTCCAGTCCAAACCCAAAAAAAAATTATTTTCTGTGTTTGTGAATTGTGTGCGCAGTAGCCGCACGTGCATCAACAAAGTAGTGCCAAGAGTGCGCCTGTGTCATAAGTAAAGGGCCGGCTGGCTTGACCGTTAAAGGGTGCTGTAACCCCCAAAGTACACTCCAGTCCAAACCAAAAAAAAATTATTTTCTGTGTTTGTGAATTGTGTGCGCAGTAGCCGCACGTGCATCAACAAAGTAGTGCCAAGCGTGCGCCTGTGTCATAAGTAAAGGGCCGGCTGGCTTGACCATTAAAGGGTGCTGTAACCCCCGAAAGTACACTCCAGTCCAAACCAGAAAAAAATTATTTTCTGTGTTTGTGAATTGTGTGCGCAGTAGCCGCACGTGCATCTACAAAGTAGTGCCAAGCGTGCGCCTGTGTCATAAGTAAAGGCCGGCTGGCTTGACCGTTAAGGGTGCTGTAACCCCCCGAAAGTACACTCCAGTCCAAACCAAAAAAAAAATATTTTCTGTGTTTGTGAATTGTGTGCGCAGTAGCCGCACGTGCATCAACAAAGTAGTGCCAAGCGTGCGCCTGTGTCATAAGTAAAGGGCCGGCTGGCTTGACCGTTAAGGGTGCTGTAACCCCCGAAAGTACACTCCAGTCCAAACCAAAAAAAAAATTATTTTCTGTGTTTAGCCGCACGTATATATCAAATCGATATAACATAAATGGAGGTCCAAACTTTCTCCGATAAAAATAAAATAGAGAAAGATCAAGAACCACTTCCTCCTAGTGCTGAAGCTGCTGCCACTAGTCATGACATAGACGATAACATGCCATCAACGTTGTCTGCCAAGGCCGATGCCCAATGTCATAGTAGAGGGCACATACAATCCCAAATGGCAAAGTTCAGGAAAATGACCTTGAAAAAGACATTTAAATCAGCTGAAGAGAAACGTAATCTTGCCAATATGCCATTTACGACACGGAGTGGCAAGGAACGGCTAAGGTCGATCCCTAGTATGTTCATGACTAGTGGTTCAGCTCCACATGACGATGGAAGCCCTCCTCCCACTAAAAAAATCAAAAGAGTTAAGCTGGCAAAAGCACAGCGAAGAACTGTGCTTTCTAAGAAGATATCACAAATCCCCAAGGAGAGTCCAAGTGTGGTGGTGGTGGTTGCGATGCCTGACCTTCCCAGCACTGGACGGGAAGAGGTGGCTCTTTCCACCATTTGCACGCCCCCTGCAAGTGCTGAAAGGAGCACCCACAGTCCACTTGCTGATATGCAAATTGAAGATGTCACTGTTGAAGTACAACAGGATGCGGATACGGGTGTAGCTGGCGCTGAGGAGGAAGTTGGCGAGGAGGATTCTGATGGTGATGTGGTTTGTTTAAATCAGGCTCCGGGGGAGACAGTTGTTGTCCGTGGGATGAAAAAGCCCATCACGGTCATGCCTGGGCAGAAGACCAAACATTCCACCTCTTTGGTCTGGCAATATTTCTATCCAAATCCGGACAACAACTGTCTTGCCATATGTACCATATGTAAAGGTGAAATAAGTAGGGGTAGGGACGTCAACCACCTAGGAACATCCTCCCTTATACGGCACCTGCAGCGCGTTCATAAAAAGTTACTATCAAGTTCAGAAACTTTGGCTAACACCGTAAGCAGTCCAGGGACACCTAAATCCCGTTGTCCTGTTGTATCCAAGCGCCTGCAAACCACACCGTCAACTCCCTCCTCGTCAATTTCCTCCTTAGTCAGGATCGGAAGTAGTCCTGCAGGCCATGTCACTGGCATGACTGACTCTCCTATCCGGGATTCCTCTGGAGGATCCTGCATTGCTACGCCTACTGCTGCCGCTGCTGCTGTTGCTGCTGCTGGGAGTCGTTCATCATCCCAGAGAGGAAGTAGGAACACCACTACTTTTACTAAACAATTGACCCTCCAACAGTCCTTAGCGAGGAGGATGAAGTACGACAGCAGTCATCCTGAAGCAAAACGTATAACTGAGGCCTTGACTGCTATGTTGGTGTTAGACGTGCGTCCGGTATCCGCCATTAGTGCAGTGGGATTTAGACAATTGATGGAGGTAGTGTGTCCCCGGTTCCAAATCCCGTCTAGATTCCACTTCACTAGGCAGGCGATACCGAGACTGTACAGAAACGTCAGAAAAAGTGTCCTCAGTGTCCTGAAAAATGCCGTTGTACACAATGTCCACTTAACCACGGACATGTGGACAAATGGAACAGGGCAGACTAAGGACTATATGACTGTGACAGCCCACTGGGTAGATGTATCACCTTACGCAGCAACAGCAGCAGCGTCACCAGTAGCAGCATCTCAGAAACGCCAGCTCGTTACAAGGCAGGCTACGCTGTGTATCACCGGTTTCAGTAAGAGGCACACCGCCGACAACCTCTTAGAGAAACTGAGGGAAATCATCGCCCAGTGGCTTACCCCACTTAGACTCTCCTGGGGATTTGTGATATCTGACAACGCCACCAATATTGTGCGGGCATTACATCTGGGCAAATTCCAGCACGTCCCATGTTTTGCTCACACAATAAACTTGGTGGTGCAGAATTTTCTGAAAAGCGACAGGGGCGTGCAGGAGACGCTTTGGGTGGCCCGAAAAATTTCTGGCCACTTTCGCCATTCAGCGACTGCGTGCCGAAGACTGGAGCGCCAGCAAACACTCTTGAACCTGCCCCGCCATCACCTGAAGCAAGAGGTTGTGACGCGGTGGAACTCAACCCTCTATATGCTTCAGAGGATGGAGGAGCAGCAAAAGGCCATACAAGCCTATACATCCACCTATGACATAGGCAAAGGAGGGGGTATGCACCTGACTCAAGCGCAGTGGAGAATGATTTCCGTGTTGTGCAAGGTTCTCCAGCCCTTCGAACTTGCCACACGTGAAGTCAGTTCAGACACAGCCAGCTTGAGTCAGGTCATTCCCCTCATCAGGCTTTTGCAGAAGCAGCTGGAGAAAGTGAAGGAGGAGCTAAGACGGAGCGATTCCGCTCGGCATGTGGGACTTGTGGATGAAGCCCTTCATTCGCTTTGCCAGGATTCCAGGGTGGTCAATCTGTTGAAATCAGACCACTACATTTTGGCCACCGTGCTTGATCCTAGGTTTAAAGCCTATGTGGTTTCTCTCTTTCCGGCCGACACAAGCCTGCAGAGGTGCAAAGACCTGCTGGTGAACACACTGTCAGCTGAAGCGGAACGTGACACGTCAACGGCTCCTTCTTCATTTTCTCCCGCAACTGGGGCTGCCAGGAAAAAACTTAGGTATCCTAAGCAACCCGCTGGCGGTGATGCAGGGCAGGCAGGACCAAGTTTGGACATCTGGTCCGGACTGAAGGACCTGGCAACAATTTCTGACATGTCTACTGTCACTGCATATGATACTGTCACCATTGACAGAATGGTGGAGGATTACATCGGTGACAGCATCCAAGTAGGCATGTCAGACAGTCCATACCTGTACTGGCAGGAAAAAGAGGCAATTTGGAGGCCCCTGTACAAGCTGGCTCTATTTTACCTGAGTTGCCCCCCCCTCCAGTGTGTACTCCGAAAGAGTGTTTAGTGCAGCCGGGAACCTTGTCAGCGAAAGGCGTAGGAGGTTGCTTCCACAGAATGTGGAGAAGATGATGTTCATCAAAATGAATTATCAGCTCTTCCAGGGAGACCAGCCTCCAGAAGGTACAGAGGGACCTGTGGTGGTGGATTCAAGTGGGGACGAGTTAATACTTTGTGAGGATGAGGATGTACACACTGAAGAGGGTGAGGAATCGGTGGATGAGGAGGATGAGGATGACATCTTGCCTCCGTAGAGCCAGTTTGTGCAGGGACACATTAATTGCCAGCTTGTTTTGTGGGGGCCCAAACGAACCAATCATTTCAGCCACAGTTGTGTGGCAGACCCTGGCGCTGAAATGATTGATTTGTTAAAGTGTGCATGTCCTGTTTATACAACATAAGGGTGGGTGGGAGGGCCCAAGGACAATTCCATCTTGCACTTCTTTTTTTTCTTTGCATTATGTACAGTTTGGGGCCTAGTTTTTCTAACTGCCATCCTGTCTGCCACTGCAGTGTCACTCCTAGATGGGTCACGTGTTTGTGCCGCCCACTCGTGTCGCTTAGCATAGTCATCCAGCTACCTCGGTGCAACCTTTTGGACATAAAAACACTATTGTGAGGTATGAGGTGTTCAGAATAGACTGGAAATGAGTGGAAATTAAGGTTATTGAGGTTAATAATAGCATAGGAGCAGAGAAACCAACAAATTCTGTGATTTTAGCTGTTTTTATGCTTTTTTTTAAAAAAATACAGATCCAAAACACAAAACCCAGAACCCAAAACACGGAAGGGTGGTTTTGGCAAAACCAATCCAGATCCAAAACACGAAGAAAGATCCAGATCCAAAACCAAAACACAAAACACGAAAAGTGGCCGGTGCACACCCCTAATATATACATTATATATATATATATTAGGGATGTGCTGCTCGGTTCTACTCGGTTCCGTTCGGGTGTTTTTACCGAATCTTATTGGGTATCAGCTGTCATGAGTTTTGGATAGCCAATAAGATTCGGTAATAACACCCGAACGGAACCGAGTAGAACCGAGCCTGCACATCCCTAATATATATATATAACTAATTGTGTGTGTATGTATATATATATATATATATATGTGTGTGTGTATGTATATATATATATATATATATATATGTGTGTGTATGTATATATATATATGTATGTGTGTGTGTATGTATATTATACATATATATATATATATATATATATATAATGTGTGTGTGGGTGTGTAAAAAAAAAAAAAATATATATATATATATATATATATATACATAGACCTGCACTCAATACAGCAGCACTACAGTTTGCCCAGGTGCCCCTCCAAGTGGAACTCGTATATAGCAAAAAAATAACAGACGGCACCCCAGGTCTCAATAATGAAAATCACGACTTCACTACTTTAGTTTGTCGTGATTTAAATTATTGAGACCTGGAGTGCCGTCTGTTATTTCTTTCTCTCTCTCTCTCTTTCGCTCTCTCTCACGGTTTCTGAGCTATATATGGGAAGGGGGGGCCCTGCCTATTTTCTAAGTCCCGGGCCCCACAATTTCTGATGGCAGCCCTGACCCCACATGTTATACACAGACCTGCAGTGCAGCTGGAGTCCAGGAGAGACTGCCGGCAGTAGGATCAGATCTCTGTCACCGGCAGCAGCCCCCTTTCAGCCTCTCACAATGCTGGTGCTGCCATGTGAACTGCCTAGGAGGGACTGTGCGCTGCCGCTGCAGCTCCCCCTACAGCCAGCACAGTATGACAGCAGGCACAGTTGCCTGAGCTTCTCTTTAAAAAATAAATAAATAAATAGTTCAGCTGCGCAGCGATGGAGCAGCTGGCAGGGGGGGTTTCTAGGTACTCAGAAACCCCCCCTGCGTGCGCGGGTGTTGCAGGCACAGAAACAGACAAATCACTGATGGAGTTGTGCATCTGTGAGTCGTCACCGGAGATGTTGGGCTGTCTGCACTGTCGGCTCCTCTTCTATGACAGGAGCCGGGTGCTGCAAGAGAATGTCATACTGCAGCTCCCGGCTCCTGTCACTGCAGAGTTGCCGGCATTTTGGTGTCACACCCTCCGAGGGTGACACCCGGGTGCGGCCCGCACCCTCCGCACCTTCCTCATGATGCCATTGGATACAGTAGATAAATTATAAATAGGTAGCAAAATGCAAGCAGGAAGTGATTTTTCACCTCATTATACTAACCATGTGACTTGTTACATCGTAAACAACCTTTGTGATGTCACTTAGCTTTGGTAGAAAGGTCACCATTTTGTAGAGAACTGTCAGTTATCAACTGTATCTGCTGATTTGACATCTTACAATGTAAGGAATGCTTATTTTTACCTAAATGTTATATATGCAAATAATGTTAGTTGAATAGAGATAGATAGATAGATAGATAGATAGATAGATAGATAGATAGATAGATAGATAGATAGATAGAAATGCAGGTATGATGTGATTAATAACTTCAATAGGCTGATCATGTGACTTGCTATAGAACTGTTACTTATCAACTGTATCTGTTAATATGCATACTGACTGTGTAGTGTAAGCTTATTTTAACCTAAATGATAGATAGATAGATAGATAGATAGATAGATAGATAGATAGATAGATAGATAGATAGATAGATAGATAGATAGATAGATAGATAGATAGATAGATAATGACATAGATAGATAGATAGATAGATAGATAGATAGATAGATAGATAGATAGATAGATAGATAGATAGATAGATAGATAGATAGACATTCAGACAGACAGCAATTGTGAAATACAGGAATGCTTGTAAGATATCTATTTATCTATTTCTGGTCATCTAACAATATTTTCATATATAAAATTAGGTTAATATAGGCATACCTTACATTGTGACATGTTATATCAGCAGATATATTTGATAACTGACAGTTCGCTACAAAATGGCGACCTTTCTATCAAAGCTGAGTGACATCACAAAGGCTGTTGATAACTGACAGTTCTCTACAAAATGGTCAGGGCCAGATTAACAATGGTGTGGATGGAGCTACAGCTCCAGGCCTCCACATAAAAATAGGCCCATCATCAGTATGATGATGACCAGCTGGTCACACAGTCAGCCATATACCATAATTACTAACATTGGTTTTCTAGTGTTCTCATAAAATTATGCATTTTTTTCTATTTTTATGTATTTAGTGAGAAATTGGAGCCGATAGTGGATGAAGTGTACACACGCACTTGGCTCTGTCACTACTCTCCTCTTACTCCTATACTCCTCTTCTTAGTATAGGCCCATGCACATTTTCAGCCCAAGGCCCATGTGGCCCATAATCTGGCCCTATCTGCAACACCAGTACTGCGAGTATGCCCAGCACAGGCCTGACAACTGGGGTAGCCAGGGTAGCAGCAGCTATGGACCTGGCAGCTTTTCTTATTCTTTTCTGTACATCATTTTATTTGCTCTGCATGGTTTATAATCACACCTGCCGGCTTTGCATGCGCAATCTGAGCTTCATGAAGCAGACAGCAGTGAAACGCGTGTCAGCGTTCTCCTGCTGTGCACCACTCACCACCTGTGTGTATGCCGTTATTAGATTAGCTTAGTAGCAGCCAGAAGTTGGGTTTAGCCTGTGAGGGTTTTGTGAGTGAGCAGCTAGGTATGTTATAATTGTCCCTTAGGTTGTTTGCACCTCAACTGACTGCCGCAGCATCTAATGGTGTTTATATTACCTGGCTGCCAGAACAGTACATTTGAAATGAGACGCCTCAATGGATAATTACTATATATATCTGCCGTAACATACTGGGGCATTCCCTAAATATGTTTAAAGTAATTTGAAGAATGCATTCCTATCATGTATAGTATCTGGGGGACAATGAATGTGTGGCCAAAATCATCTATGCCGCATGTAATTATGTTTTCTCATTCTTGAATAAACAATTTCAATATGTACCTACCCACAATATAATAAAATAATTATTAGGTTCATTTCTGATAAATCCTTGATATAATATATCTGCTATGTACAAAAGGTCTACCCATTTTTGTGAGGGAATATCAGACACTTGTTATACTCACTAGGGTTTTTTGGTGACAAATAACGTGTAGGCGTCTCTTCAAAAGTACCTACCCATATTACAGCACAATCGTGTTTTCGGTATTATCAGGTATATAATGTGTGTACAAGGGATACAATTAGACACCTTTGTGTTACATTTGTAACAGAGGGATAATGAAATACAAATATCCACCCCGTAAATTGCAGTAATTCATGCTACAAAGTTAAATCACAAGAGCAACCTTAAATTGGCACTGAGCAGGTGCACAGCACCCTTATTTTTAATAGCACCCTACTTTTCTGTACGCTCCCTCTATATCTATATATCTAAACAATTATTTTTATTATGCTATTTCATAAAGGCCATGTTTTACCTTTTGTGCATCACTCTAGGACGATCTTTTTACCTTTTTTGTAAATATCATGATACTCTTAGATTGTCCGTGATAGCACCCCCTATTCCCTATGGCATATAGGCTACATATACATTAATATTAGGGCATCCTCTTAAATTCTTCGTGATATTTAAACCTGTGCGAATGGTACTCTTTCTTATGTGTCCATATTTTAATACCTATTATGTTGATAATGCAAATACGTACCGTAAAAAGCCAGATTATAATTGGGAAAAATTAGCTAATTTCACGAGAATTAAAAAAGGTGCCCGCACAAAGGCAGAGGTGCCTTAATCTGAGTGCTAATTACTGTAGTTAAATCGATGTCCAATTTGTCCAAATGTTTCAGTTTTTTTGGGGCCCTTATATGTTGTGCTTTCTGGACATGTACAGTATGTATAAAATTAAAATCTAACTGGCCTGCAAAGTATCTTAAGAAAAAAAAATCTCTTGTGCATTTAGTGGTTAAATGTAATCTCAGGTCCTTTTTTTATTAGCTATTGAGTCTATTGAGTGCTTTTCTCTAATCATGCCTCCCAACCACCCCGATTTTGGTGGGAAAGCCTGATTTGCTCCAGTGGTTATGACATTCATCCTGTTTTTCACTACACATATCATCACCATGCCCAAATACTGTGTGGCCACACCCACAATGATGAGGTAACTCCCACAGCATACAGCAGCCACACCCTTGTCCCTATTACAAACTCTCCAATGTTGGGAGGTATGCTCTAATTACATTGCAGACATTTTATCTGCTGACACCTTTTGCTAGAAGTCAGATACTCCATATCTATGGTGGAGCTATCATGGCTATGACCGCTATGGGTCCCGAAGGTGAGCAGAGCAGGTGTCCTTGGTGACTACAGCGGCATCGATGAGTATCTAGTTAACTTTTGCTTTGGTGTCAGCCGAAGCATAGGCGTATCTATAATGGGTGCAGGGTGTGCGGTGGACACCCTGCACCCATTTGCAATACTTACCTCTTCATCAAGCACCATGGTATTGAAGATCTGTGCTGCAGGTGCCATTTTTCCGTTGATCTGCGCATGCTCACTACATAAATCACTGGGAAAATGGCGCCCACACCAGTTTGTAGACTCTAGCACAGAGGCAGAGTCTATTGAGGACATGCGCTGGTGAAAGAGCTAGGGGCACACGGATGCTGCACACGGGGCCTCCCCTCTCTTGATCCACCCTTGGACTCAATACCCCTATACGTGGGTTTAATGAAACCTAATTATGAAATATCTCATCATCAACAACTGTTGAACTGAAATGCAAAGTAATCCATGCTTCTTACCATGACCCAGCTCATCACAGTGTTTTCTATTGCAATAATAGGAGTCAAATAATGGATTTTATAGATGTAATAAAAACTACAATTATTGAATCCAGCCAATGTTAACTCAATATCAGTGGGTTCAATTCGGTAAGAACATTATGTCCAGGAGGAATTGAGTTATAATAGAAGGTATAGTAATTCATGTACTTAGGGCCTGATTCAGGAGTTGATGCTGCTGCAGCCCCTGGTGCATCTGTTTGTGGAGTCACAGTGACAATAATATACAAATGATAGTTTCAGCCTTTCCCTTGTGCGTGCACCTGAATGTGCACCCCTGAGATCATCGTGAGCCATCGGAGCTGCTCACAGCCCTTCTGGTTGACTTAGCCTGCCGCAAGCACTGCGATCAGCGCTGGCTGAAATACATGCAGGTGATGTGTACAATGACGCTACTTTGCTAATTATGCACGCCCTTTAAACTGAGGTTTGGTGGCCAGACACGCCTGCGTTTGCACATCCACTCCCCCGTTCACAAGCACCTTCCCCTGTTACCACCCACAAACGGCGCTATCTGTCACTCAAAGCAGCGACCTGATAGTGGCTACCAAAATCAGATCACAACGAATGGCTTGCGCACAAGCACTGCGAATTATACGCATGCGCAGATGGGCGAAAATCGCTCAGAGCGAGCGATCGCGCCTTAGCGAGTGGGTCTGAATCAGGTCCCAAGTACGGACACTCCGACTTATACACTCAAAAATCGAAGCGGCACTCCAGGGCTTTGAATATAATGTACACTGGACACTTTCCCTCTACTCCAACGTTTCAGAAATGTATTATTTATTTTATCAAGGATAATACATATGAAACAA
Source organism: Taudactylus pleione (assembly GCA_031769625.1). Classification (NCBI taxonomy): domain Eukaryota; kingdom Metazoa; phylum Chordata; class Amphibia; order Anura; family Myobatrachidae; genus Taudactylus; species Taudactylus pleione. The sequence goes on along the minus strand of JAUIMM010000042.1, from coordinate 112,894 downwards.
GCTTACCTTAAATAGCTTCTCACCCAGGGCCAGATTATAGGAGGGGTGGTCATCCTGGGGCCCCCACACCTAATGGGCCCCCACACACTAGCAGCAGCTGCACAAGAACAGGCACCGTTATTAAGCCCTGCCCACCTCATGGCAAAATGCCGCGTTTCGCGGGTCAATCGGCTGGAGACGGAGCCAGCATGATGCAATTCCATTACAATTGTGTAATTTGGCTCCGCCCCTTTTCCGATTGACCCGCGAATTGCGGCCAAAGCCTCAAGGGGGTCGGCCTTCCTGCCAGGTTCCCTCCTCATCCACAAGATGCTTTGCAGATGGTGCAAGGTAAGTGTGTGTGTGTGTGCGACTTGTGTATGTATGTATGTATGTTTGTGTGTAATGTATGTGTGACACATGCATGTGTGGTGTATATATGTGTTTTTCTGTGTGAATGTATGTATGTGTGTGTAAGTATATAAATATATGTGTGTGGTGTATGTGCATGTATATGTGTATATATAAATATATACCATTTTATTGATAGGGGCCCCCATAAAGTTGTTGCCCCAAGGCCCCCTCAAACCTTAATCCGGCCCTGCTCTCACCCAAGTGAAGAATCAGCCGAATGGCGTCCCTGCTACTCCCGGGATGTACGTGATGACATCACACCACGCATCCACCTTCAGTTGTCAGTTGTTTCCCTGACAACTGAAGATGGATGCGTGGTGTGATGTCATCATGTACATCCCCGGAAGTAGCGGGGACGCCATTCGGCTGATTCTTCACTTGGGTGACAGGCTATTTAAGGTAAGCTTGTTTCTTTATGTATTATCCTTGATAAAATAATTAATACATTTCTGAAACGTTGGAGCATACGTACTTGCCTACCTTCCCGAAATGGTCAGGAGCCTCTTGAAAATTGGGTGTCTGCACCCCCGCTTGCGTCCGCGCCCCCCACCCACCGGCGTCACCACTTACCTTATCAAAGTGGCTGGGTCGGGGGAGCTGATGACACGGTTCGCGCTGAATTGCGTCATCGTGGCCCCGCCCCCGGCTACACAATGCCGATAATATATGCGTCGTGAAGCAGGGGCAGGGTCCGCAATGACACGATGAGGCGGCAACGCCCCCTGTACCGCCCCCAAAATGGGTCATGCCCCCTTACCCCCCCCCACTGCAGTGCCGAGCTGGCTGCCTCCTGTCGGAAGAGGCAGCCAGTTTGTCGGCAAGTATGTATTGGAGTAGAGGGAGAGTGTCCAGTGTACATTATATTCAAAGCCCCGAAGTGCCGCTTGGATTTTTGAGTATATATATATATATATACATACATACACACACTGCTGGGCCTGATTCAGACCCGCTCGCAACCGGGTCGATGGTGGCTCAGTGCGCACGTGCGGCGTGCACACTGCTCGTGCACGAGCCCCGGAGCGAGCTCAAAAAGCAATCGCTCCGGGACTCACTACAAAAGGGGCGGCTGTCAATGTTGATCGACAGCTCGCCCCACTTTGTAGGCGTGGCGGGGGTGGCTTCACAAACAGAGGCGAACGCCATGCGAACGCCTGACGTTTGTGGGCGGCCCCACTGACATCACCAGTGAAGAATAGAATTTAGCAGGTTTTTTTGCAAATAAAAAAGTAGTCCCAGCAAATTTGGGGAACACGAAAATGGGTACTAGCATTTTAAAGTTGCTAAAGTGAAGTTTTAAAAAACATTAAAAATCCACCTTTCGCAACCACCTGCAAATGTAAAAACACCTGGGGCATACTTGGGAACCCCCCTGGAGTCTTAAAATTGTCCCCCAACTTTGGACTTTTTCACCCCCATAATGAAAGTACTTTTTTTGGGTGATCTAAAGTATTTTTGAAACTTTTTTTCACGTAGTTTACCTTTGGGGGACTGTCCCGAGGGTGCAGGGGATATTTCTGAAGTTTGCATCCCAAAACCACAATTCTGCACTTTTTTTCAACAAACATTTTCGTCGGTTCCATTGCATTGAGTTTCCACACCAGCGAAAAGTCTCCGGAATTAAATATGGAGTAAACTTTTCACATGGCGAAATTATGTCACTCGCGATACTTTATCGCCGAAAACGGGTTTTCGCACCTACTTGACTATGGCCCTAAGTGTTAGCGCAGTGTGTTATTCTTATTCATAAATAATCTTGTGACACTGTAAGTGGCAGTGCAGTGTGGTATTCTTTTCTTATTCATTAAATATCTTGTGACACTGTAGGTCATTGATACTGCAGTGTAATATTTAAAATTGGTACAAATAGATGTGTGTGCTGTACCCCACTTCATTCATGTTTGTTGATATGGAGAACGATCAGTTGAGACTTGAGAAGAGAGCAGGAACCACATACTAGTGCTGGAGCTGCTACCAGTGCCACCATTCATGACGATACTAGTCCATCTAAATCATCTTCTAAAGCAGAGGCACAAGGGCATACTGGGCTTAAGTCAGGGCATCTAAAATCAAGAACCAATCTTTTACAGTGGTAAAGAAGAAAACATCAAAGGGAAAGTTAGCTGCAGAAAGACATAAAATTGGCAATATGCCAGTTTCACCACATGAAGTGGCAAGGAAAGGCTTATGACTGGTGGTTCTGCCTCTTATGATGATGAAAGCACAAGTGAACTTCTTCTGTGGAAGTGCACCAGGATGAGCAGGATATTTATGCAGCTGACGTTGATGAGGATGTTGATGATGAGGATGTTGATGATGAGGATGTTGTTGATGAGGCTGTTTGTGTAAATCAGGCACCAGTGGATGAAACAGTTGTTGCCCATGATAAGGAAAAGCCCATTGTCATGCCTGGGCACAAGACAAAAAAATATGGTTGTGTTGACTCATCTGCATCACCAGTGAGTTTTTTTGGGAAAGTTTAGTTTTTTCTTGGCAGATGCACTTGCTGGAGAAACTGAAGGAGAAGCCACCGCTGCGTCATATGCTACTTGAGATGACAAGTTGCTTACCAACAGCTCTTTGCATCTCTTCAGATCTGTGTCCGTTGGGAAGAAAGACATCCTTCTGGGAAGAAAATCCACTCCCAGCAGCAGCAGGCATAGTGCTCAAGGATACTCAAGAAAGACTCAACTTAAGACTTAGGGCCTCATTCAGAGGCGGTCGTAGGATGCAAGAGGTCATTCTGAAACAAGGTGGCCGCTTGCATCCTGAACGGCCACCTCCATGTCGGTCGTTAGGCTGTGGGTTAACACCCACAGCTCTAACGACCGCTAAGGGTGATGGTCGCTATAGTCAAGACCATCGCAACCATCGGGGCTTACGATGAGACCCTAAGGTAGGGTCTTGTCAACCATAAGCTCCAGCTCCAGGGAGCTTCCTGCACTGTTTGAGCAGGAAGCTCCCCACTTACATCACTGATGATGTCAGTGGGGCCGCCCCCAAACGGCAAGCATTCCGACAGGAACGCCTCCATTTGGCCGGGCACGCCCCCGGCCCGCCCAGCAAATGGAACGAGCTGTCACTCAACATCAACAGCTCGCCCCGTCTGCTACGAGACCCCTAACGGATCACCCGTCGTTAGCCGGGTCTTGCGCATGCGCATGACGGAGCCAGCTCCGTCGTGCGCATGCGCACTGGAGCAACATCGACCCGGTTGCGGTGCTGTAACCCCCGAAGGGCACTCCAAACAAAATAAAAAAATATATTTTTTTGTGTTTGTGAATTGTGTGCGCAGTAGCCGCACATGCATCAACAAAGTAGTGGCAAGCGTGCGCCTGTGTCCCATAAATAAAGGGCCGGCTGGATTGACCGCTAAAGGGTGCTGTAACCCCCAAAGGGCACTCCAAACAAAATAAAAAAATATTTTCTGTGTTTGTGAATTGTGTGCTGTAACCCTCAAAGTGCACTCCAAACCAAATAAAAAGATATTTTCTGTGTTTGTGAATTGTGTGCACTGTGGCTGCACGTGCATCAAAGGAGCAGCGCCAAGTGTGCGCCTGTGTCCCATAAGTAAAGGGCCGGCTGGCTCATTTCTTAAAGGGTGGTGTAACCCACAAAGTGCACTAGTCTCCAACAAAAATAAAAAATTATTTTCTGTGTTTGTGTGCGCCTTAGCCGCACGTATATATCAATATAACATAAATGGAGGACCAAACTTTCTCCGATAAAAATAAAATAGGGAAAGATCAAGAACCACTTCCTCCTAGTGCTGAAGCTGCTGCCACTAGTCATGACATAGACGATAACATGCCATCAACGTCGTCTGCCAAGGCCGATGCCCAATGTCATAGTAGAGGGCACATACAATCCCAAATGACAAAGTTCAGGAAAATGACCTTGAAAAAAACATTTAAATCATCCGAAGAGAAACGTAAACTTGCCAATATGCCATTTACGACACGGAGTGGGAAGGAACGGCTAAGGTCTTTCCCTATGTTCATGACTAGTGGTTCAGCTTCACATGACGATGGAAGCCCTCCTCCCGCTAAAAAAATCAAACGAGTTAAGCTGGCAAAAGCACAGCGAAGAACTATGTGTTCTAAGAAGATATCACAAATCCCCAAGGAGAGTCCAAGTGTGGTGGCGGTTGCGATGCCTGACCTTCCCAGCACTGGACGGGAAGAGGTGGCTCTCCACCATTTGCACGCCCCCTGCAAGTGCTGAAAGGAGCACCCACAGTCCACTTGCTGATATGCAAATTGAAGATGTCACTGTTGAAGTACAACAGGATGAGGATACTGGTGTAGCTGGCACTGAGGAGGAAGTTGGCGAGGAGGATTCTGATGGTGATGTGGTTTGTTTAAATCAGGCTCCGGGGGAGACAGTTGTTGTCCGTGGGATGAAAAAGCCCATCACGGTCATGCCTGGGCAGAAGACCAAACATTCCACCTCTTTGGTCTGGCAATATTTCTATCCAAATCCGGACAACAACTGTCTTGCCATATGTACCATATGTAAAGGTGAAATAAGTAGGGGTAGGGACGTTAACCACCTAGGAACATCCTCCCTTATACGGCACCTGCAGCGCGTTCATAAAAAGTTACTGTCAAGTTCAGAAACTTTGGCTAAGACCGTAAGCTGTCCAGGGACACCTAAATCCCTTTTTCCTGTTTTATCCAAGGAATCGGTGGATGAGGAGGATGAGGAAGACATCTTGCCTCCGTAGAGCCAGTTTGTGCAGGGACACATTAATTGCCAGCTTGTTTTGTGGGGGCCCAAACGAACCAATCATTTCAGCCACAGTCATGTGGCAGACCCTGGCGCTGAAAAGATTGGTTTGTTAAAGTGTGCATGTCCTATTTATACAACATAAGGGTGGGTGGGAGGACCCAAGGACAATTCCATCTTGCACCTCTTTTTTTTCTTTGCAGTATGTACTGTTTGGGGTCGAGTTTTTCAAACTGCCATCCTGTCTGCCACTGCAGTGTCACTCCTAGATGGGCCATGTGTTTGTGCCGCCCACTTGTGTCGCTTAGCATAGTCATCCAGCTACCTCGGTGCAATCTTTTGGCCATAAAAACACTATTGTGAGGTGTGAGGTGTTCAGAATAGACTGGAAATGAGTGGAAATGAAGGTTATTGAGGTTAATAATTGCATAGGAGTAGAAAAACCCACAAATTCTGTGATTTAAGCTGTTTTTATGCTTTTTTTCAAAAAAATACAGATCCAAAACACAAAACCCAGAACCCAAAACACGGAAGGGTGGTTTTGGCAAAACCAATCCAGATCCAAAACACGAAGAAAGATCCAGATCCAAAACCAAAACACAAAACACGAAAAGTGGCCGGTGCACACCCCTACTTCCAACTCAACTATAAGAACTGACTGTTCATATATAAAAATGTGTGGAATTGGTGCCAGTAACTCAGTTAAAACAAGGAATAAATAGGTGTATAAAATAACCAGAAACCCAACCTAAACGGGCGTCAGATCAATTGTTAATAGAGATATAGTGCTGGTGATGCACTATAACAAGTATATTCAAAACCTGGTCTGCCATAAGTAAAAACCACAGTATTTATGTTCAATGACTGAGTGCAATTTCAGGGAAGATTCATATACACAGAATCTTGGAGTTTATAACGAAGTGCACATGCTATAAATTATATAAAACACATACACTTTATTTCTAGACAAAGATAGCATAACCTAAATCCTTCAACACAAGGAAGAATAATTCATATCATACAGGTCAAGATAAATACATAAATATACAGTTTAAAAACAACAAGAAATAGATGATAAATATTTAAAAGTTAGCTTATCTGAGATAAATAGTGGAAGTCTATAGCATACTTGCCAACTCTCCCTCATTGTCAGGGAGACTCCCTGAAATAGTATCAATCTCCCTGTCTCCCTGAAGAGTCTAGCAATCTCCCTCATTTCACCTTACCCCCATGATGAAGCTGTTATATTAAAAAAATATACATTAAAATGGGATCATTAGATTAATTTTTCTGCATTGGTCAAAAGGCAGAATGATCCCTATGGCTACATGCATTTTCAGAAAAGTATCAGTGCGTTTTCATAGTTCATGTGGCAAGAAACAGGAACATCCAACACGTTTCATATATATATATAATTATATATATATATATATATATGTGTGTAAAATATCAAATCCAGGGATGCTCTCACCAGTCTTCATTCATAAAGTGATTTCAATTTATATTAGCAGCATGACATGGTTATAGCATCAGCGTTTCAGTCCTGCACATGGACCTTCTGTGTGTATATACTGTATAATATAGACAGATAGATATACAGTATATGAGTTTGGTTTTGCTGAAAACCGAACACACCCAAACTTTGAAGTTACGAGTTTAATTAATCGAGTTCAGACTTGGGTCTTCTCGCAATTTCGTAACTCGGATCTAAAAAACTGATCTTGCATGTTTTGGATTGCATGCAGGTCCCTCCCTCGTGATTTCAGGTGCTGTGAGGTTGTCAAAATTGACTGAAAAAATTATGTTATAGGTGTTATTAATACTATAGTAACAAAAACAAGCCCAAGTTGTCACGCTCTGGACTATTACAACCAGTTTCTTACCGCTCCGGTGCCTGCCCATGATAGCACAGAGGTCCGCTCAAGCTGCACATCGCCCCGGCTGGTGCTGAGGTCCAGGAGCAGAACTATGGGAGACAATGGAGGCACCTGCTGCCGGGCTCCACCACTTCACCTCCTCCATTGTCCACAACATATTCACTCCACTTAGGGCTGTAATTATATACCCGGAGTGTACCGTCATGGCCACCCAATACATGGCACCTCTTCTCGGCACCTGAGAAGCCACCATACACTAGTGGAGAGCTCCATATCAGACCATCAGCAGCTGCCTACGTCTACCTATAGCCTGTCTGCTTGTGGACTGCTACATTACAGTGTCAGCGGCTGTGACTGGGGGGTGTCATCAAATTATAACTGTCTCCAGACGTCTGGGATGAATTTACGCCTGTCTATGCTGCTCCTGCCCGCTCAGTGTTCTGTTACTGAACATGAAGATGGCTCTCTGCAGCCTCTTGCTCGCAGCGTGTCATCCCAGCATGATGACACGCAGGCTGCACGTCAGAGTTCCCTCCTAAACAGCAGTATGGGCGCAGCCATGTTGGACTCTGTCACCTGACACTCTTCCTCCACTCAGAGCGCTACTCCCAGACCAGCTGATCGCCTATAAATTCCATTTCCAGACTGGCCTCTGTTGCCAGTACATCGCTTCTTGCTGAAGTTACAGCTCAGTGCTGAGCTCCCAGGTACTCTATATCTGAACAGTCCCAGGGCCTGATTCCTTAAGGATAGCTATTGCGATCGCAGCTCCATAATCGCACGCAGGTCTGCTGCAAAAATATGCTAATGAATGCTATCGCAATACCGTCGCACTGCCAGCATAGAAACGCCCGCAACCCTCAGGCGTAACACAAGTTACATGATTTTAGCAATCTTTATAAATTTTTAAAGAAATCCAAAACCAAAACACAATGATGCTTTAGAACCAAAACACGGGGGTCTGTGCGCATCTTATATATTTATTTATACATATAGATTTTGGAAGTATTTTACTCCATGGACTGATGTCAGCGCCTCACATCTACAGTATACTACAGAACCAGGACAACTACAGAAAGTGATGTTTCCAAGTGATTTGTGCCCTGTTACTGAACGCTGGTTTATGAATGTCTAATGCTTAGCAACATGCTTATTGTCTTGTCTCCAATGCACCGAGTTACTATAGTGACACTAAAATCATTCATCAGTTTAAACAAAGAGTTTATTAGTAGTGTCATATATTCCTAATATGTAACTTCCTTTTCCCATGAATTGTAAAAGGCTGTTTACACACATTTCCACATGTATAATTGTGGCCACAATAGTAATGGAAGCAGAGAATGCGAATTCTCCCTCTTACACTGTCACTGCTCATTTCTAGTGGTGAATGTTTACACTGACAGAGCGCATGTGCCAAGAGTACCGCTGGGGCCAAAGGGATCTGTCTGGCCCCACGGAAATTAACACCATCTGCAGATGTCAGTAAGTAAACTATGAACTATTAGTTTTTGGAGTTTGTTGAATAAGGGACGGCCACATTGTGTCCCTAATAAAGAATGGACCCGTCACTGAATACATGCAGAAACTAGGGGTGTGCACCGGCCACCTTTCGTGTTTTGTATTTTGGTTTTGGATCTGGATCTTTCTTCGTGTTTTGGATCTGGATTGGCTTTGCCAAAACCACCCTTCGGTGTTTTGGGTTCTGGGTTTTGTGTTTTGGATCTGTATTTTTTTGAAAAAAAGCAAAAAAACAGCTAAAATCACAGAATGTGTTGATTTTTCTGCTCCTATGCTATTATTAACCTCAAAAACCTTAATTTCCACTCATTTCCAGTCTATTCTGAACACCTCACACCTCACAATAGTGTTTTTATGTCAAAAAGGTTGCACCAAGGTAGCTGGATGACTATGCTAAGCGACACGAGTGGGCGGCACAAACACGTGGCCCATCTAGGAGTGACACTGCAGTGGCAGACAGGATGGCAGTTTGAAAAACTAGGCCACAAACAGTACATAATGCAAAGAAAAAAAAGAGGTGCAAGATGGAATTGTCCTTGGGCCCTCCCACCCACCCTTATGTTGTATAAACAGGACATGCACACTTTAACAAACCAATCATTTCAGCGCCAGGGTCTGCCACACGACTGTGGCTGAAATGATTGGTTCGTTTGGGCCCCCACAAAACAAGCTGGCAATTAATCTGGCCCTGCACAAACTGGTTCTACGGAGGCAAGATGTCGTCCTCATCCTTCTCATTCACCGATTCCTCACCCTCTTCAGTGTTGTGTACATCCTCATCCTCACAGAGTATTAATTCGTCCCCGCTGGAATCCACCACCACAGGTCCCTCTGTACGTTCTGGAGGCAGGTCTCCCTGGAAGAGTTGATAATTAATTTTTATGAACATCATCTTCTCCACATTTTGTGGAAGCAACCTCCTACGCCTTTCGCCAGTGGCGGGCTGGGCCGGGGGGCAGGGTGCCATGTGCCCCCCAGGCCGCAGCGTCATGTGGGCCGCGGGCAGTCTGTGTCACTGTGACACAGACTGCACCGCTTATGTAGCGCTGACTGGACGGAGTTCAGTCAGCGCTACACAAGTGACAAACACACAGCCGCCGGCTCCGGCAGCTGTGTGTTTGTTTTGATCAGCAGCCGATGAGAGTCTGTCAGACTCTCATTAGCTGCTGCTGCGCCCACTGCAGGAGCCGCTCCATCTTCTGGCTCCCGCAGTGGGCAATGGGAGAGGCGTCATGATGTCATGACGTCTCTCCCATAATGCAGAGCGGCCCGGCCCGGGAAGAACAGATGGAGGAGCGGATGGCGACGGCGGGAGCGGGGATTGAGGTAAGTGGTTTTTTTATTTTTTTGTCTACTGGGAGAGGGGCGGGCACTACAAGAGGAGGGACTACTAATACTGGGGGCACTACAAGGGGGGACTACTACTACTACTGAGGGCAATACAAGGGGAGGACTACTACTACTGGGGGCACTACAAGGGGGGGACTACTACTACTGGGGGCACTACAAGGGGGGAACCACTACTGGAGGCACTACCAGGGGGGGACTACTACTGGGGGCCCTACAAAGGGGGAACCAGTATTGGGGGCACTACAAGAGGGAGGGACTACTACTGGGGGCACTACAAGAGGGAGACCACTACTGGGGGCACTACGAGGGGGGATATCACTAGTGGGGGCACTACAAGGTGGGGACGACTACAGGGGGGGCACTACAAGGGGGGACCACTACTGGTGGCACTGTAAGGTGCAGACCACTACTGGGGATTGTTACTGGGGGCACTTCAAGGGGGGGACTACAACTGGGGGAACTACTACTGGGGGCACTAAAAGGGGGGGGACTACTACTACAATGGGGGGACTACTACTACTAGGGGCACTACAAGGGGGGACTACTACTACTAGGGGCACTACAAGGGGAGGGGACAACTACTAGGGGCACTGCATAGGGGGGAGGGGACTACTACTAGGGACACTACATGGGGGGAGGGGACTACTACTAGGGGCACTACATAGGGGGAAGGGGACTACCACTGGGGGCACTGCATCGAGGGACCACTGCTGGGGGCTCTATAAAAAGGGCAATACTGGGGGTACTGCATAGGGGAGACTACAACTGGTGCCACTATTTAAGGGGCACTGCATAAGGGTTACCACTATTGGGGGCACTGCATGGGGGGTGGACTGCTATTGGTGGCACTATATAAGGGGCACTGCATAGGGGTACCACTACTGGGGGCACTATATAAGGGGCTTACTACTGGGGGCACAAGGGGCATTGCACGGGGGGACCACTACTGGGGTCACTGTATAAGGGGCACTGCATAGGGGGATCACTACTGGAGGCCTGCATAAGGGGGTTCTCTCGCACACGCACGTTCTTGGGCACCCTGGCTACACGCTACTCCTCTGCCAGGGCCGCCTGCATGCATTTGCCCCCCAGGCTAAAAGTTGCCAGCCAGCCCCTGCCTTTCGCTGACAAGGTTCCCGGCTGCACTAAACACTCTTTCGAAGTACACACTGGAGGGGGGGCAACTCAGGTAAAATAGAGCCAGTTTTTATAGGGGCCTCCAAATTGCCTCTTTTTCCTGCCAGTACAGGTACGGACTGTCTGACATGCCTACTTGGATGCTGTCACTGATGTAATCCTTTAACAGACAGATGCACGCTTGTCGCTGCTGCTTTGAGGATGCAGGTGCGGCTACAGCCCACACAATTCACAAAGACAGAAAAAAAAAAAAAAATTATTGTTTGTGGAGCGCACTTTGAGGGTTACACCACCCTTTAACAGACAGAGGCACGCTTGTTGCTGCTGCTTTGAGGATGCAGGTGCGGCTACAGCCCACATATTTCACAAAGACGGAGAAAAAAAAGAAGAATTTTTTATTTTGTTTGGAGTGCACTTTGGGGGTTACAGCACCCTTTAACGGACAAGCCAGCCGGCCCTTTACTTATGACACAGGCGCACGCAGTCGCTGAATGGCGAAAGTGGCCAGAAATTTTTCGGGCTACCCAAAGCGTCTCCTGCACGCCCCTGTCGCTTTTTAGAAAATTCTGCATCACCGAGTTTATTGTGTGAGCAAAACATGGGATGTGCTGGAATTTGCCCAGATGTAATGCCCACACAATATTGGTGGCGTTGTCAGATATCACAAATCCCCAGGAGAGTCTAAGTGGGGTAAGCCACTGGGCGATGATTTCCCTCAGTTTCTCTAAGAGGTTGTCGGCGGTGTGCCTCTTACTGAAACAGGTGATACACAGTGTAGCCTGCCTTGGAACGAGCTGGTGTTTCTGAGATGCTGCTACTGGTGACGCTGCTGTAGTTGCTGCATTAGGTGATACATTTACCCAGTGGGCTGTCACAGTCATATAGTCCTTAGTCTGCCCTGTTCCACTTGTCCACATGTCCGTGGTTAAGTGGACATTGGGTACAACCGCATTTTTCAGGAACTGAGGACACTTTTTCTGACGTTTCTGTACAGTCTCGGTATCTCCTGCCTAGTGAAGTGGAATCTAGACGGGATTTGGAACCGGGGACACACTACCTCCATCAATTGTCTAAATCCCACTGCACTAATGGCGGATACCGGACGCACGTCTAACACCAACATAGCAGTCAAGGCCTCAGTTATACGTTTTGCTTCAGGATGACTGCTGTCGTACTTCATCCTCCTCGCTAAGGACTGTTGGAGGGTCAATTGTTTAGTAAAAGTAGTGGTGTTCCTACTTCCTCTCTGGGATGATGAACAACACCACCCTTTAAGAAATGAGCCAGTCAGTTCTTTACTTATGGGACACAGGCGCACGCTTGGCGCTGCTCCTTTGTTGATGCACGTGCAGCTACAGCCCACACAATTCACAAAGACAGAAAAAAAAGAAGAATTTTTTATTCTTTGTGGAGCGCACTTTGAGGCTTACACCACCCTTTAACAGACAGATACAAGCTTGTCACTGCTGCTTTGAGGATGCACGTACAGTGCAGACAATTCACAAACACAGAAGAAAATGTTTTATTTTTGTTGGAGTGCACTTTGGGGGTTACAGCACCCTTTAACGGTCAAGCCAGCCGGCCCTTTACCTATGACACAGGCGCATGCTTGGCGCTACTTTGTTGATGCATGTGCAGCTACTGCGCACACAATTCACAAACACAAAAAAATATATTTTTTTATTTTTTTTGGAGTGCACTTTGGGGGTTACAGCACCCTTTAACGGACAAGCCAGCCGGCCCTTTACTTATGGGACACAGGCGCACGCTTGGCGCTGCTTCTTTGTTGATGCACGTGCAGCCACAGTGCACACAATTCACAAACACAGAAAATATTTTTTTATTTGGTTTGGAGTGCACTTTGGGGGTTACAGCACCCTTTAACGGTCAAGCCAGCCGGCCCTTTACCTATGACACAGGCGCACGCTTGGCGCTACTTTGTTGATGCACGTGTGGCTACTGCGCACACAATTCACAAACAAAAAAATATATTTTGTTATTTTTTTTGGAGTGCACTTTGGGGGTTACAGCACCCGTTAAAGGACAAGCCAGCCGGCGCCTTTACTTATGGGACACAGGCGCACGCTTGGCGCTACTTTGTTGATGCACGTGCGGCTACTGCGCACACAATTCACAAACACAGAAAAAATATTTATTTTTTTTGCACTTGGGGGGAGCACCCCTGATAGACAGAGCACTCCCTGGACTGGGACACTGCACAGGACTTTGGAGTATACACAGCCCCTATGGACAACTAACTGCACAACACAGTCCAGCCAGCCGCTATGGACTTTGGAGGAGTGGACACAGCCCCTATGGACAACAGCAGCACAGCACAACACAGCCAGCCCCTATGGACTTTGGAGGAGTGGACACAGCCCCTATGGACAATAGCAGCACAGCACAACACAGCCAGTCCCTATGGACTTTGGAGGAGTGGACACAGCCCCTATGGACAACAGCAGCACAGCACAACACAGCCAGCCCCTATGGACGTTGGAGGAGTGGACACTATGGACAACAGCAGCACAGCGCAGCACAGCACAGCACAGCACAACACTACACTACACTACACAGCCCAGCCAGCCCCAACTCCCACCCTCCCTCTTCACTGTCCACAGCCAAGTGAGAAAATGACGCCGACGCGGGTACCTTATATAGAATCCAAAACCCGCAAGACCCAGAAGGCATGATGACATTTTGCCTCGATTTCAGATCCAAGTCAGGCGGGAAAAGTCGAGCCTGACTCGGATCGGCCTCGGATCAGGGGGCTCGGGGGGGTTCGGATTTCAGAAATCCGAACCCGCTCACCCCTAGCAGAAACTAGTGCTACCACAAGTGTAGTGGGCAAATAATAAATGACGATGTAGTAATGGAACCTCAGATATTGCTGATACAAACAGAAAAAACTGCAAAGTGTAATAAGATCAGTACTACAGGTTAGAACCAGGAGGTAAAGTGATAGTGTAACCGAGGGGTTATTGTCAGTTTGCTAAAATACAATATAACATTTATTATTAATGCCATTAAGTTGTTAAAACAGATAATATCACAATGGATTACCTTTATTTCTATACCCAGTGCATTTCAACAATACTTGGTATCGCAATGTAGTGCCTGGGTACTTGTTCACCTGTAAAAGACAATGCTACAGAACTGTTAAACAGCTAAAGGTGGGTATCCACTTGCCGATAATGAAAGACTGAACGATATCATTATCGTTCAGTCGTTCATTATGCTGTGCAGTGTCCAGAGGCGTTTCTAGAGAGGAGGGGGCCAGTATGCAGGGTGTGCGGTGTGCGATATGTCGATCAGTGCAGGCACCCTCCCTCATCCCAGAACATTCTCAACCTGACGATATTGTCAGGTTGACCATCACATTCAGGCGATGAGTGATGCCAACAACGACCAGCGGGAGCGCGCATCGCTGGTCGTTACCGATATATCCACTGATTGATTAATGAACGATAACGATGTCGTTATTGTTCAATCGGCCATTTATATTAGCAAGTGGATACGCGGCTTATTAAATGGAGTGTATAGTAGCCTGGGCTCCAAATGGTCCCAGTAGATTTTCACCTAGCACAATTCAGGAAGACTTGCCAAGGGGGAGATGTACTAAGCCTTGGAGAGAGATAAAGTACCAACCAATCAGTTCCTAACTAATTTTTTAAACACAGCCTGTAAACTGACAGTAAGGAGCTGATTGGTTGGTACTTTATCTCTCTCCACTGTATCTCTCTCCTAGGCTTAGTACATCCAGGCCCATAGTGTCCAAGGGTCTGTAAGCTCCTTTATAATGAAGATGATAGATAGATAGATAGATAGATAGATAGATAGATAGATAGATAGATAGATAGATAGATAGACAGACAGACTGTCATCGCCTACCCACTGTAATGGACAGTTGTCTATTGACTGTGGGTCTCATTCAGACCCGCTCGCGAGCGGGTCGATGTTACCCCAATGCGCATGCGCACGACGGAGGGAGCTCCCTCGTGCGAATGCGCGAGACCCGGACAGCGACAGCCAAGCTGTCGCTCCGGGTCTCGCACCAAAGGGGGCGTGCTGTCGATGGTGACTGACAGCACGCCCCCCTTTGGTGGGCGTGCCGGGGGGCGTGGTGGCCAGACGGAGGTGTTCCCATGGGAACGCCTACCGTCTGGATCCGGCCCCACTGACATCACTAGTGATATCAGTGGGAGTGATTTTGGCTCTGATAGAGCCAAAATCACTCCTGGGCTTGCGGCAGCGAGACCCTACCGCAGGGTCTCGTCGCAAGCCCGATGGTCGCGATGGTCTTGACCATCGCGACCATCATCATGGACGCTCGCTATAGCTGTGGGTGGTCACCCACAGCTATGCGAGCGTCCAAGAGGCCGCTCCATTTTCAGGTAGGAGGGCCCTGATTCAGAGCGAGCGCTCTGGTCAGAGCGTCCACTCTGAATCAGGCCCTGTGTCCTCTACCACTTTTGTTCCATCTCTAGTTTATTCAAATTGGCGATGGTTAGCGTACTTCTACAATGCATTGGGGTCTGCTCATGCTGCAGCGTTTGGGGGGCAATGCAGGGGCGTGGCTGGACTTTCCTGGAAACAAGGGCATCACCCCCGTTTTCCAGAAAGGACAAGGACAGGGTCTGCATCAGTGAATGCAGATCTCCAGGCCTCTCAAGTGACTAAAGGTGTGTACTAGAGATGTGCGGTTCAGTTCACCAGAAATTCGAATCCACCCGAATTTCGTAAATATGAGTCACGGTTCTAACCTCCTTAGGAGATCTGGGTAAATCCGGGTCACGGTTCTGATCTTTTTGCGGTTCGGAATTCGGATTTTAAATCCGAATTTTGGGTTTTGGATTGCAGAAATTACATGATTTTAGCTGTTTTTAACACTTTTAATCTATTTTTTTTTTTAATCCAGATCCAAAACCTAAACCAAAACACTTGAGGGTAGTTTTGCAAAACCAAATCCAGATCCAAAACCTTGAAGGAGATACAGATATAAAACCAAAACACAGGGGTAAGCGCACATCCTAGTGCATACACATGGTACGATATCTTTGAACGATATGAACGATAACGCTATCGTTCAACTGATTCATTTTTATGCAGTGAACGACCAACGATGTGCAATCCCGCATGAACGATAACACTACTTATGATCGTCCATGCGTACAGGCCAACTTGCACGATATTATCAACTTTGCCTGTTCAGAGATGTGGCAGGATGACTTTACTGAAAGATATCTTTCAAGTTGTTGGTGGTACAGATCCAGGGGCGGTTTGGGATGGAAAACCAACCCGGGAAATTTCTGGAAGCAGCCCTTATGGGGGCGGGTCTGTTGTGGGGGCGGGGTCTGTGGAGGAGGGCAGGATACTCCCTACTCTCCATGCCACCTGGGGGAGAAGGGTCGGCAACAGAAATCTTGGTGAATGATACATCGTCCATCCCTCTGCACTAGGTACAGGCCAGTGAGTTTGGAAGTCTTTTTTTCTTACCTATATGGCGGGTTCTCTGCAACGGGGAGCATCTGAAGAATTTGAGCCTCACTGGGCAGCGTCTTCAGCCGGTATTCACTATTCATGTAGATCACACTGTCTGGAAGATGCCTGTTTACGTAGAAATATAACCAATGTCATCATCATAACTAGATAATGTAGAGTAACAGCAGTTTTTGTGCAGGGCAAAATGTGAGTTTCCCTGATCAAACAATTTCTATGTCTTTCCAGGGCCCCCTGTGTTACTCCAGACCCCTTTACGGCTCTCACTCCTCAGGTCCCCCTGTGGTTCTCCAGGCTCCCTGTGAATCTCCATCTCCAGGCCTCCATGTCTCTATCCCCCTGCATCTCTCCATACCCAAGCCCACCTGTAACTCTCAGCCTCATTCCCCCAGTCCCATTGTGTCTCAGCCTCATTCCCAAGAATCAGTGTGTCTCTCAACCACATTCACTCAGACCCAGCGTGTCTCTCAGACTCATTCCCCCAGACCCAGTGTGTGTCCCTCAGCCCCATTACCCCACTCCAGCCTGTGGGGTCTAGTTACTAAGCAGTGTTAGGAGACAGAGTGAAAAGTGATAAGTCTGTGATAAGGTGCCAGCCAATCAGCTCCCAACTGTCATCTCACAGGCTGTGTTTGAAAAATGACAGTTGGAAGCTGATTGGCTGGCACCTTATCACTTTCTTATCACTTTTCACTCTGTCTCCTAACACTGCTTAGTAAATAGCCCCAGTGTGTGTCTCAGCCCCATTCCCCAGCCAGAGTGTGTGTCTCAGCCCCAGTGTGTGTCCGCCTCATTCTCCCCAGCCCCAGTGTGTGTCAGC
The DNA here is from genome assembly GCA_031769625.1 of Taudactylus pleione. Lineage (NCBI taxonomy): Eukaryota > Metazoa > Chordata > Amphibia > Anura > Myobatrachidae > Taudactylus > Taudactylus pleione. The sequence goes on along the minus strand of JAUIMM010000042.1, from coordinate 95,572 downwards.
CTCATTCCCGCCCGGACCCACTGGGTGTTAGCGCCATGTCCCCCCAGCCCCAGTGTGTGTCTCACCCCCATTCCCCTGCCCCAATGTGTGTCTCAGCCCCAGTGTGTGTCTCGGCCCCAGTGTGCGTCTCGGCCCTAGTGTGCGTCTCGGCCCCAGTGTGTGTCAGCCTTATTTCCCACAGCCCCAGTGTGTGTCAGCCTCCATGTCCCCCAGCCCCAGTGTGTGTCTCGGCCCCAGTGTGCATCTCGGCCCCAGTGTGTGTCAGCCATATTCCCCACAGCCCCACTGGGTGTTAGCATCATGTCCCCAGCCCCAGTGTGTGTCAGCCTCATTCCCCCCAGTCCCAGTGTGTCAGCCTCATTCCCCCCCAGCCCCAGTGTGTGTGTCGGCCCCAGTGTGTGTCAGCCTTATTCCCCACAGCCCCACTGGGTGTTAGCGCCATGTTCCCCCCAGCCCCAGTGTGTGTCTTACCCCCATTCCCCAGCCCCAGTGTATGTCTCATCCCAAATGTGTGCCAGCCTCATTCCCCCAGCACCTGTGTGTCAGCCACATTCATTCCCCCCTCCCCTAGTGTTTGTATGATCCTCAACACCCCCCCCCGGCCGCTGCTGCAGCCCCCGCCGCACGCAACTTACCTGCAGCTGCTCTTGTTGGCTGCCTGCTGCAGCGCTGCTTCTCTTGGCCGCAGCACTGTGCTGCTGTCCTGGGCGCGTGGAGTCGGGCCCGGGTGCAGAGGAGCCGGATGGAGGCGGATCCATCAGTGGTGACTGACAGGCTCCGCAATGGCTTGTGGGAGGACCTGTTGCGGCTGCGCAGCGGCTCTCCCATCAGCCTTTTTTTTTCTACCAGTAGCTGTGTAGAGCTGCTCGATCGGAACTGTGCTCCGATCGCTGCAGCGGGAGTGGGTAAGTGTTGGGAGGCTGCCAGCCACTGTAGGGACCGGCCCAGCGGGAACCTGCCCGGTGTCCCAGGCGGCCCAGTCTGCCCCTGTACAGATCGTACCATGTGTATGCAGCTTAAGACCCGGTCAGGCTGCAGTAAGCTTCAGCATACACAGGCTTGCCAAAAGAACATTCATCGCAACCGATGGTCGTGATGGTGGCGATGGTGATCACAAGCTGCGAACCCGGTCGGAGCGCTGGGATCGCAGATGCAGCAAGGAGGTGTCAATTTCTTACAGGCACCTCCTGCGGACTTAGCATTGCAGATAGACGAAATTGCATATTTGTGTGCGGCTCTGCAGTTCTGTCCAGCTCTGAATCAGGCCCATAGTTACCAGACCTGTTGTTACTGTGAAATAAATGGAATTCATAAACTATGTATTTATAATAATTTTTTTTTCTTCTGACAAAATCAACCAGCGAAGGCTCAAATGGATCCGTTCATTTACATTTGAATAATGAGTGTTCATTTATATACTAAAATGAATTCAATTATCTATATTTCTTTACAAACAATGAAGGTTTCTTTGCTCTCTGCTATATAGAATATGCTTCACTAAATCACTTCAGATGTGTCAAGGACGAATTGCTGGTGCTAAGTAGCTCCACACTGAGCTGTGCAATTATCTTCCTATAATTACACACCCTGCTGTATTTTATTACCTACTTTATTACCCAAGCAATTAATATGTAGCAATGCCAATAATTAAAGGTTAAGGATATAGAAGTTCTTTCTTGAATAGCACAGGAGCTGGAAAGGACTCGGCCAGACACTGAGTTGTACTATTTGCAGGAATGATCAGGCCTCCAGGACTTTAGCTGTTACTGAACTCACAGTGCAGGTTTAGGGCACAGAGTACAATAGCTAATCCTTCCCTGGCAGGGCACATTGTTCTTGTGAACTGGAGAATTAAGACCACAGGAGAGCGACAGTTCATATGGCTTATTCAGGAAGCGTAGATCCTATAGAGGGACAGTGGGTATGCCCAGAACTGCTCTGCGAGACGGCTCTGACGATTTGGAGCCAAGCAAATTAATTTTAAAAAAATGCAGAAAAGGAACATTTTATATAAATGAAGCCTATTTGTTGCAGAAGGATATACTTTTGGCTGATGTGTGTGTGTCACAGGTTGTACATTTACGTATCCTATTTGCTATAACTCATATTAGTTATAATCTATGCATCTCTATGCCAGCTTTATTTCTGCCTAAACTTTTCAGGTTAATATAATATATCTGCCAACATGTGTAGCACACCTGGTGTCACTGTCCGAGGGGGTGACACCAAAATGCCGGCACCTACCCAGTGTTCAGGAGTCGGGCACTGCACTGTGATGTCATTGTGCAGCTCCCAGCTACTGAGGATGAGCCAGTGGGGAGGGAGAGTCTCTGGGGGCAGCCCAACATCTCAGGGAGTGTTGGGCACACCCCCAGAGTGATGAAAATGGACTATATAAAAGCGCCACCTTGTTCATCTTCCCATCTGCTGTGCTGCACAGCAAATGGGACGATACGATGATTTATCCTTGTGAACGGGCAATCGGGCGTACACACTGCACGATCCATACGCTGTATTGTGTAATCTTTACCCAGTTTTACATCTGTCAATCTGTCTAGCCCAGTCTGTGGTGTGAATTTATGTTTGATACTTATGTACGGATTGGGTATGGGATGCCGGCACTTGGCATGTCGGCAGTCAGAATCCCGATGCCGGCATCCCAACAGGGTTATCATACCAACAATTGTTGGTCGATATGCTAGCCCTCCCTCTTTCCCTACCCTAACCCTCCCCCCCTAATGCCTAAACCTAACCTCCCCGCACCCTAAACCTAACCCTCCCCCTTAGTGCCAAACCCTAATCCTCCCCCTTGTGCCTAACCCTAACCTTCCCCCCAACCCTGTTACTTACCGGGATTCTGGCACCAGTAAAGTAAGCGTCAGCATCCCAACCGCTGGGATGCTGAACACATCCCCTATGTACTTATGCTGTGGTTGTCCTTGTGTACTGTATTTATGCTCTGTTACCCTGTTACTACTTTACCCTGCACAGAACTGCTTGCAAACTGGTGGCAGAACTGAGTTTTTTAAGCACACATTCTCCCACCTCATGTTGTCACCTGTCTCCTCCTGCTAGCAGCTGCTCTCTAGTTATGCTTAGATCCACACACACAGAAGACATGAGGGAGATGTATCATATGTGAAGTGGAGAAGTTGTCCATACAGTACTATAATTTATCTAGCACAATCTATAAAATGACAGACAAAAGATGATTGGTTGCTATGGGCAACTTCTCCACTTTGTCTCTCTCTGGGCAGGATGTATTAACCCCAAAAATTCAATCAAACCTCCAAAAAAAAATGCTGTTTTCTGAGGTTTACTGCAATCCACATATGCATTAAAGTTGTTCTTTGGGCTTCTTACTGTAGAACTGCCCTGAGAGGAATCCGAAGGATCCCTATCTGACCCCTGCACAGACCGACAGCCCGTATGCATGTATGAAAACGCAAAGGACAGCTCTTATCTGAAGAGCTGTCCTTTGCATTCTTATTCATGCAAACAGCGTTAATAAATGGAGCTATGCATGCGATAAATGGAGGGATGTTTGATACATTGCCCCTTGGAAGGAAATGCTGCTGTTATTGGGCATGTGTAGCAGCTCCGTTCCGTCCCTTATGTCCACATTTCTTGTAAAATCGTATTGCAGTCGAACCTGAATAAGTGGGACCTGGATATGTGGGAAACCTCTATTACAGGGACTAATTGGGAGATCCCAACATTTTTGCACCAGAAAACCTGTTAGGGCTCTTTTTACTACAATCCGCATTGGTAATGCAGATTGTAGTGTGATATTATCGACTGAATTCGCATTGCGAATTCAGGCAATATCACAGGGATTTACTACAAATCCCTTGCAGGGACAGAGCTTACGATAAAGCTCTGTCCCTGCGAATCCCCTCCGCAAACTAGTCACGGTATTTTCGTAAAAAAAAAACATGACAAGTGCCCCGCGCATGCGCCGACCGTCCGCCGCTGCTACCTCCCCTGGTGTTAAGCCCTGCCTCCATCACCAAGCCCCGCCCCCCGCGATCGTGGACCCCCCGCAACCCCCCCCCTCCCTTAATTACACTTACCTGCATGATCCGGCTCCGGTGATGTCCTCCATGTCCTCCAGTCAGCTGACATCCCATACTGCACTGGGACCCTGTCAGGTGATGACCGGGTCCCAGCGCAGCATGGGAGATCAGCTGACTGGAGAGAGGACATCACCGGAGCCCCGAACTCCGGTCCCTGGAGTCAGGTAAGTTTGAGTTTTTTTGGTTTTTTTTAGCAGTGTATCAGCTTGCAGTCTGTTTAGACCACACAGCTTATCACTGGGGCCGGCTCGTGGCTCTGCTCTTCCCATCAGAGCGGAGCAGATGTCCGGTAACCAGGGGAGACCCTGGATAACGACACCTACAGGTGGCGTCATTATCACAGGGCCTCCCCAGGTATTTTTTTCACAATTTATTTTTAGCAACTTTCATCAGATCACATTTCCCATTACAATTATGAGAAATGCGATCTGCTTACTAAAAATAAGTGATAATTAGGGGTTGGAGTAGAATTTTATGAATTCTCCTCCAATTGCCCTTTAGTAACTGTAGGTTATACTAAAATAATGTGAAAAGGGTGTGAAAACACCCTTTTTCACTTTATTTTAGTAAAAATAATGTTAATAAATAGAGACCTTAGTGAGACTGATTTTTCTCGATGATTAGGAAAAATCACTTCTATAACTGAGACCATTGCTGTTTGAACCCCTTTAAGTGAGATTAGTGCAGTTTATTAACCTCTATAAATGAGATGACCGCCTTTAGAACCTCAGTAACTGGGATTAGTGAGAACTTCTTAAACACTTCTTGCAACAAAAACAAAAATATGAGTTACCCATGTGAACTTTGGGGATTAGATGGCATCCATTATATACATGTCATTTTAGGACTGATAAACAATAAGATGGTATTTGTGAGAGATACTCAGGCGTTAAACAGGAGAGGGAAGAGAAGGTGAAACTTCCACCTTGAGGCACAGACATTTTACATTACTCACCTGGGAGCACATTTTATTTCTACACCTATATTCCCACCTCACTCTTCAGCACAAATTTATGCTAAAACCCCAATCTACTTGTGATCCTTCAGTTCTGGGAAATAAGCCTCACAGATTCTCTCAGTTATACTCTTGTGTAATGTAAATTAGCAAAATGCTACCAGCTGTATTTCTGTTTCTTATGGTGACCTAATTTTGTAATTACTGCATGCTACACACATCCCTTCCCTCGGGTGTACACTTTATATAGTTACCAATCCTATACACGTACACAACAAAAACCAACCCTTGGCATAGGACAGAGGTTCCCAAACGCGGTCCTCAAGGCCCCCCAACAGTTCATGTTTTAGAGATATCCATGGTTGAGCACAGGTGATTTAACTAGTACCTCAGTCAATTTGATTTAACCACCTGTGCTCAACCATGGATATCTCTAAAACCTGAACTGTCGGGGAGCCTTGAGGACCGTGTTTGGGAACCTCTGGCATAGGGACAAACAATGTTGTCCCGAAGGCATAGCATTTTGATTTGGGATGGGAGGGAATTTTTAGGTGATCAATACCTGCCAGCAAAATGAATTGGAATCCATCTATGGGGTACTCCAACCTTTATATGCAAACCTTGCATATAAATATTGGTACCATAGGGGAAACATTTCCATAGAAGATGTTTATGACCCTGGGGGGCCATCTCCTCTCATTTCTTCAACTCCAAGATAAATTTAACACACTTCTTCATGTTCCTACATACCCACCACTACATTCAATCACTAGTTGACCCTTTTTCTACCACCCCTACCTCAAACACTATGCTTGAGGTTCTTATGTTTAGTTGCTCTAATAAATTTAGAACCTGGTATCTTTACCCAGATTTTGTAGATGCAACCACCTCTCCTTGGCCTGCAGTTTCCAAAGCGTGGCAACTTTAGATACCAGGCTTGTCTGAGCTTGAGACAATAGTGTCTTATACATCAAAAAATTTGCCCGCTTTCAAGTTGGCCAGACAACAGGAAACCCATACTTGTGTATTAAAGAGAACTTATGTTTCTCCAGCCCACAGGAAACACTTTGATGATACTGATTCTGGTGCATACCTTAAATGCCATTGTACTAATACTTCCCTGTCCCATAATTCATGGTTCTGTCGAAAAATCAGCATGTTTTGGTATAAGTTTCTTGATTATCTAACTGTGTCTCTGAAAATTACACTGCCCAAACAAGCTGAAGCACCCCTCTTTGCTCACTTCTCCTCATGAGAAGCGAGCTATCCCTTAGGTTCATTCATCTCTATATTATCTGAGATGGTCATGGTTGGCAAACAGATTATCATGAAATATTGCATTTCCTCATCTTACTCTACCCTAGGTGAGTGGAAAACTGCTTTAATGGAAGTCCTTTACCATGAAAGGCAAATTTCTACCTTTAACATTGAAAAATGGGCTGTGGTATTTCATAAGAAGTGGGAGGTCTATATTGATAGTTTATTAGCTAAAACTCAAACTAATATTTGGACAGTGGAAACACAGAGTGTTTGCGGCAGCTTACTTGATGTGACTGATTCTGATCCTGATTGCTGTATGTCTGTCTCCTGATTCCTTTATGTCTGTCTCACCTCCCCCGGTCCTCCCTCCTCTTCCCCTCTGATGCAGGGCCGTCTTTACCTATAGGCTAAATGGGCAGTTGCCCAAGGCCTCAGGATTCCAAGGGCCCGTGGCCGATAGCACCCTTATCCCCCATCGCATATCTGCCACAAGAGCCGGCCCTAGGCATTCAAGTCAAATGCCTAGGGCACTTTTTTTAATCACGGCACCCTAGAGTATCAGAATTGTTTTCACGGCACCTCTAAGCCAAACGTTTGTTATTGAGAAATTCAGAAAAAATTTAGTAGAGTAGTAAAGTGAAGTCAATTGTTACCTGTCATCCATAGGTTCAGTAATGTGGTTGTGGACAGGTTTGAGCTTCTGTTTGTCCACATATTTACATTACATTAACCATAAATAATTAGATTTGGTGCTGGACCACCAACCTGAGGCACCCCTGCAAGTGTCCTGAGGCACCCCAGGGTGCCACGGCGCACAGTTTGGGAACCACTGCCTTAGGGGCATTCCGCAGCTCGGGCAGCAGTGATCGTGGAGCTATTGCCCGTGACAATTAAGGGCAGTACTAATAATGAGTCAAACTGACTCATTATTACAGTACTCTGAGTTTGCACTGTGGCTGGCTGGGGGCTGTACGGTCCGTACTGAAGAAGGAGGCGCCGAGTTTCTATGGCCGGAGAAGGAGGGGGGCCCTCCCCTTCCTATCCTCGCTCCGGCTCTACCTGAACAGGCTATCACTCACTAGACTACCTGAGGCCCAGCCCCTCCCCCCGAGTCCCCACCCCCTCCTCTGTCTATTTTACATGCACACTTCTTTCCCTGCCCGAGACCCCACCCCCTAACACCGGGTTCCTGCCTCTATCTCTCCAGTCTCTTCTCTTGCCCTCTGTCATAGTCTCTCCTGAGTCCTCTCTCCTTTCCTGTGCCATGGAGTCCAGCCGCAGTAGGGACAACAGATCCTCTTCCAGGTAAGTGCTAGTGTCATCTAGGGGGTGGTATTTGAATGCAATGGGGATGGGTGTATTTGCTTTTTTTTCTGGGAGAGGGGGATGTGGGTTGGAGTGTGTTTTACTGCCTGCGGTGGGGTGGTGCATTAATGTAGTGTGTATATGGGGGAGGGGTGTATTAATTTTATGTGTGGGTGTGAGGGGTGTGTTATATGTTATGTATGGTCACTGATGTTCTCTGCAATATTTGGCACTCACTGCGGCTCTCTGCATTAAATGGCGCTCATTGCAAAGCTCTCTATGATATATGGATCTCACTGCTACGCTATCTGCATTATATGCCGCCTCTGCATCATATGGCTCTCACTGCAACGCACTCTGCATTTTATGACCTTTAGATGTGTATGTTTTATGGTATATTCTCATTATTCATTCACAGCAAGTGCTATGTTATCTGTGCTTTCAGTAAATTTTTTTAAAATTACCTTTTTTTCCTGTCCTCCACTGGAAATTTAGAATATAATGTATGCTCACAATTTGTTCGAAATTTGTTATACTGTACATGTTCAGACTGTGACTTGTGTTTTTTCCTGTAAATAACTGTTTTTCTGCTGATAGCCAACACCCCGCCTCCCCCCGGCACAGCCTCCACTGATAGCATCCCATCTCCTGCAGAATATTGTTTAATAGGGACCCCAGTGCATTGCTTTGCCCAGGGGCCTGCACTGCTGTTAAGACAGCCCTGCTCTGAAAAACCCCACACTTATCTTTTAGCATGTTTACAATCCTTTGGCTAGTGTGGGATGTGACAATGGGATATTATTTCTTGTATTAAATTGTGTTGTACTTTTTTCTTTTTTTCTTTTTGTCTTTTACGGACTTTGTATTCATTGCATTGTATGTGTAATTATATTGGGTTATTCAGCATTTGAATAATTTGTGCTTGGACATCGGATAGTCCAATACTCAACGCAGACAGACGGACTGGGAGTGGCAACAAGATGAATCTCTGAGAGAGCTCACCTGCTCTGTAAGCAATAAAAAGTGTCCTCTTTTCTACAGTACATTTCCAGTGCTGATCCACCAAGGCCGGGCTCTACACCTGCAAATGCCACATACCCCACTGACACGTATTTTGAACCCACACCAAAATATGTTTACTCAGCTGATAACAGATGCATAAAACAGAACATTATACATGATACACAAATTTATACGACCACTCTAGTAACCTAGAGGGCAGGGTAGGAAGGCGGAAGACCAGATAAATCCTTTAATCAAAATTTCCATAACCTTTGGATGTCTGTTTCTTTAAAACTCTGCGGGCGTAAGATATGGATCAATAGACTACCTCAAAAATTAGCAAGGAGATAACTCACTCAGTTTGTAAAGACCTGACTACAATGTTGTTTTAATAATTTAAAAAAATGTCATCCCTTCTTTTCTGTGGAGGAGGTGTCTATAGTCGGACAAAGGCCACACCAAATGGAGAAAGGCCCCAATAGTCCAAAACGTATTGTACAAATCACCTCCAGCACTTCCAAGCATCTCACCGACCTGAGTTAAAGAGCAGAACCAAGAGTGAGCATGTCTGTAACACCCACAGTGGTAAGTGCCAAGCAGAGACCGGACCAGCAGTAAAGCCTGCTACCTCCGCCACAGCCGCAGCAGCTGCTGCAGAGCTGCTGTTAGGATCTGCGGTTAGCAGCTCATCTTGATTGCAGTTCCCAGTCTTAGTTGCTACCAGGATACTGCATTTTTTCCTGTCTGTCTGTGTGCTGATCTCATGTGTTCATTAATTATTGTCTGTCTGTGTGCAGTATCAGCTGCACACTAGTTAATTGTCCTGTCTGTGTGCACAGGCCAGGTGCACACTAGTCTATCATTCAGGAGGCTTGCTCTGATTGGACCCTGTATCTGTAAAATTACAGCCAGCCATTCACTCCATGCCAGTGATAGAGTATTCATGTTTCCGGTTTTGGCTTAGTCTCCTGTCACCCAGTTGAGCTCCAGTTCTCTTGTCTATTGCATTGTGTTATTCTGCCGTTAGTGTCATCTTGGCAGCACGGTTCGCATACCTGCCCTCTGCTGTTCGTGTCATCCAGGCCGCATGGACAGTACTCTGTGTTCTAAGTACGCAGCCCAGTGTGCGCTGCTTGTGTCAACCCGGCGGTACAGGCCGCATTACAGCATCAGCTGCTTGTGTCAACCCAGCGGCACAGGTCGGACTACAGCATCAGCTGCTTGTGTCAACCCAGCGGCACAGGTCGGACTACAGCATCAGCTGCTTGTGTCAACCCAGCGGCACAGGTCGGACTACAGCGTCAGCTGCTTGTGTCAACCCGGCGGCACAGGCCACACTCCAGCGTGTTCAGTACGCCATCCGGCGTACCAACACCAGTGACTTTATTATTGTACAGATCTTCATCTGCCACATCTTGCCAAGCTTATTCAGCCCTCAAGGCTGCTGCACGGCCCAAAGGCCGCACCATATCCTACAGACCACTGGCCACAGCTAGCCAAGATATACCAGCCCTCCTGGCTGCTGCATGGCCCAAAGGACGCTTCATATTCTAAGGTCCACCGGCCACAGCTAGCCAAGATATACCAGCCCTCAATGCTGCTGCACAGCCCAAAGGCCACTTCATATCCTACGGCCCACTGACCACAGCAAGCCAAGTAATTCCAGCTCTCAAAGCTGCTTCACGGCCGCACTAGCCAAGAAATTCCAGCCCCCAAGGCTGTAGCGGGACTATACCCTAAAGGGTCACGTACGTGGCATAACAGCTGCTTGGAAAGCCTGAGAACAGAAGACCTACTCCCGGTACGTACCTCAGGACAATTACCTCTATTTCCCCCTTCAAAACTTTTTACCAAGTTCATCCATTACCTCCCCATCCCCTTTCTCTGCACCCCCTTCCACTTATGTTAAATGTATATTATTGTATGAACTGCCAGGAGGCTCCTGAATCTCGGGTGCTGCTCCCAACCACCGGGAAGAACATTTAAGCTTTCCGGGGGCTGACACGCGTCCTCCCAGCGGCTCCCACTTCTGGAGTAAAGGTGTTGGTCTGGGCGGCCGATGATGCGCTTTGTGCTGAAACACGGCATTGTAGCCACACAACCCACTTAACAATGACGGTGATCTTGACATTGTATAGAGGGGGGTGGGGCCACGATGCTTCAATCGCACAGTCATACCGCCCCTTTATGCCGGGAGTCTCTTATATGTAATATTTATTTTGCAATCATTTAAACTGTTAAACGAACATAAATTAATGGGACAAGTGGTTCCAAAAACTGCTTAAGATGATCTGGGACTAAAAGTGTAGAATGAATGTTATGGCTGGAAAAAGCTCCAGATCCCATGTACATCCTGGATAATTACTGGAACCCTTATTCAATCCTTATCAAGTAGCAAAAGCAAGGAAATAAATTAGCAAAGGAAACCAACTGAAACAGATAAGAACAACATGGAGAATAATTAAATATACTGGTGAAAACATGGGAGAACCTTGAAAATATTGGGTGTCTAGTTCCACCGGAGCCATTAATACCACAATGTTCTGTTACCCACCAGCAAGAATGACACTTTCTACTAAAGTAGCTTTCAGGCCATTAATTATTATTATACTTCCGTAGGTTATAGTTCTCTAGAGACACCATCTAGCAACATAATAAGTGCTTTATGGTTGGTTGATGATAGTATGAATATTTTATGAATTCTAATAAAGAAGAGAAAAATGACAAATTGGAACATTTCTGAGGACGTTTTTTTCTGACACAATTTTAATGTTTCTTTGGGAGCTTTGTGTAATCGAGCAAAAAGAGCACTTGAGGTATGAAGAATGAGAGTCAATTTTCCAGATAAAGTAGCAGTGCCTGAGAAGTGGAGGCCATTGGCCCAGGCAGTGACATTTTGCTCACAGAAGAATATAATCCAAAACTAGTCCAGTTAAGGTGTTTCCTCTTACTCGCAATAAGCACATAGGTCACTAACAGCACAGCTCCCAGTGATATCTGCAGCACAGTGAGTGACATCCTAGTGTAAAGCAGGACTATAGAGTGACAGATCAAATAGATTGTATCTCAACATGGGGGTAAATTTACTAAGCTCTGAGTTTGGTCGAGTTAGCATTCTCGGGAGAGTTTGGCCATTTTTTGCAACTCGAAAATTTACTAACGTCAAACTCGGGAGAAAATTCTTGTCAGCTACAGGAAAGCTCGGGAGAGATTGCAAAGATGCTTCATTTCACCATCGGCCAAACTCGCAATACTTTTCCCTAGTAAACATACGATTTGGGAATTTACCAATATTCGAGTTTTAAAACACTCAAGAGAACGGACAAAACTCGTGCCCAAATTCGGGAAACAAATTCACATGCCTGTGAGCTGCGTGTTTTGTAGTGTGATCCGTGTATGTTTCTGCCTGTAAATAATCAAAAAAGGGTTAAATATTAAAAAAATAAAATAAAATGGGGTTCCCCTCCAAAAGCATAACCAGCCATGGGCTCCATGTGCTAAAAATACGGGGGACAAAATGTGTAGGGGTCCTGTGAATTTTATGAACCAGCACTGAGCCAGTCCTGGTTTTTAAAATACCGAAAAAATGGAGTGGGGTTCCCTGGATTTTTAAAACCAGCACCGGACTCAAACTAGCTGGAGTGTAATGCCACAGCCAGGGGACTCTTCCACCGGCTCACCCCTTGACAAAGCATTAACATCCCAATAGTCAGCCCAGGGGAGGTGGGGAGCCCCCAATAAAGGGGTCCCCCCTCTCCTGAGCACCCCAGCCCTGGGCTGAAGCCCAGGGCTCTTCCCTGCACCCCTGGCAAGTGGGTACAGGGGTAATAGTGATAATAATAAATCGCTACTATTGTTTTTTACAGTGGGACTACAGGTACCAACCTGCCTGCCCTTTGGCAGTTGTGGAACTACAAGTGCCAGCAGGACGGCCGGCACCGGTACCCCACTATAAAAAATATAGTAAAATAATGAAAGTACACACACACCCTAGAAAATATAAGTTTATTGCACTCAAAAGAGAGTAAAGAGTTCTAAACATCTTCTGTATCACCACTGTATAGCTTCTGCATCGCCATTGTAAAGACACTGTATCACCACTGTAACGAGCTTCTCTAACACCACTGCAAAGAGCTTCCGTATTACCACTGCAACACCACTGTAAAGAGCTTCTGTATTACCACTGCAACACCACTGCAAAGAGCTTCTGTATTACCACTGCAACACCACTGCAAAGAGCTTCTGTATTACCACTGCAACACCACTGCAAAGAGCTTCTGTATTACCACTGTATCACCACTGCAAAGAGCTTCTGTATTACCACTGCAACACCACTGCAAAGAGCTTCTGTATTACCACTGCAACACCACTGCAAAGAGCTTCTGAAGCACAACTGTAACAACACTGTAAAGAGCTTCTATAACATCAAGATGCTGTATCACCACTGTAACACCATTGTAAAGAGCTTCTGTATCACCACTGTAACACCATTGTAAAGAGCTTCTGTATCACCACTGTAACACCATTGTAAAGAGCTTCTGTATCACCACTGTAACAACATTGTAAAGAGTTTCTGTGACACCACTGCAAAGAGCTCCTGAATCCCCACTGTTTCAGCATCTTGATTAAAAAAAACAAGCAAACATACATCCCCATCTGTAAATCACCATGATTATGTTCAATATATTCATATCTCACTAGAAATGTCTTTAATCTGCACAGGGCAGTTACAGTAATAACACATGCTGACATACATCCACTTATAATTCACAGAAATCAATCGTAAGGGCGTTCAGGGCTATCCAATGTATAAACCCGATATACGAGAAATTGAATATAACGTACTGCAGTATTTATACAATGCGCAACAGTTCTTAAGAAATGCCATGCAGGTATGTCTCTATTCCAATTTAGGTTGCGGCTTATGTTAATAATAATTAAAAATAACATTAAAAATACCATGGTGAGCTAATCACAATCAGTTTGAGATGGATATATGGGCATCCCAACACGTTTCCTTCCAATATGGACTTTATTAAGAGTATCAACCCTTGATAAGTTCCTTACCGGGACAAAACGCGTTGGAATGCTCAAATATTCCACAATGATTTTGATCAGCCCACCACACAAACACCCCGCTGTCCCCACACCAAGTATAGAGGCTGTTGGTGCATTCTGCACCAAGCACACTACAATGCCCAGCAATCCCTTTATGCTCCAGGCTGTCACTGCAATACTGCTGGTGGGATACTTGAGATCACACAGTGTAGCTGATGTAGTTATTGTGTTAACCCCTACATTACCATTACTGTATTCCTGTACCTGCTGTTTACCAAATGAACCCAGAACCCTGGTTAAAAACTCTCTGTGTGGCCTATCAGTCACTTTAACATCTGCTGTGTACCCTATTGTGACCGCCATCCCAATAGGCTATAAAAATCAACAGCTCCAACCCAGCTATGGCACTGCTGTCCAGGATTTTTCTGCTCATCTCCACAGGGCTGCAGCTAGGGGGGATAGAGGGGCACATGCCCCTGATGCCGGATTTAAGGGGACTCTCTGCCACCGGTTAATTCATACATAGGGTGTATCTCTTTTATTTTAAAAGTGGCAGATGATGGCGCCGCTCTGGTCCACGGGCCACTAGTAAGGATTGCAGTGGGAGGGGGAGGTGAAGGAGGTGGCTATGTTTCGGCAGGGACCAGGGTACGTACTGGTACCTGGCAAGCTTCCCAGAAATCACTGCCGGTTTCCATGGCAGTGGCTGCAGGCCACGCATGCCTGACACCTGGACATGCCTACGTCACGACATGTAATGTAGGTTACACTAATTAATAGGCCAGCCAATGCGGATTTATGGGTAGGCAGTGCAGGTGGTTTAACCCATACAGAGAAGAGTTTCTAGAGTCAATGTGTGGCACCACGTGCAGTGTGCTCACTGAGGGATTGTTTAAAAGAGGAGCAGGTAAATTGGTAAGGGCTCAGGTTGGAGTGACACATAGGGGGCTGGCTGGAGTGACACATTGGGGATCTGGAGAGTGACACGTGGGGGAGAGCTGGGCTGGAGTGACACATGGGGAGATCTGGGCTGGAGTGACACATGGAGGGCCTGGGGAGTGACACATGAGGGGAGCTAGGCTGGAGTGACACATGAGGGGGCTGTTATAAGGGGCATTACTGTGGCATAATGTGTTATAAGGGGCATTACTGTGTAACATAATGTGTTACAAGGGACATTACTGTGTGGCATAATTTGTTACAAGGGGCATTACTTAGTGTGGCATAATGTGTTACAAGGGGAATTACCGTGTCACAAAACCAAACACCCTTTTTGGGAGCATGCACGCCTTCGGCACGTGCAGAAGAGCATTCTCTCTTGGGTTTTTTTTGTTTTTGTTTTTTTGGGGGGTGGGGATGCAAAATTACTACCTTGCCCTGGGAGACGAAAATCCTAATTTTGGCCCTGGCCTCCAGCCTTCATCGCCAGTAGCTATCCCAGCAGCAGCGCTGCGCAAGCTACTGGGAGAGCTGCTGCTGGTGGCAGAGGCTTAAGACGAGTAGAATCGGTCACCATGCTACCAGACTGGAGGCTCCAGAGTCTGCTCACCGCTGTTGTAGTGCTGGTAAGACCTGCACTGCTGCTGATGCCTCATTGAGGTGCGAGGGGAGGAGGCACACACACAGCGGGCAAAGCCAGGGGGCAGTGCTGGCAAGAGGGGTCTTAATTGCACTAGGCCCCCTGAAGGCTTAATCTGGCCCTGAACCTACATTTTTAGACTTGCTTTAAAGTTAAATACCTAGACAACATCTGCTGACAACCCACTTCTACTCAGAGGATCAAAGACCTTCACAGAGAACAACATGGAAGGGTGAGTATAAACCCTTCTATGCATTATAGAGGAGTCTGTTAAGAGCCTGATACTGTGTTCATCCTCCCTTGAGCTGCTGTGATATAACACGAGGCATGGACGTGGATAAGGTTTGACTTTGGTGGATAGAAGCTGTGCACATTGAAATTGGAGTTTTGATGGACTGATTTACACACAAGTTGGGATTTACCAACTTGTAAACTGTAAATTGTGACTATCGGATTGGTCAAAACAGGACTCAAACAAGCAACATGGACTGGAAGTCTTGCAATAGTTTATGATACTTATGGAGCGTACACACGGTCAGATTTGTCAGACTTGTCAGATTTGTCAGATGAACGACTGAACGATTAAACGATTTGAACGATTTGGACGATTTGACCAAAGTTTTGAACGATTTGAACGATTTGAACGATTGAACGATTTTTGACTGCATTAAAATGAATGGAATCGTCCAAGTCTGACTGCAAACCCATCAGATGTCAGATATCGTTATCTGACAAACGGGAACGCGCATCGTTGATCGTCCATCGTTCAGGCATGTCAGATATGAACGATTTTTCATCAGATATGAACGACTGAACGATTTTTAAATCGTTATCGTCCATATCTGAAGAAAAAATCTGATCGTGTGTATGCACCATAAGACATTTGAGACACTCGTACAGGAGCAATACCATTTAAGACTCCACACAGTTACAAGCCATAATAACAATTGCCATTATTAACATAAGCCACATCCTAATACGGAATAGAAACATTCCTGCATGTTATTTCTTACAAACTGTTGCACATTGTATAAATACTGCAGTACATTTATTTTCTCATACCTGGCTTATACATTGGATAGCCCTGAGTGCCCTTATGATTTATTTCTGTAAATTATACCTGATGTGAGGAGCGAGACACCCCACATATTCGTGGCTAAGGTTATTTCTGATTTTTACCTACTGAGTGCTGTGATAATATTCTGTATTACAGTTTACATCCACTTACATCCTGTTATGTTTTATTTATTAATAATTTATTACGTACCACTTTCATCTGGTACAGTAGGTGCTCTCTAGAATAAGTTCACCATACCACATATGAAGAATGAATATTATCCTTTAGCAAGGCAAAAGTTTTTAATTCACTTTTCCACATACTAATGCCTCATATATGGTGTAGATGTTCCATAAAATCACATTCTGCATTGCAGTTTCAATGTATATTCTTTAATCTTGCAAACTGATATTGTAACCTATATCGCTTAGTTGCTCCATATTGCATGCAACAAAATATTGATATACTAGCTGGGATACTCTACGTTGCCCAGGTGGAAAAAGGGATCTTGAAGGCATCTGCAGCCTTCATGGTCTACATTTTAGACCAACATTGGAGACCATGGCATATGAAAATGTGATTGGAGAAAATTAGTATCTATCAGTGCAGGTGCAGTGTGACAGTTGATCCTCCGACTCACTGCTCTTCCGTTGGAGCTCTGCCTGCCCCCTACTGGTACATATTAGCCTGTGCCTTCAGATCAGTGCAGTTTTAGGCACTGGAAGACATCCTGCATGAACTTGCTTAAACCAAAATATCAAAACCGAAACTCCATGGCCCACTTGGCGGGCTCCATGTACACCTCCATGGCCCTGAAGAACTTCAAACATAGCCAAAAACCTAATCCTTGTCAAACTACACCACCATGCCACATTGGTGGAGCTATGTACAAAACTCTGGCCACATTTTCTCGCTTATTATATATATATATATATATATATATATACAGTCAAGTGCATAAATATTGGGACATTGACAAAATTTTCATATTTTGGCCTCTATTCACCACCACAATGGCTTTGAAATGAAACAAACAAGATGTGCTTTAACTGCAGACTTTCAGATTTAATTTGAGGGTAATTACATCCAAATCAGGTGAACGGTGTGGAAATTACAAAGTTTCTATATGTGCCTCCCACTTTTTAAGGGGCCAAAAGTAATGGGACTATCAACTCAAAAGCTATTTCATGGACAGGTGTGGGCTATTCCCTCGTTATTTCATTATCAATTAAACAGGTAAAAGGTCTGGAGTTGATTCTAGGTGTGATATTTGCATTTGGAATCAGTTGCTGTCGACTCTCAATATGAGATCCAAAGAGCTGTCACTATCAGTGAAGCAAGTCATCATTAGGCTGAAAAATCAAAACAAACCCATCAGAGAGATAGCAAAAACATTAGGTGTGGCCAAATCAACTGTTTGGAACATTCTTAAAAAGAAAGAACGCACCGGAGAGCTCAGCAACACCAAAAGACCTGGAAGACCACGGAAAACAACTGTGGTGGATGACAGATGAATTATTTCCCTCGTGAAGGAAAACCCCTTCACAACAGTTGGCCAAATCAAGAACACTCTCCAGGAGGTAGGTGTATATGTGTCAAAGTCAACAATCAAGAGAAGACTTCACAAGAGTGAATATAGAAGGTTCACCACAAGATGTAAACCATTGGTGAGCCTCAAAAACAGGAAGACCAGATTAGAGTTTGCCAAACAACATCTAAAAAAGCCATTACAGTTCTGGAACAACATCCTATGGACAGATGAGACAAAGATCAACTTGTACCAGAGTGATGGGAAGAGAAGAGTATGGAGAAGGAAAGGAACTGCTCATGATCCAAACATTCCACCTCATCAATGAAGGATGGTGGTGGTAGTGTCATGGCGTGGGCATGTATGGCTGCCAATGTAACTGGTTCCCTTGTATTTATTGATGATGTGGCTGCTGACAAAAGCAGCAGAATGAATTCTGAAGTGTTTCGGGCAATATTATATGCTCATATTTAGTCAAATGCTTCAGAACTCATTGGACGCCGCTTCACAGTGCAGATGGACAATGACCCGAAGCATACTGCAAAAGCAACCAAAGAGTTTTTTAAGGCTAAAAAGTGGAATGTTATGCAATGGCCAAGTCAATCCCCTGACCTGAATCCGATTGAGCATGCATTTCACTTGATGAAGACAAAACTGAAGGGAAAATGCCCCAAGAACAAGCAGGAACCGAAGACATTTGCAGTAGAGGCCTGGCAGAGCATCACCAGGGATGAAACCCAGCGTCTGGTGATGTCTATGCATTCCAGACTTCAGGCTGTAATTGCCTGCAAAGGATTTGCAACAAAGTATTAAAAAGTGAAAGTTAGATTTAGGATTGTTTAGTTTGTCCAATTACTTTTGGCAACTTAAAAAGTGGGAGGCACATATATAAACCGTTATAATTCCTATACCGTTCACCTGATTTGGATGTAATTACCCTCAAATTAAATCTGAAAGTCTGCAGTTAAAGTACAACTTGTTTGTTTCATTTCAAAGCCATTGTGGTGGTGAATAGAGGCCAAAATATGAAAATTCTTTCTATGTCCCAATATTTATGCACCTGACTGTACATATATATATATCATAGATTGAAGTGCAGCTGTAAATTCCTTCATGGAGTTGTTCACTATTTACTCTTCCTCTTGGACCCCATTCCATATTTCATCACCCTTTCCAGAATATATTACCTCCTAACTGCATTGGTTGCTTTACTTTTTTTTTCTGTTACTCATTTTTTTGTAAGTATCTCTTGTCTGTACCGCAATACAAAATAAAACAGACTAAGATTAGAAATGATCCCTTTCTGGACATGAGAACGATACAAATATTCTTCATAAGTTTTCCAGACAAACATTACAGTGTGTAATGGGCTGATGAAACTCTGGTCCCATGGGTAATACCATACCAGTAAAATGATACATTTTAGGGAAACGATTCATTATTTGGGCCAAAACACTGTTGCCCCCCAGTCCATCCCATACGGTGTTCATATATGACTGAATTATGTCCCCTTTCTTGCCTTTCTCCTTCTTATGGCTGTTGGTCATATCACATACAACCAGGGCCCCGTGCAATTCCCATCATCTGCTCACAACCTCATTCCACCCCAAAACGTCCAATACACTTTGTACTTCCAATCCCACCAACCTTCTCGACATTTGTCAACTGCCATCCATCCTCTTTTCTTCATATTTTGTCATTTATCACTCCCCAGGTCTAGTTCCCAGTGCTAAAGCAACTTTGCTGCCTTTGACCAGACCTCATATTAGAAGATTTCAACATTCTATCTGACACCCCCACAGTCTACTCTACCAGAAATCATCTCTCACTTTTTTCTTTGGTGCATCAAAATGGACATGATCTCCTACCTGTCAGGATCCTGACTGTAATTATGGCTTACATCTGCCACTTGTCCTGTGAATCAGGATTGTATGATTTGCCTGGGAAGTTTGCTCAGCATGCAGGCTGCAACACCTGCAGTGTTAGCATGAGACAGTGCTATTCCTTCCAGGATGATTATTAACCTGAGTTTTCTTCTGTCTGTGAACTCTGCAGGCACCTGATTAGAACTGTGGGCCTGATTCAGAGCCGGACGCTCTGACAGAGCGCTCACTCTGAATCAGGGTCGGCCCTCTGGTTTTTCAGAATGGCCTCCTGGCCGCTCGCATAGCTGTGGGTAACAACCCACAGCTACAGCGAGCGGCCATGATGATGGTCGCGATGGTCAAGACCATCACGACCATCGGGTTTGCGACGAGACCCTTGTGGTAGGGTCTCGTTGCCGCAAGCCCTAGAGTGCTTTCGGCTCAAACAGAGCTGAAAGCAGTCCCACTGACATCACTTGTGATGTCAGTGGGGCCAGCCCCAGACGGTAGGCGTTCCCATGGGAACGCCTCTGTTTGGGCAGCCACTCCCCCAGCCCGCCCACTAAAGGGGGCGTGCTGTCACTCAACATCGACAGCACGCCCCCTTTGATACGAGACCCGGAGCGACGGTTTGCCTGTCGCTATCCGGGTGTCACGCATGCGCACGACGGAGCCAGCTCCGTCGTGCGCATGCGCACTGGGCCACCATCGACCCGCTTGCGAGCGCTCAGCGCTCGCAAGTGGGTCTGAATCAGGCCCTGTATGTGCAGTCCAAATAGTAGTGCTGGTCTTGAACTGCAGAGATTGAAGATGCAATTGTTCTCTGTGCATGATGTTTCCTCTACACTTCCATAGCATGCTAGTACTCAGGATGCATGCCAGAGTTCCCTCCAAAACTCAGTATGGGTGCAGCCGTGTTGGACTCCTGGCTCTCCTCCACCACTCAGGGTGCTGCTCCCAGACCACCTGACCACATCAGCCAATCCCTACGAAACCCAGGGTATAAGTATCCTGCTCTGAAGCATTATGTCCCTGAGCTTCATCGCTGTTAGACCTCCAAGGCTCCAGCTCCCTGGCTTATTGTCTATGGTTCTTCTATATAGCGGTGATTTCACTCCAACTCCAGTTGCTAAGTCCGGTCCCACTCAGGCTCCAGTTGCTAAATCCTGTCCCACTCCAGTTTGTGCTATAGTCCCAATCCGCTCCAGTTTGTGCTAAAGTCCGGTCCCAATCAAGCTCCAGTTTGTGCTACAGTCCAGTCCCAATCAGGCTCAAGTTTGTGCTCCAGTCCGGTTCTAATCTGGTCCCAGTTTGTGCCTCTGTCTGGTTCTAATCCAGTCCCAGTTTGTGCTCCAGTCCAGTTCCAATCTGGTCCCAGTTTGTGCTACATTCAGATCCTTGCCTGATTCTGTTACAGTACTGTTCTGCTGCCAACATCTACCCATACCCAGCCAGTACTGTGTGCTGCCTCTATTGGCTCCTGCTATGACCATCCATGAGAAAGGGCAGGTACCTGTTTTTCATCTTCATTAAACCTATTCTTCTCTTCTAGAACTACCCTGTCCTGCCCAATTCCTCTAGACACGCAACCTACAGCCTGCACAGTTTCCCGGAGCGTCCTAAGGAAGCCCCGCCCCTTCTGCGTGATGTCATGGCATTACATTTTGGGGGGCAGGGCTGGCAAGCTTAATGTCGGAAACGACCAGTGATGCGCGCTCCCGCTGGTCGTTCCCGACATCAATCATCGCCTGAACATGCTGGTCACTCTGCTGATAACGACAGTTTGGCCATGTTCAGGGATGAGGGAGGGTGCCTGCACTGAGTGACATATCGTTCAGTGTAGGCACTATAGGGGATGAGGAAAGACTGTACGATTACAATGTTGTAATCGTACTGTCATTCCACTATCTGCAAGTGGAAATGCAGCTTTAGGGGTCTATTTACTAAGCAGTGTTAGGAGAGTGAAAAGTGATAAGAAAGTGATAAGGTGCCAGCCAATCAGCTCCCAACTGTCATCTCACAGGCTGTATTTGAAAAATGACAGTTGGGAGCTGATTGGCTGGCACCTTATCACTTTCTTATCACTTTTCACGCCGTCTCCTAACACTGCTTAGTAAATAGACCCCTTAGAGAGAGATAAAGTGGAAGGAGATAATGTATCAACCAATCAGCTCCTGTCATTTCACAGGCTGTGTTTGAAAAGTGACAGTTAGGAGCAGATTGGTTGGTACTTTATCTCCATCCACTTTATCTTTTTTCAAGGCTTAGTACATAGACATCTAAGTATATTCATGTAGTATTCAGTTAGCAGTACTTGTTTTTTAGGTTGTTAGTGTCTTTTTGTTATTACTATTTATTCATTTTAAAACCTGTCCAGTCTGTGAAGAAGAGAAAAAGCTGCAGATGAATTATAAGGAGTTAATATAGCAAAGCAAATTTACCAATCTACTCGGCTTACTATAACATGGTTTGTTTAGCACATAGTTGTGGTGTCTCCATATATTTTCTGCATTTTCAAAATAAAACACAATATTCACTAAAAATAAGCTGTAAGTCTCTATGACTGACCCCTTCAGCTGCCTGCCACAGTAACCACGGTAACTAGATAAAAGTAAGTGAAAAGGGTCATGCATCAGTTTACATGGTAACAGATGGGAGGCATGACTGCATTACAATATACAGAGTATTTAGCAATTACATAAAGCTGGTGGGGTCAGATGCATAGGAGATACTGCTACATTACATAGCTTTTGCCACATTAATGTGTCTCTCTTTTAAATCACATTATATGCAGAGTGGGAGTTTGAATCTACTGACACCAGCAGACTCTAAAGGTGGTCACACACATAGCGATATTTTACACGATCTGGCCGATTCTGATGCATCGGAACGACAGATCATGTAAGATATGGCCAAATCGTGACTAAATCGTGAGTCCCCACTCACGATCACGATGCGATGCGCGTCCTCGCTGGTCGCACATCATATCGTCAGATCTGCCGTGCAGTAGGACAGATCAGACAATCTAGGACGCGATGCACTGTAAAAAGTCTGGATGCAGGAGAGATCGTATGAAGATTGGACACCAAATCGTGTGCAGAGCTGCCGGGGAGAGTTTCAAGGCAAATCGTACACATCGGCTGATCGTGAGCACATCGCTATGTGTGTGGGCACCTTTAATGGTTTCTATAGAAATATAAAATATTGTTCAGCACGTGAGTGAATGTAATTGTGTACGTGGAGGGGATCTTCTTGTAGGGAACCTCCAGAAGTGTACGGTATGTCATTGTTCATTTACTATGATTACTATGGCGACAACACCTCATCAGTAGGATAAAACTAACCTGTCTCATGACGGTCTAAACCCATCTCACGTTCCCTATTAGTAGGTGAACAATCCAACACTTGGTGAATTCTGCTTCACAATGATAGGAAGAGCCGATATCGAAGGATCAAAAAGCGACGTCGCTATGAACTCTTGGCTGCTGTATCAACTAAATTTTGCTCAAGTTTTAATTCTGCTTCTACATTATCTATGCAATGGGATTGGTGTAGGATCTCCACCACTATGTGGGGTGCATCCGTTATGGGGCCCTGAGGACAGGTCATGTCACCCTCCTGAGCACCGACAGCAGAGTGTGGTCCTATTCTGAACATACATACTATGTGGCCTAGCGATGCACTGTTCCATCACCTGATAGGCAGTCTATCTCACAGAAGATACAGGAGAACGTGTTAATTATTTGGGCACCACTTGACTCCACCCACCTGATATTCCATGGTGCTTTGCTTCTCTTGATCATGAATGGGGAGCTTAGATAACCAATTTGTCAGAAGGACATAGTAACAGACTGAAGGCCTCATTTATCAACAGGTTTTTTCTTTCACAACGATAAAACTCATTGCGTATGATAAATGGTGCTCCAGCCAATCAGCTCCCAACTGTCATTTTTCAGAAAGATGACAGTTGGGAGCTGATTGGCTGGAGCACCATTATCATACGCGAAGAGGGACTGATTCAGCAAGGAACGCTATTGCGAATGTATAAGCAGTTGGCCGATTGTTGCGTACCACACATGGATATGCATTGCAGTGCACATGCGCAAATGCACCACTGTGAACGCTCTCTGATCATGGAGACCACGCAGAGCCATTGCAGAGTGATTGACAGGCAGTGAGCGATTGGGGGTGGTGACGGGGGGGTGGTCAGAGAAACACAGGTGTGTCTGACCGTTTGAACGCTGTTTGCCATTGCGATTGCATACACAGCTTGAGTACTCTCTGCGTGCAACGAGGTTAGCAATTTCTAAGTAAGGTCAGGGCTGCTGTAATTCTGCGTGAGGGACCGATGGTACTCGATGTTACCAATGTTTGTGAAGGTTTGCAAAGTAATACACATAGAACCTAATATACAATTACTAGTACTTTCAATGTTCCTACATTAGGTTAATTGTTGTTCCCTGGTTTATTTTAGTAACAAAGGAAGAACGTTTTTGTTTTGAAATCAAACAGCAAGATTCATCCTGCTTGACATGAAAAGAGAATCTTTCCAGATGCAGCGATTTAAGTTTTGGAGACTTATGAAGACCAGTAATGAGGGGACGTGGCCTGGCAGCCTAAGATGGAGGACACATCTTAGGGCAGCTCCGCTATGTGCCAGCGTCCAAGCAGTTAAACAGTTGTCTCCCTGCCCCTGAACATACTGTACCGCTGATGCTTCTTTCGGCCCATTCAACAGCTGTCCAGCATCACACCAACATCTAGAAGTTGTCCTCTCTCACAATCGAACCTACCCATGCACACCTGTAAGGGCGCTCGCTACCTTTTTATAGTGGGATGAAGATGGAAGATTTACAAGATATAATGTCCAATAATATCAGTGTATAAGCCTTATCTAAGGCATAAGTAGTAATTGTATTGTGTTGGTGGTGCACCCTGGATGCATTTGTAATATTCAAACAAGGACCCTAGAGAGAGGGGGGGGCACTCTTTTTGAAAATTAAGTTTAAAATATAACTTTTAATATGGTATGTTTATAATCATCAAAAAAGACTCTCCCAGCATCCCTTTATGCACACAAGAAAAAACATTTTTTTTTATCTTATTAAATGTTATAAAATGAATCCCACTCTATAGGTGCACATGGATTGTCCTATACCAAGTCAGATTCATCCCTGGTCAGAAGGTGACTGATAATACTTACAAAGTCACTGATATCATCCTTCTGGCTAATGAGGTTGCTCTCTGCTAAGGTGGTAGCCCTCAACACAGAAAAGGCCTTTGATAGTGTAGACCGAAGCAGTTCTTCTCTGTACTTTAATCCCTCAGCTTCTGTCCTCGCTAACAGGTTCACCTCTACTCCTTTCTCTATCCACAATGGTACGAGGCAAGAATGCCCCCTATCCCCTCTCCTCCTCGTCCTGTTAATGGAGCCTCTTTGCACCAGGCTGTGTTTGAACCCTACCATAACTAGGGGTTCCTGTTGATCATAAATTGGCTCTATATGCAGACGACATCCTTCATAGGGTCACAAATCCCCATATCTTGCGTCTCTCCTTCTTCTCATAATGGACTGTTTATGGTCAATTACTGAACTTCAAAATAATATCAGATAAGACAGAGATCCTTCTATTAAACTTTACCCCCCTCCCCCTGCACTCCAAACCCTCAAGTTTACATTTAACTTCCGGTGGTGCTCTTCCTCTTTGAAACATATAGGTATACAATCTCACATCTTCCTACGATTCCTTCTTCTCAGTGAATTTTCTCTGGCTGCTTGCTTCCATAAAAAGAGACCTTATGACATGGTCTGGCCACTTAATTTCTTGTATCAGACGAGAAAATGTCATCAAAAAGAATATTCTTCCTCATTTCCTCTACCTCTGTCAAACTTTCCCAATTTCTATTCCCTCCCTTTTCCTGACTCATCTTCAGCGCTCGGTGGGCCGGAGACCCAGAGTGTGTCTCTGAGTCCTATGTAAATATTCTAGGAATGGCGGTCTAGAACTACCTTGTTTTCAGAAATATTACTTAGCTACCAATCTACACTCAAGCGGTCTTGGCTCATGCTGACTCACATCTCCGTCACTTTCTTTCTCCATATCTCTCATCTGGATCCCACCTAACATTCCTCCCACCCTACGATTTACACTCCTTATATGGGATTACTGTGCCAGAGTTTTTAGACTGCTTAATAACCTTCCTTTTATGTCCCCTCTATGGAACAATTTCACCTTCCCTCCAGGCCAGGATCTCTAAACTTTCAATCCCTGGATCAGAAACAATGTTAAATTCCTCCGTGACCTCTCTCCTCTAGTCATATTGTTCTCCACCCTGCATGATAAATTTGGCCTTTCTTCTTCGGGGTCCATAGGGATCCACAGGGATACCATGGTTAAAAGACCAGGCATCAAACAGTTAAAGCTTTGGTTCCCAGAATGCCCTGGGTCGTCCTCCATATATACCCCACCCCTAGCCATAGGTCTTCAGTTTGTTTGTTTGGTGCGGCAGGACCAACAGGCAGTCCTTAGCTTTTTATTTTATGATTTATTTTATGTTTTGTTGAGTTGGCAGTACCAAGCATCTGTATCAAGACGCACATACTGCGACTCAATCTATGTCCGCCGGGCACAACATCAGTAATTGTGCTGGAGATTTCTGCGGGTCGTGGCTGAGCTTAGCTAGCAGCAATGCTGCGACCTTGACTGCACCGTATACTCAGAGATGTCAGGTAAGGCGATTCCTCGCTTACGGGAAATCGTGTGCAGCAGTCCTTGCTTCTGGTGTCAGAGACGCACCAGAAGCCGCTGCTGTCAGGACCAGGGATTGTCTGCGTTCTTACTACACCAGCCGGGGTTCTATCCTCTGATGCCAAGGATCGTCAGCAGACGCATTCTGTTGCCACGAGGCCAGCGTACCCAGCTGGTTAATGCAGCTATGGGGTGGTAGGTGCTCCCCCGGCAGCTCCGACCCAGACGCAGTCTGGGCTGCTCCACCTAACCTCCACGTATATGAGATGCTCACGGTCCACACTCAGTGCACCCGGTAGCTGTTGGTCTCAGGAGGGTCTGGGTTAGTATCCCTGTATACCTCTCCCTTGTTTAAGGTATACGGTGCTCTATGTCCTAACATTCCTTTGCGTTGCTGTAGCTGATTTAGAGCCAATTGTAATTATATTACATGTGCATTGTATGTTTGCCAGCTACTGACTGATACTAATTTTTTATTTCTATCTGTCAATTATAACTATCACTGTTATTTCTTTCTGAGTATTTCACATTCATTGAGATTTTGTGAAGGCTGTCACATAACTTTGCGATTTTGCATTTACTTTGAATATGTCAAAAGATAAAGGGAGACAGGAGGGGGAGCCACCTGTGCTGGTTTAATGTAAATCATGTACAACTTGTGTCCTCACATAACATACATGAGGGTTTGTGTGTTGTCTGTTATAAAGAGTCACCTCACCAGGCCGATTTACCTGTTGTTGGACAAGAGCCATCTTGGGTTGCCTTTTTGTCCCAGGTTATGATGCAGGTGGTGGATCGTTTGGCTACTCCGACGATGCCTCCTTGGATGGGGTGTCCACATATTGTTTACACTTCATATTTATTCCTAAATATAAAAGATGTTGATGTCCATTCTAGTCAGAGTATGGCAGCATCTAATGTTGATAACAGACCGGTAGTGACTAAAGCGCCTAAACGCAAGTTGTCTTTACCTCAGTCTGCCCAACATATGGATTCAGTCGCATCATCAGAGGAATCTGATAATGCACAGGACTCCTCTACAGGATTTACTTCTGGGGAGGAGGATCATCTATCTACTGTGGATGTTACTTATGTAGTGAGGGTGGCTAAATCAGTCCTAGATATTCAGGATGATGAACCAGCTCATAGTAAGAAGGCTCCAATGTTTAATCACCACCTGAACGTGGTCAAAATGGAGTTTCCTGTGTCTGAACAGCTCACTGAGCTTATCAAGGAGGCATGGGGTAACCCTGATAAGCGATATTATGTAGATAAGAGAATAAAATCATTGTATCCCTTCCCACCTTCTGTATGTACTAAGTGGGAGATACATGAGCATCAACAGTAGGAGGTAACGCATTTAATCAGAAATGCTACATTGCCTATTCCAAAAGCGTCTTCGCTGAAGGTTTCCACAGATAAAAAGATTGAAGCCTGTCTTAAGGCAATATTTTCATCATCTGAAGCGGTTACCCGTTGAGCTACAGCTGGAGCCTGGGTAGGCAAAGCTGTTGAAGAATGGATTAAGGCATTTGTAAACTCTCGACCAAAAACTTGGTACCAGAGAACAGATGATGAATATCTCCCACATACGGGAAGCGGCTTCCTATCTGGCAGGAGCTGCAGTGGATGCTGGAATTTTAGCTTCTAAAGCATCAGCAGCATCCATGGTAGCACGCAGGGCTCTTTGGTTAAGATCTTGGAAAGTTGATACAGGCTCAAAGAAGGCACTGGAAGTCTTACCTTTTCATGGAAATATACTCTTTGGAGCAGAGTTGGATAACATAATTACTACTCTGGTGGCTTCAATGTCAGCAGGTCTGCCATCAAAGAGTAGAGCAAGGCAGGTTTCTTTTCAGTTGTTCCATACTCAGAAAAGAGCTAAAGGACAGACTTTCTCTAGGTCGACTAGTTTTCATAAGTCAAAGCAACAAAGTAAGAGGTCTGGCCAGGCAAGACGTTCAGCATTTCTAGATGCTCAGACACAAAGGGTGTTTCTGCCCGTGGATAAGATTGTGGCCTTATCAAAGCGGATACACATGCTGCTATGCAAGCGAAGAGTATCCATTCTGTCAGCAATGCAGGTGCTGGGATCAATGGTATCGACCTTCGAAAAGGTGGGATATGCTCAGTTACATTCCAGACCCCTGAAAAGGTTTTGATTGTCTCCAGGTGGAACAGACAGCATCATTTAATACGGTCCCAGATGATATTTCCCACTCCAGAGGTTTGTCACTCCCTCCTGTGGTGGCTAAAAAAGGAGCATCTAAACAAAGGGCGCCCGTTCTGGAATCCAAATGGACTGCTTCTCACCACGTATGCGAGTCTGCGCGGATGGGGGGGCAGTGACAGGTCATCACACCTTCCAGGGGAGATGGACAAATCAAGAAAGTCGTCTGCCAATAAACATTCTGGAACTGCAGTAAGATGGGACTTCAAGTTGGCGTATCTCTTTCCTCCAATTTCCCTGCTCCGAAGAGTTCTCAGGAAATTCAAGCAGGAAGACTGAACAATAATACTGGTGGCTCCAGCTTGGCCCAGGCGTCATTGTTTCACCGACATACAGAATCTGTCGGTAGACACTCTGTATCCTCTCCCTCTGTAGAAGGATATGCTAACGCAGGGTCCCTGCCGACATCTGGAGTTGATCCGTCTGGCTTTGATCTTCCATCTTAAAAGCGAAGGGATTTTCCAGTTCTGTAATTCAAACGATGCTTAGAGCACAGAAGCCTGCTTCTGCTCGCATCTATTACAGGAGTTTGGCATTCTTTTGGTCAATGGTGTTCTCATAAGGAATATGATCCTAAGGTGTTCTGGATTTCCAGGATACTGGCTTTTCTGCAGGCAGGGTTAGACAATGGTCTCCGCCTGGCCACTTTGAGAGTGCAGGTTTCTGCACTGTCAGTATGGTTTCAGAAGAAGATTACTTCATTACCAGATGTTACAATTTTTTGTTCTGCGAATTTAGCCTCCTTTTGTTCCACCGGTAGCACCGTGGGATTTGACTTTAGTTCTTAAGAAGTTACAAGCTTCCCCATTTGAACCTTTAGACTCTGTAGATTTGAAGTGGTTGACAGCAAAGACACTTTTTCTTCTTGCTAACTCTTCTGCTCGCAGAGTCTCGGATTTGGCAGCGCTCTCTTTTTGCTCCCCATTTTTGATTTTTCACCAGGATAAATCTGTTCTTCATACAAGGGGAGGGTTACCTTCCTAAGGTAGTGTCACGTTTTCATGTAAATTAAGAAATTGTTGTTTTAAGAAATTGTTGTTCCAGCTTTTCAGGCTCCAGACCTTTCTATAACTGAAGCCTCCTTGGATGTAGTTTGTGCTCACCGTATTTATGTGGAGCATACAAACTGTGTTAGAAAATCAGATTCTCTTTTTGTATTATATGGTTTTGACAAACGAGGATGGCCAGCTAATAAGCAGACTCTGACGAGATGGCTACGCATGACTATCTCTCAGGCTGATCTTCCTGTCCCAAGCACGGTAACAGCACATTCTACTCGGTCTGTAGGGCCATCGTGGGCAATTACTCGTGGTGCCTCTGCTGAACAATTGTGCAAGGCTGCCATGTGGTCTTCTGTCCACACTTCTTAGGTTTTATGCTTTTGATACTTTTGCCTCCCAGGATGCTTCCTTTAGGCGACAAGTTCTCCTTTTTGCTCAGGAACGTCCCCCACCCTAGGGGAACTGCTTCAGGGCATCCCCAGTGTCCCTGTGGATCCCTATGGACACCGAAGAAATATAGAGTTATGGTAGACTTACCTAGATAACACCTTTTCTTCGAGGTCCACAGGGTGCCCACACTGACGCACCTGGCTTCATTGGGTGATTTCCTTTCAGTCACAGATTCCCTCATCTTCTGTAAGGTTGTTTCTGGTGTACGATTGTTCTTCCTTCTCCTGCCTTTAGGCTTGTTAACTAAACTGAAGTCCTATGGCTAGGGGTGGGGTATATATTGAGGAGGACCCAGGGCATTCTGTGAGCCAAAGCTTTAACTGTTTGGTGCCTGGTCTTGCAACCATAATATCCCCATGGTATCCCTGTGGACCTCGAAGAAAAGGAGTTATCTAAGTAAGTCTACCATAACACTATATTCCCTCTAAATGTTTTTATCAATACCTCCAGCTTCGCCACTTTTATCCCTTCAAATTTGGTTCCCTCCGCAGACCTTAATATACTTCTTTGGAGACTTTTTGTCTCCAACATATGAATTCCCGAGGCCTCATTCCATCCCTCTATGGACTTTTAATTTTCCTTAACCATCCTCTACATACGCTCTGAGACACCTTACTTTGTCTTAAGTTAAATCAGACCTCTCACTTTGGTTGAAGATTTGTCCATCTGCAGTTTCTTTGTACTTTTTTGCATTGTCGAATTGATGCTGTAACATTTCTTTATTTAAAAAATAAATAAATAATAATCTAATTGTAACAGGATAATATTGACTTCTTCATCAGGAATTTAGCAATAATAGTGCAGGATATTACGCTGTAGTGTTAGCACTAGAAAAGTAATGGAGTAGAAAATGGTGCTGTGGTAGTAGTTATGGCGCTGAAAATGGAGCTGTAGTAATATTGGCACTGGTAATGTAGTAGTAATTTACTATAGTAATTGTTAGTAATGTCCATGCTCTCAACAATACGTAGGTAGAGCAAGTAGATCAATTAAGTACAAGTTTAGGGAACATGGGCATAATATTAGGTTAAAGTACCAACAACATAGCAGAAACTTTGCCCAGTATCATGAAGGCATCCCAGAGGATATTTCTATGGTGGGTGTCAAATGGGTCCAGGGTACAAAATGTGAAAATAGACATAGGCGTGTGCAGACTCAGGGTAGGGAATGGGCAACAATACCCTATCCTCCCCCCAGATATATGCTAGACCAAGATCACCAGGAAATGATTAATTTGATCTCCAGCTATATAAATCTGGACAGCTACTGCTTTCAATCAGTTTTGCAAAAGTGCACAAAACGCGTCAACTTAATGTAGTACTTGGTGTTCAAATCTAGAGATTGGCACTAATTGCAGTTAAAGTTAGTTCCACCAATGCCAAGTGGGACCATTGTGCATGGGCAGAGCTAGTGTGGAGTGCTGACACTCACAAAGCAGGCAAACAAGGAGCATTTTTAAAGCTAACACACTGATCGATTTGGAGTGACATCTATTGGTCTGTGTTTGGGACAGGAAACTGTGGTGCATGTGGATACAGGGGGTTATGCAGGATGCTCGCAAGCGGGTCGATGTTACCCCAATGCGCATGCGCACGACGGAGGGAGCTCCGTCGTGCGCATGCGCGACACCCGGACAGCGACAGCCAAGCTGTCGCTCCGGGTCTCGCACCAAAGGGGGCGTGCTGTCGATGGTGACTGACAGCACGCCCCCTTTGGTGGGCGTGCCAGGGGCGTGGCTGCCAGGCGGAGGCGTTCCCATGGGAACGCCTACCGTCTGGGTCCGGCCCCACTGACATCACTAGTGATGTCAGTGGGAGTGATTTTGGCTCTGATAGAGCCAAAATCACTCCAGGGCTTGCGGTCACCGAGACCCTACCGCAGGGTCTCGTCGCAAGCCCGATGGTCGCGATGGTCTTGACCTTCGCGACCATCTTTTTGGCCGCTCGCATATGCTGTGGGTGGTCACCCACAGCTATGCGAGCGGCCAGGAGGCCGCTCCATTTTCAGGTAGGAGGGCACTGATTCAGAGTGAACGTCCGGCTCTGAATCAGGCCCACATTTCCTAACAGCAGGACAGTTCCGATAATACTCTCTCTTCACTGACGGTGACTCTTTAAGTGCTTTACTAATCCTGCCTATTTACATCAATGGGATAAGCTTCCCAATTACAAATGTTATTTGCTGACCTGTATAATTATGTGCTACTAACAAGATAGTACTAATGTTACTACTCTTGAACTCCATTTTATATTGAATTTTCACATCTTGAGATGATTGCTAAACCTGTTTGTGTAATAAATTAATAATTTATTGGAGCCTTTATTCATGGCTATTTTTTTTTTTAAAGTGCCAATAATATAAAACACAAAAACAGCCTGTTTTTGCCTTTTAAATTACTGCGACTTTAAAAATACAGGCAGCCTAGCTGAAATTGTGTCCATGAATCTCGCAGGCTATTACATAAGGCCCATAGTCTGCAGTGCATTGAATTAGATCCCCACATATGAGCCATTCTTGCATTCTTCAAACAATGGAGGTTTATTTTCTTGGTTGAGTCTGCATATGATTTCAAACAGATATTATATACTACAATGGCTAAAAATACCATTATCTTCTCATGAAGTGTGTTCCATCATTTCATTACGCACTCTGACATGTACTGTAGTTTATCTTACGTTTGGATAGCAGTAGAACTGAAGCAGGTACACTGGGGAAAACTTTGTTTTGCTTATCCATTTTAGACTACAAAGTGCCTCATTGCTGTGTCCTTCAGGCTGCAGCGATTTGTGTTGTGTATTGAAAATATATATTTAGTTCTAACCGGTTCTTTGAAAATTTGCATATGCATAGTATCCTGGAAGCTCTTTCATATAAACTTACATTGTTGTTTTAATAGTTGCCCATAGGATCACGCTGTCCCATTTAGCAATACATTTCTTAAGCTCTTATGTAAATATCTTTCTTTTATGATGTATTTAATTACCTAGTTTTCATTTAATGGATTACTTTGTTATGATCCATTTCTTATATATTATGTAATTTAGTCTGGTTTTCATTCCCTACATAATACATTGTCTCAGTACACAGATGGCACGCAGTTGTTATAGACAAAGATGGAGAAAATATATGTATAAGCTGCATCCACTCAATCTTATGTGTACAAGTGGTATATATATATATATATATATATATATATATATATACACACACACACACGTGGGCTTATAGCTCTCTCTGGCAATTTTCAAATAAACAGTCTATCTGTAAGTAGCACAAGCTCAATAAGTAGAAGGTTTAACATTCATAACAATTAGTAAAGTAGGTAGGTAGGGCACAAGAAGACTGAACTGAATTTGCGATGATGCCGTACTGTATGTACATTTTCTATACCTGTTGTAGAACCAGGCCAGTGTCTAGTAACTGCAGCACCAAAGGAATTAAGTCCTGGTGCTGGGACTGCTAAATAAGTCAAATTGGCAAATGTCTGGAAGTGCTGCTCAGCAATAGTTAACGCTCAGTGCCGCAGCACCAAAAGGGATACAATCCCGACACTTGGCCTGTTGCAGAGATGGAGGCTCATGCTGTGGCAATTTGTACACAGCGACTGTGTGAAAATATACAAATGTCGCAAACACTTGGATTTATATTGAGACACTCACTGGGCAAACCCAAGCATTTGTGTACAAAGACGTAGCATTGGTCACTGATCAGCCGAGTATCGCAGTTCTGAGTAATCCTATGATAAATCTATGGAAACTCAGAATGGCCAGCCGCAGGGACGGAGCCGCCACGCCTGTTACCTCCCATAAACGCTCTCACACTGCGGCCAAATCCTCGCTGCGACCATTGGAAGGAAAACTTGAGGCATGCACAATGTGACTCAAGTGTGTCAACGATAATCGTTCAATTGCACAAACATCGGTATTTCGTCCATCTCTGGAGCAGGCTCACTGTGCGCACTTGAATACATGTGTTAATGCATTGTATTGAGCTAATGGGATCTAGCTTGCTTGTGACATTTTGAGTGAGGCATTTGTTATACGGTTTTGCCTAAAGCTGGTCATACACCAACTAGCCAATAGAACGATCATCTGCTGGTGCACGGGAACATCTGATAATTGGACGTTTGCTCCCACATTCTGGAAACCAGTTGCTACAACTAGCAGGAGAAATGAAACAACTGAACAATTTTCACAGAAGACTTCTGTCTGCTACTTATGTTCCTGGTTGACTCTGCTCTCCCCCCGATCGCTCCTAGTGCTGCAGTACAAAGGGGGGAGGTGGAGCAGGGCATGTGTGCATAGGTGTCAAAACAGGGGGGGGGGGGGGGGGGGGGCAAGCTCACCTCCCCCAAACATTTGACAGGTGCCAGTGGAGCGGCTGATGCAGATGGTCAGGGGCTGTGTATTCTAGCAATAGGAGGTTAAATTAAAAGACCGCACATTACACCTCCTCCTCCATGCAGTGCATGCAGCCTATTGCTATAAAGCACAGCCCCCAGTGGCAAACGCAGGATTTCTAGAGGGGGGTTTCCAAATGCTTGATTTTAGAGTGTGTGGCCAGTCTATGAAGAGGGTAGAATTAGCACTTAACCAGCCTTAATATGCATCATACAAAGTGTATTGTGTGTCATAATTCCAGCATATACAGGACCAGAGATCAGAATAAGCCATTATATGCGGCAGTAGGGTCATCCTGCCTGAGCTGGATGTTTTTATTTTAGATGCAGGCACCATTCCAGACTATTGGAGCAAGTCCAGGAGCCTAGTGGAGCAGCAGAAGAACCTAGCACTGCCCTGGACATATATGTACATATTGGGCTCTATAGCAGTGCATCCCTAACAGTGCATGTTTTCCAAATCCCCTAACTGGTGCACAGGTTATTTATTACTGGCTGATACATGTTTAAAAGATTCACAGGTGGTGCTATTTATTTAATTTATGATACTGAGAAGAACATGCAGCGCTAGTAAACTTCTATTATATTACTATTTATATTGTGGTCATGGTGTGGGCTGGGGAGGGGAGTTTCCAGGCAAACGGAAACCCCCCCCCCTGTGTTTGCCTATGGCCTCTGACCATCCGTGGCTGCCGCCGCTCCAGTCCCTTCTTCCTGCAGATGGGTGGGGTAGGATGGGTGCCAAAATTAAATTATATATCGCTCCCCCATAAAATCAGTCCAACACCCCTGCATGTGTGACATGTGCATCCCCCTGGAATAACTCTGGGCATTAAACCCTGAGTTTCTGCCACGTGTTAAGCAGCGAGGCTAATTGAATCTGCCCCGAAGAATATTGGCACAATATCCTGGGCATTTCGTCCATTTCTTCAGTGACAAAGTGAGAAAAAAAAAAAAGAAGCATTTTGGCTTTACAGCAGGCAAGCTGGTCATTTACACTGGACTGCAATACACTATTGGTCACGGAACAAGACCATAGCATTAAAATGACAAGGTATAACATTATACCGGACAAATGTATATATGCAGCTATACTTGATACAGAATACACCTCTTTGTGAATACAACCTTCCTTTAGATTTACAAATGCATTCTAAAAATGAAAACACTTTAATTGCAGGTACTGTATGTGTACTTGCATGCCTGTGTGTAGGTGAATTTGCAACAAAGGCAAAAATACCAACGTGCCGCAATATGAACATTATTAAATCTATGGCAAGTAATATAGTCCTGGTAATCAAACATTCTAATTGGCTAGCAAACGTAAACAAATGACAGTGCAACATTAGTGCTCAATTCCAGCCTTGAGGCAACTGAAAATAATATTAGTCATGGAATAAAAAAAAAAAGGATTTAATGAAAGTTATTTCCAGCAGAACATTTAAATTTGGCTCCCATACAGTAACTTTATTGCAGGATGTCCTTCACAGCCTGTACATGTTGAGTTATACAAGTCAGCTTTCTCAAGAGTACCAAACACATCTTCAGATGGTAACGGTATACCTTTTTAACTTTAGTTTAAACATGTTAGTGGTATCGTTTATATCAGATTTGGTCTCAGAAGTCAAACACGGGAAGGAATTGTCAAACAGCTACCAAAAACCACTTAATTAGAATTAGGAATAGTGGGATGTGTGCTCAGTGGGATCCCTTGGGGGGTTTTCTTTTTGACACAGTATAGAACAAAAATGAGTGACTTCTCACCTCCTGCAATTCCTGCCTATAAAGGTGCGTACACACTAGACCTGGGGTCTTCAACCTTGGCCCTCCAGCTGCCGTGGAACTACACATCCCAGCATGAACTGCCATAGTTTTAGCATGCTGTTATATCAAAAAGGTGGCAGTGCATGCTGGGATGTGTAGTTCCACAGCAGCTAGAGGACCAAGTTTGAAGACCCCTACACTAGACAATATTTTACACGACTTGCCCGATTTCGACACTTTGGAACAATAAATCGTGTAAAATGTGTCAAAATCGTGAGTGTCCACTTACGATCACGATGTCGATGCGCGTACCCTCTGGTCATACATCGCATCTTCAGTTGTTGCCTACTTCAGGCAAGATTTGCCAATCTCATACACGATTTTGTATAATAGATTGATTTAAGATCTGTCGTGCACAAAATCTGATTGGACACTTTTTAGGACCATATCGTGTCCTGGAGCGCTGGGGAGTTGCCAGGGAGAGTTCAAGAGAAATAGCGCACAATATTGCATCGTGAGCACATCGCCTAGTGTGTAGGCACCTTTAGACCTCCCAGGCTGTACATTTCTCTGCCATGTTCTAGAAAGTAATCTCCCAACGTTAAGATCAGGGAGGCATACCATATTATCAACCATTGTGTTCACCCATCCTCCCAACATCTCGGCTATACTATACTCTGCAATATCCCACAATATACTATAGTCTTCAATTAGTTGCATCTGTGTGGCTGGTTCACTTAGCACTTCCAGTTAGACGCTTGTTCCATTGTTCAAAACTTGCTCTTTCACCTTTTGTATCTCTCCCTCCCTCTGTGTATCATTATTTAGTAAGCTCGGAATCAGGCCCCTATTTATTATTATATGGCGCTACAAGGGTTCCGCAGCGCCTTACAAAGTACATAAGCAATGAGCACACATGAAAACAGTTATTACCAGTACTAAACAATGCAGGACAAGGACATGGTTTATACACTTTGCTGCAGTAACACTTAAAAAAGCAGCATGGCATCAGTGTTAGGTGCAGTTGGGGGTGTTAGGAGTAAATGATACTATAAGAAAAAGAGAAGCACATGAGGGAACAGGGCCTTGCTCAATAGAGCTTACATTCTAAGGGTAAGGGACAGACAGATAGGGGTGACAGATGGGGTAGACAGTGAGGTTAGGATGAGAGCTGGAAGGCTTTGATGAACAAGTGAGTCTTGAAAGACCATTTGAAGGATAGTAGAGAGGTGGAGAGTCTAATAGCGAGAGGGAGAGAATTCCAGAGGTAGGAAGCAGCACTGGCTAAAACTTGGAGACAGGAGTGGGAGGCAGTAATCAGTTTGCAGGAGGGGATGCAGTTATAATCCCAACGTGCCACATCTCGGCAGAAGATATCCCAGTGCCGGAATGCCACTACCCAGCTACAAGACCGGCACCGGAATACCGTCAGGAGGCATCATCCCGACAGCCAAGATGACGAATTTGAGTATAGCGGTGCTGGTTCGGACTTAGCAGTAGGGGGGGGGATAGGTTTAGGTGTCACGGGGTGGGGGGGGGGGGTGTTAGGGTTAGGCTGGGGGAAGTTAGGTACCCCCAGGAGTGGGATAGGCACCACTGGGGGGGGGGGGGGGCGTTTAAGATTTAGGCTGTAAGGGAGGAGGGTTAGGTTTAGGGTTAGTGTTAG
Organism: Taudactylus pleione; assembly: GCA_031769625.1. Lineage (NCBI taxonomy): Eukaryota > Metazoa > Chordata > Amphibia > Anura > Myobatrachidae > Taudactylus > Taudactylus pleione. The sequence continues at coordinate 57,628 of JAUIMM010000042.1, read as the reverse complement.
GAAGTAGAAACAGAGGGTTAGGGGGAGAAGGGGGGAGGGTAAGTATACTTACCTGACCCTTGTAGGCATCCTGAGCATCGGGATGCCGCTGTCGGTATATTGACAGCAGGCATCCCGACTGCCAGGATTTCATACCCATTCCTGCAGGAGAGGCGGCACATAGTTGTGGAGCAAAGTGGGCAGATGGGAGTTTAGTTCCTTCGGTCTCAAATTCTGTTCTGTAATCTCGTACTGTAACTATCTCCCCATTGTACAAAGCAGCAGAATATGTTGGTATGTTATACATAAAATAATAATAGACTTATTCAACAAGTGTGACCTTGTGTAACAACCCAAACTCTGTGAAACCAGGACTATGTTATATTAACACTAATATTACACATTTTGGTCGCTTTAAAGCTTCTTCTAATTTCTGATAGATAAATACAGTAAAGACAGGTATCTCTCCCAACCAGAGGCCAAGCTACAGTGATCTACATCATGAGTGTGGCCACCTGTCAGCATCCAAAAGTGTGTAACTTGCCCTCCACCCACCCAATTACGTTATTTTTTTTTTAAATGTATGCTTGTATTTGAAATGTAAAATATATATATGGGATGCTATTCCAGTCATGGATTTTATTAAATAGGGTACATTTAAATTTTTGGCATATTCAGCATAATCCAGGTGTAAAACACTTTCTTCAAGTTTGAGGGCCCAAGTTTTCCAAAGTTCTGTAAATTACGAAATGCTGGGCGGAATGAGAACGTGCTCTGTGCGACCGCTTACTTTCCGCTCAGGTGAGTTAGATTTCACATTCTCTCAACAGATCCTCTTTTTGTTGAAAGTAATCCTTGTACCAATCTATGTGATCCTTCTTCTGTTGGACAGTAAGGTACGGGTTCTTAGACAGGCCACAAATGACCAGCTCCATAAAATGTCGGATTGGCCCTTGCTTTGGAAAGTCTTCCAAGTACTTGTCCAGGAAAACATGCTCATAAAACTCAACCTTCTGCTCCTCATCAAGCCCTGAAACACAGTGCAAACATTGTCCATTTATCATATGAATTATTTTACAGGTACCAGCATCAGAAATGTCCAAGACAAAATACAGGAGTCCTTATCTGGCAGACATTATATAAAGGAGCATTTACATACCGATCAACGTTCCTCATTTAGAAATCAGAACATTTAAGCCACACCTCAATCAACTAAAGACTTGCCCTTAAATGTGAAGCCTTGCCCTATAATTCAGAACACTACTCTTTAATCGGTTACATAGAAACATAGGATTTGACGGCAGATAAGAACCACTTGGCCCATCTAGCCTGCCCCATTTTTAAACATATTGTTACCTCAACCCTTATTGATCCTTACTTCTTCTGAAGGATATCCCATAGTTGCCTACCTTTAGTTTCTCCTCCCCGGGAGATGTCCGGGGAGGAGAAGCAAGTGAGTTGTGATGGGGCGGAATGTGGGAGAAGTGCCTACCCTACCGGGAGTGCAGGGGGTTACCCGAAAAATGGTGAGCCTCTCTCGAAAACCGGGAGGGTAGGCATGTATGGGATATCCTTATGTCTATCCCATGCATGTTTAAATTGCTCTACTGTCTCTCTGATGGGAGGCTATTCCACTTGCCCACTACCCTTTCTGTGAAGTAATTTTACCTCAAATTTCCCCTGAACCTACCACCCTCCAGTTTCAGAACATGTCCTCTTGTACTAATATTTCTCTTCCTTTGAAGAATGTCTCCTTCCTTTACCTTGTTAAAACCCTTTATATATTTTAACATTTCTATCAAGTCCCCCCTTTCCCTTCTCTGCTCCAAACTATACATATTAAGATCTTTTAGTCTTTCCTGGTACGTTTTGTGGTGTAGACCTTGCACCATTTTAGTTGCCCTTCTTTGTACAGTCTCTTCTGGAGATGTGGCCTTCAGAAATGAACACAGTATTTGAGATGAGGACGTACCAATGACCTATACAGTGGTATTATCACTTCTTTCTTTCTGCTACTGATTCCTCTCCCTATGCAACCAAGCATCTGACTTGCCTTCCTCATTGCTTTGTTACAATGTTTGCTTGCCTTTAAGTCGCCTGAAATAGTGACTCCTAGATCCCTTTCCTCTTCAGTAGTTTCCAGTATAGTGCCATTAACACTATATTTAGCCTTTGGATTTTTAGACCCAAGTGCATGATCTTGCATTTTTTGGCATTAAACTGTAGTTGCCACGTTCTTGACCATTCCTCTGGTTAGAGAAATCAGGACATTTGGTGGCTGAATAGCAGCTGGTCCTCCTATGTTTCTCACACATAGTAAAATCTGCAATTAATACTGTGATTGATAGAATTAGGAAATGCAAAGTTGAATTATAATACAGATGTGTCCACATACATCTAGCCTCCTTGCGCATTAAACAGCCCTTCCATACTGTGGAGAGACTCGGTTGTGCTGAGCATCTTTTCGTGCAACTTTTTACCTTAAAATCTGTCTTAGTTGCATAGCAATGCGAATAGCACACACATGCAGCTTCTGCCAATTAAAATTCTATGTGGCATGTCTATATTCTGTGTGTGACTGCAGCTGTACCTGCATGAGAAATGCTAAGTTACAGTGTCACAGCTGCTGAACAAAAGCTGCTTGTGCGTCCTATACGCAATCTCTCTATGCGAGAGGCCCATCTTTCCAGGTGCTGTGAAGTTTTGCTACAGCCAACTGCTGTGGGAGCAGTGGGCTAGGGTTAGGCCGCGGGAGGAGTGGGCTAAGGTTAGGCCGCGGGAGGAGTGGGCTAGGGTTAGGCCGCGGGAGGAGTGGGCTAGGGTTAGGCCGCGGGAGGAGTGGGCTAAGGTTAGGCCACGGGAGGAGTGGGCTAGGGTTAGCCTACGGGAGAGGTGAGCTAGGGTATGAGTTAAGATTTGGCTTAAAAACATTTACCAAAGTTTGTCTGGATTATGAACATTGGTATGCCGCTGTCTGTATTCTGACCATCAGGATCCCGTACACAACCCAGTTTACAAAACAATAGTTACATAATGTTTTATGCACGTGTAAAAGGACTTGCATTTATATGCTTGAGCAATAACCATCTGCGTCATTAACTACTCAAAATAATCTTTACCTACGTTCACGATTCTTCCACACATAAAATCCTAAATGCCGCAAACACAAGCTTTTCTTACCCTTGTGTACATAACTGGTGTGATCATAGCCAAACATACATTCATATGAAACTCCAATAGTGGACACATTTTCTTTTTACTGCTCCCAATGAAAGTAAAACAGTGTTTGCTGGCTCTGAAAGATTTCCCTTCAACAAATGATTCTTGTTACTTTCATTTATTGTATTGTTGTCCCTTGCCAGGAACTGTTACGTCATATTATCCTCTCTTGTTTGCTGTGCTGTCTCCCACCAAGATGCTCCCCAGGCTCTGCCTTTCTCTGAGCCCTTGAGAACCAATTGGCACAGCCTGCAAATGAGCCTTCTGACATGTTGGTAATTGGATGTGGACCACTGACCTAGAACAAGCTTTATGCCCTGAACGAACCCTGCTGCTGTAAGAGAATGGATGTAATAAACAGCCCCACACACACACACACACACATTCCTGATGATTGTTGTGTTCTCTATAATTTTCCAGTCTTGCTTATCTTTTCTTTATGGACAGTCTTACATGGCAGCATAATGGTGTGCGGGACAATTTTATAGGGCAATATCCTGGGAATGCAGAGATACAAAGTCTTACACGCTATCACTCAGCTGATCAGTTGTGAATAAGGTAACCTTGTTTCCCTTGTTTGTGTTGCTATAGTGTGCAAATATTAGATTTTTTTTCACTCCCATGACAATTTTATTAATTATATTTCTATAAAAATGTGTTATATATTTCTATTTAATTGTATAGTTTTTCAGTCATTTTATAAATATCACTTATTTTAGATTTTGCATTTTGTTTAAACCTTTTCTTTTCCTACCCATTTAAAACACAATCACATCCAGCACCGGCCTACCGCATATCCTACATACACTCTCTAGTATCTACCTTCTAGTGACATGAACATCATTTCTTACACTAGTCACATCCTCATATTCATACAATACAAACCATTTATTCCCTCGCATTTATTAACCTAATCCTCTCCAGTCTCTCCTGCACCTAGCATAATTCCATCTTTAGTTACCCCTTTTACTTCTCATATTACCATCATTATATATAATGCAATTGTCTTTTACCATCCTATGATTCATAACAGAACCTGGAGTTTATTTATCATTGAATTACTTAGGAAACCTAGAAGTTCACTGCATAAACACAAGACCTATAGTAATTACACACAGATCCATAATGACTGCACCCAGTGTCCACAGTAACATCATACAAAGCACTGTCACTTATTTTGGTATGCAAAAAATGCCTACCCTACACTAATGCTAGCAAACAGGTATAAAGTGTGTCTCCATACGCACCTGTGATTATTTATTGGGTTACAGCGGATCTGTGTTGCTAGAAATATACAGGTATTAGAATATAATATACACTCCAACCACCAATGTTAATAAGCAAGGCGCAATCACTGGGCAGAGGAAGCATGAAACCTTTATACTCAGGGATTGCTGTCTGATAGTGGGGCCCATACACCTGAGCGCCAAATCCCTGTTCTGCTGACGCTGACTCGGTGGACATCTATGATAAGCGAACAGTCGGCGGACTGGGAAAATTCTACATGTTACAAATTGCAGATTCTGGACATTTTCGGGTCGGGTCGGGGAATCGAGATCTTTCAACATATTGAATATTCCCGATTCCCCAGCCCCAATGTTGGCAGAACGGGACATTGCAGCAATCCATTGCACGTGTATGGGGACCTTAACAGATAAAGTGTTCACATATTAGAGAGATTATTTTAGACACAGACTCTAAGAGAAGCCCTCACTATAATGTTCTTGTTTGGGTACATTTAGTAGCTGCAGTGTCTTCCTAACTTTCTTCATAGTATCACAGAGGACACCATAAACATATTCTATAGCGATTTACACTCACCAACTTCATTGTCAATGGGAAATGTCCAGAGTTTCCCCTCTTTTGTCCATTGTATCATCTCCTCAAACCCATTTCTTGGTGGCTGCTCGCAGATGGATGCAATCTCCTTAGCCAGCTCAAGATCCCATAGGTTGGGAGACAGCCCTAGCAATGAATAAGATGCTTTTATTAAGAAGACAAATACACACATTCATAAAACCACAGAAAATTAAAATAAACTTTTGTATTTCCTGTACTAATATCTAGCTGGGAATGTCTCATTATATCCTTTCATAGTACTTATTTTGGATGGAATAACTGATGAGTCTGCTTGCAGGCCAACCTTTCAGTAGAATACCACTCTACTCATCTGTTTTATATGCTCCTGGTCTCCTCCCGGGATGTAGTTATAATCCCGACAGTCGGGATGCCGGTGACGGAATCGCAGCACCTGTAAGAATCCCGTAGCCGGCATCCAGACGGTAAGTATTGGAGTTAGGGGGAGGGTTAGGACTAGGCACTGAGGGGGAGGGTTAGGATTAGGCACTAAGGGGGAGGTTGAGGGTTAGGGGTAGGGAGAGGGGGAGGGTTAGGATACTGACTGACCGGTGTCGGTATCCTAACCCTGTTGGGATGCCGGCGTCGGGATTCTGACCGTCGGGATCCCAACCACCGGCATCTTGTACCCAACCCCTCCTCCCGGATACCTATTTCTTCAATCTGTGATCATCTTATTACAATGTAATAGCTTGGAATTGTAACCTAGTGGCATGGGACTGGTATAACATATTGGATGGCAGAATGTGGGGGGAGGGTAAGGGAAAATATGACAGCAGGCAGAACTTTAATCATAATAACCTTACAAGAACTACTGCACAATACATATACTATATATATGTGTATACATTCCCATATGCTATATACAGGAAATAAATATATCACTTTTTGTTAAAGATTTGATTAAAATAACAATAGTGTTATGAGGTCCAGGAAGGAAAGACATATGGGGTTTAGAAAAGGCTGTACAAAAGTATATGGGGGGCAAACAGTGAGGATACAGTATGGCTCTAAGCACACCAGAGACTGATAAGGTACATTAACTAATTATAGCAATATAAAAAGTATATTGTTATAATCATGAACAACTATACATTTGTCCATACCACGACAACATACAGATATTACTCAATATTTAGTGAACAGCGGTACTTCAAAGTCCAACAAAATTCTATACATCACGACATTTACAAAAATAATAAAATCTGTATTTTAGATTTTTAGATCTTTAACTATAATAAAAGATAGAGTTTACAAAGGATTCTACTACAACAACAAAAAAAATCCCACAATTCATTTTATGAATGACTGGAAACATTCCTCAGAAAATTCGTCTGAATTCAAAGTCACAGACCTGCATCCATTTTTTTTTTTTTTACGTTTCAGAATTCTTCCACTGCCGGGTATTCGAGCTGCCACTGTCAGACTGCGAGACGCTGTGAATTCCACAGAACAATGCACAATTGTGGCCAGCAACTCTGGGATGCAGATTCTTTCCGTCTCATCTACATAGCTGCCCGTGAGAGACTGAAGAGTGGGAAAACAGACCGGCAGCGATGGACACCGTTCTATTATTACAAATACTGTAATCATCGACAGTTTGGAAGGGGTCAACCTTCTTCCAGCTGCTATTGGGCCATGCTACCAGCTCGTTGCCAGATAATGTCTTGGTATAAAAGATACAAGTGAAACACTCAATTCTCTCTGTGCTTTTATTTTGCCTATGCTTAACAATGTGGTGAGAGCCATCTCTTCTGACACCTTTTTCTTAATTACTTAATTGTCCTCTCTTATGCGGCCCCAAAAGTTTCACAACAGTATTGGGGGTAATGTCTGGAGAGAAGCTTAGTGCCCCATCTCAAAGTGTAAACTCATCATTGTGGTCTGACCAATTGAAATGCCCGGGCTTTACTAATAGCTGGAGTTTGGTGAAATCTAGGGTTGACATCAGGATAGCTTGGTCATACAGCATACCGCATGGCTCAGGTACCATGTTTATTAAAGGTAAAAATAATATCCACAACCCAAATGGTCTGGTTTGAAAACAGAAGTCCACAGCCTAAGTAAAACACATTTGCCATGTGTATGTTACTAGATGTTCAAATAATATTCAAAATTATAAGGGCACCACAAAAGGTTCAGAGTGAAGGGTTTTTCTATGGTAAATTTAAAAGACAATTTAAAAAGATGTGTTCCCAAAGGCACTAAAAAAGAATAACAGTGAATAAGGTGGCACTAGAATCGATCGCTTCTAGCGCTAGACCCATTTACGTGCGTGAGTATTTATGGTTTCCTGCAACCGAATACTCTTTACTGGAAAGGGAATTGTATGCAGACCTTCCCAAATCTCTTTCCCCATGCCAGTCATCTGCCATGATCACCGATTCTGAAATCTCTAGCGTCAAAAGTAATTTATAACCCAATGAAAGGGGACAATTAGCCGCGGATTTTGTGCTTGGACTTTGCAAGTGATACTTTCTAATTGAATTACTGTGCCAATTTAATTTGATAAAAGGTCAATTTGCGGCGATCATGTGGGTATCAAGTTAATCCTGCAGAGTGCGATCTATGTGAGGTGCGCAAATAGCTTGGGGGAATTTATCTTGAACCCAAAAAAAAACATAGGATAAGATAACTTTTTAGAGTTTTTTGGATTTAAATTTAAAATTTCCCTATTGTAATTTGCATATTCATAGTAAAATATTGGGAAAAAATAATATCAACATACCTGTCCCACATCATTTGGACCCTCTCCCAGCTTTTCAGGAACAAATGACATTAAATAGTAAATTATGGCCAATAAAGACCATTCATTTTTCAACACCTTTAAATACATTATTATACAGTGATAGGGGTGACCAAAGGGTACTGCACTATAGTATGTCCCTTTAACAAAAAAAAAAAAAAAACATTTTTAAAAAGTTTTGGGCTGAAAACTAAAAGCCATGAGTTATCCCTTTCAAAGCCAGGTTATCATAACATGATTTTCTAATTGAATAGCAAAAAGTTGTGGATGCAAGATCGCTGCCCCAAAGAATGCTGCCATCGAATAATGTAGCGGTAGGGGCCAAACATTTCCAGGGGACAACACTCAATCCTCCTACATCTCCAAAGCAAAGTTTACAGCTGTAGGTAACCTTAAATACAGAGAACATCTAACCAACTAAGTAAGTAAAGCTGGGTACACACTAGACGATTTAGTTTACGATTTGGTCAATTCCTATGCATCGGAACGACAAATCGTTAAAATCATGCAGTGTGTATGCACTACATCGTGCACTGCGCGCTCCCATGGGATCGTCAGCCGCATCACCTGATCTTTTGTACATGCAGTCCAATCAGGAGATGCGGCTGACGATCCCATGCAGCGCTAAGCGGCGGGGACCGGCAAATCGGGCACCGGATTCCCCAGTGTGTACAGACTGCCTCATATATCGGCCCATTGGCAGTGGGTCGCATCGCTGGGTATACACGTCGTTTAGAAGCAGGGACTTCTATTTACAAAGTAAACCCTTTGGATTTGGGGAAATAGAAAGTTTGAAATATAGAGTAAGACCATTTTATTAGACTATAGGATGCATTCTATAGTCTGAACTATACAGCACAGAGTGTAATGGTTAACATTACTGCCTCGCAGCACTGAGGTCTTGGGTTCGATTCCCACTCCTGTGTAAAATTTGCATATTCTCCCTCTGCTTGCGTAGGTTTCCTCCCACACTCCAAACATATACTAGTAGGTTAACTGGCTCCCAAGAAAAAAGAAATGCGTGTGCTTGTACCCCCGGGGGGGTGACTAACCCTAACCCCCCCTTCCCCTAGCCTGACCCTAACCTCCCGTGGGGTGCCTAACCCCAAGTCCCCCCCGGGAACCCTAAACCTAACCTCCCCCCCCTTCCTCCGCGGCTGTCCGCGTCCAGCATCCCTTCGATCGGGATGCCGGGCGCCGGTCTCCCGGCGTAGGTAAAATGACAGGCGTCGAGATTGCGACGCCTGTCATTTAACCCTTGCCGGGATTTTGCAGTCGGGAAGCCGGCGGTCGGCATTGCGTCCGCCGGCTTCCCGGAAGCAATCTCGTTGGTGTACTAGGTGGTTAATAAGACAAACACAAGGATGGAGTACAGAGAACCCCTTCATTCTCTTAGGCAATTTATCGACATTTGTGCTCATCACATTTCAACATCAGTATCAGTCATATTATTTAATGCAATACACGCACAAATATTTTTCCAAAAGATTCTTCAGAAAATACCATTATTCTTTTTGATCATTCTAATGCCAAATGCATTATATAATAGCAACCTAAAATGGACAAAGCAGTGTTTTTTTTTTAATTAAAATTTCAAGAAAGTGAAAAAAAAAAAAAAAATAGTGTTTCTTTATAAAAACACTACAAGGAAATACCTTGTGATTTTTGCTTTGGCATTAATTCACCTTTCCAAAAGAACAAAAACCAGGCTTCTATGTGTAGGTTTTCTTAAAAAAATCTGCACTTGTAAAACGTGAAAAATATATTTTTATTAGGAATAATGTGGTAGCCCAACAAGGCCTCTTTTTAAACTAGAAAACCTACCACATAAAACGCTGGATTTATTTTTTCATTTGACCCAAGATGGGGGAGACATGGGGCCTGATTCAGACCCACTCGCGAGCAGCTGTCCGCTCGCAAGTGGGTCGATGGTCTGCACTGAGCATGCGCACGACGGAGGGAGCTCCGTCGTGCGCATGCGCCAGACACGACGAGCGAAGGACTTTCCTTCGCTCGTTGTGTCCGATCAAAGGGGGCGTGCTGTCAATGTTGATTGACAGCACGCCCCCTTTGGTGGGCGTGCCTCCCTGACGGGGGCGTTCCCACGGGAACGCCTCCCGTCAGTAGCCGGCCCACTGACATCACTAGTGATGTCAGTGGGAGTGATTTTGGCTCTGATAGAGCCAAAATCACTCCGGAGCTTGCGGTTGAAAACCTCAACCGCAGGCTCCGGCTCGCAATTTCGATGGTCGCGATGGTCACGACCATCGCGGCCATCAAAATGCACGCTCGTATAGCCTGTGGGTGGTGACCCACAGCTATACGAGCGTCCAGGAGGACGCTCCATGAAAATGGAGCCCGGCCCTCATTCAGAGCGTGCGCTCTGCTCAGAGCGTACGGCTCTGAATGAGGGCCATGGTCTTTAGATCTCCTCCAATCAGTGGAAAATGTTGTTTTTGGTGCACTGCTTGGGGTATGTTTACTAAAGGTTGTTTGCAATCGATTTTGACTTAAAATAGATGCAAACTGATCAACAGCGATGTTGTATTTCTAGGGCTAAATCACACATTTAAAAACCAAATCAAAAATGGTCTTTTAGTAAATGTGCGATTTAGCCTAAGGAACACAACATCGATATTGATCAATCTGCTTCGATTCTAAATAAATCAAAATGGATTAAAATCAACCTTTAGTAAATATACAACTTTTGTCATGGCCTGGTGATCAAAGAAACCATAACAACCAAAAAGGGTTTATCATTTGAAAGGGGAGACTCCCCTGTTTTAAGCAAGGGTGTCTCCGATTAAGTGTGTGAGTGAATCCCGAAAACAAATTTCTTCTGTAGTGCTGGGTGATCTTGTCTGGTGATCACAGGCTTATTGTATATTACAAGACAATAGCTGCTAAGGGGCCGTATCGTTTGAAAGAGGAGACTCCCCTCTTTATCTTCTGCTAAATTGCAGATAAGAAAAACTATATAAAACTAGAATTGTAGTTTTTTTTTGTTTTTTTTTTTAAATTCACTAGAGGCCTGTTCCCACTCATTGTCTATGTGCTAAAACTAGGGGTGTGTACCGGCCACTTTTCGTGTTTTGGATCTGGATCTTTCTTCGTGTTTTGGATCTGGATTGGTTTTGCCAAAACCACCCTTCCGTGTTTTGGGTTCTGGGTTTTGGGTCTGTATTTAAAAAACAGCTAAAATCACAGAAATTGTGGGTTTTTCTGCTCCTATGCTATTATTAACCTCGATAACATTAATTTCCACTAATTTCCAGTCTATTCTGAACACCTCACAATATTGTTTTTAGTCCAAAACGTTGCACCGAGGTAGCTGGATAACTATGCTAAGAGATACGAGTGGGCGGCACAAACACGTGGCCCATCTAGGAGTGACACTGCAGTGGCAGACAGGATGGCAGTTTGAAAAACTGGGCCCCAAACAGTACATAATGCAAAGAAAAAAAAAAGAGGTGCAAGATGGAATTGTCCTTGCGCCCTCCCACCCACCCTTATGTTGTATAAACAGGACATGCACACTTTAACAAACCAATCATTTCACTACCAGGGTCTGCCACACGACTGTGGCTGAAATGATTGGTTCGTTTTGGCCCCCACAAAACAAGCTGGCAATTAATCTGTCCCTGCACAAACTGGCTCTACAGAGGCAAGATGTCATCCTCATCTTCCTCATCCACCGATTCTTCTCCCTCTTCAGTGTTGTGTACATCCTCATCCTCACAGAGTATTAATTCGTCCCCACTGGAATCTACCACCACAGGTCCCTCTGTACGTTCTGGAGGCTGGTCTCCCTGGAAGAGTTGATAATCCATTTTTATGAACATCATCTTCTCCACATTTTGTGGAAGCAACCTCCTACGCCTTTTGCTGACAAGGTTCCCGGCTGCACTAAACACTCTTTCGGAGTACACACTGGAGGGGGGGGCAACTCAGGTAAAATAGAGCCAGTTTGTACAGGGGCCTCCAAATTGCCTCTTTTTCCTGCCAGTACAGGTACGGACTGTCTGACATCCTTACTTGGATGCTGTCACCAATATAATCCTCCACCATTCTGTCAGTGGGGACAGTATCATATTCAGTGACAGTAGACATGTCAGAAATTGTTGGAACGTCCTTCAGTCCGGAGCAGATGTCCAAACCGGCCCTTGACTTATGACACAGGCGCATGCTTGGCGCTGCTACTGTGTTGATGCACGTGCAGCTACAGCGCACACAAGTCACAAACACAGAAAAAATTTTTTTTATATTTTTTGGAGCACTTTGGGGGTTACACCATCCTTTAACAGACTTACGGGACCCAGGCACATGCTTGGCGCTGCTCCTTTGTTGATGCACGTGCAGCTACTGCGCATACATTTCGCACACAAGCACAGCAAAAAAAGAATTATTTATTTTTTGTGGAGCGCACTTTGGGGGTTACACCACCCTTTAACAGACAGACGCACGCTTGGCGCTGCTGCTTTGAGGATGCACGTACAGTGCACACAATTCACAACACGGAAAAGAAGAATTTTTTATTTTTGTTGGAGTGCACTTCGTGGGTTACACCACCCTTTAAGAGATGAGCCAGCCGGCCCTTTACTTATGGGACACAGGCGCACGCTTGGCGCTGCTCCTTTGTTGATGCACGTGCAGCCACAGTGCACACAATTCACAAACACAGAAAATATTTTTTATTTTGTTTGGAGTGCACTTTGGGGGAGCACCCCTGATGCACAGATCATCCCCTGGACAACACTACAGCACCCCTCTAGGACTACAGCCTTTATGGGACACTGCACAACACAGTCCAGCCCTATAGGCTCTGGAGTGGACACAGCCCCTATGGACAACTGACTGCACAACACAGCCCAGCCAGCAGCACAACACAGCCCAGTCAACCCCTATGACAGCAGCACAACACAGCCCAGCCAGCCCCTATGGACAACAGCAGCACAACACAGCCCAGTCAGCCCCTATGGACTGAGTGGACACAGCTCCTATGGACAACAGCAGCACAACACAGCCCAGCCAGCCCTAGCTCCCACCCTCCCTCTTCACTGTCCAAGAAATGGCGCCGACGCGGGGACCTTTTATAGAATACAAAACCCGCGAGATCCGGAAGGCGGGATGATGAAGTTTTGCCTCGATTTCAGATCCGAGTCAGGTGGGAAAAGTCGAGCCTGACTCGGATACGACTCGGATAGGTGGGGCTCTGGGTGGTTCGGATTTCAGAAATCCGAACCCGCTCATCCATAGCTAAAACACAGACAAAAAGGTGTATTAGTGATGCACGCACACCTTAAACACTCAACCTAAAAGCCTATAGGAATAAATGGGTTAGGTACGGAATGCCGGTGGTCAGAATCCCGACGCCGGCATCCCAACTGGAATACAATCCCGACGCCTACAGGTAAATATCCCTACCCTAACCCTGCCCCTAACCCCCCCCACACCCTATACCTAACCTCCCCCCATAGTGCCTAAACCTAACCCTTTCACCCCCAGTGCCTAACCCTCCCCCCATAACTCCTCTACAGCGCCGGGATTCTGACAAGTGTCGGGATTCCGGAGTCGGCATTCTGAGCACCGACATCACAACAGCTGGGATTCTGACTAGTGTCGGGATTCCGGTGCCAGCATTCTGACAGCTGGGATTATGACTACATCCCAAATAGATTGTTACCAAACATTTCTTGAAATTTATCGAGCATTGATCTCTCCACTGAGCTAGTGATTGCATCTATTACTATGTACTAGAACAATGAGTAGAGTCATGTGAAACTCATGTAAATTGCATACGGCTCCAGCATTACACATTATGACAAGGAGCACAGGAGAAATGACATACAACTATTTTGCGCCGTGAAATTCTTCTAGTACAGAACAGTCTGAAATGATGTGTCTAGACTTCTGTATTTAAGCTTGGTCAAATTATATTACCAGTTAAAAATGTCTGTCTACCCAACATTTTCTGAGAACACAAAAATACCTCAAAGCCCTTTACCAGCAGTCTGAAGGATGTTCCTGCCAGACACAAAATTCTAAGCTCATCACATCCAGACCAATAAAATTACCTCTAGCCTTCACTATAACTGCTCTCTGCATGGGACACCGGAGACAGACAGATGATCGTAGCTGCGTAAAGCGCTGTGCATTACATCTGTGCATCGGCTGACCTGTGCATGGTTATAATTCAGCAACTGCACTTTTTTTTTTATGTATACAGTCAGGTTTAATATTACTAAACTAGATAGAAAGATGCATATGCTGTATGTTTGTGTACATACAACCTACAAACAGTGTCAGACTAGTTTAGGTTTCTGACTTGTATACAATTAGGACATTTGATACAATAACATTTTAATAGCCATAAATTGTTCTTTTGTGCTTTTGACAAGGATCAGACTATACAGGCTACACACAGATGATGTACAGGTGATGATAGTGGGTGGGGTGCAAAACATCATGTGGACAATCTGAATGTTACAACGTTAACAGCAGCCCAGAGCATTTCAGCTTAGCCAACTCCTGTAAATGCATGTGTAAGCACATTGGGCGGAATTCAATTGTTTTCGCGGCTCGCATTTCCAGTCTAAAGTGACAGGAGATTGCGGGCCGCTATGCAATTGTTCCAGATTTTCGTGCTGATCGCGCCCAAAGTGGTTGGGTTTAGCCTCGTAAAGCAGCTAAACCCGACCAAAGTGCTGGGCGCGATCGCGAAAAGTGATGTTTGGGCGCCCAAACATGGCACTTTTCGCACATTTCAGCTCTCATCCCCCAGGGGCTGCGAGCTGAAATGTAGCGCTGGCAGCTGATCGTGCCCGACAGGAGCAAGAATTGAATAGCGATGGGGGCAGGAATCAATTGAATTCCGCCCAGCTCCTGTTACACTGGTGTAAAACACACATGCAAAGAAAAGCTTTAAACAACCAATGTTTCACAGATACTGTAAGTGCAGAATTCAGTGCTTATGTCCATTTATATTATCTGCACTGTACAAGATCTACATATAAACAGAACCTATATCGTTACAATATTTAATGATAAAGCACAAATTACACTGAATTACTTTAGCAACCCCAAAAATTTTGCTCATTATTTAAAAACAGACTACAGTAATATCCCAATTTAGATTCATGTAGGGAAGACATGCCCACCTTCACATGGAATCGGTATGATGTACGCCGGACCCCTGCCCGCGGTTGGAATCCCGACACCAGGAGGCCGGCAGAGGAGGAAATCCCGATCGTCGACAGTAAGTACTTACTAACCTATTCCTAACCCCCTAACCCTAACCCTCCTTTAGGGTGCCTAACCCTAACCTTTTCCCCCAGTGCCTAACCCTAATCCCCCCTTGCATAACGGTGGGTTTCGTTCTGATCGGAATGAAATAGTACACACGTGACCAATATGAGTGAGTACAAATGAACACACTTTATTTACAAGTAACAAACAAACAATAAACAAACAACATACAAAGTATACTGTATACTCCACTTTTGTCTATGTATTCAGATGACACCGGTAATTCATCATCAGCAACATAAGATGTACTTCATCTTATCTTCTCTCTGGGGAGCCCTCGTTTTCCAACGCCCAGATAATTCAATTTACATTGCAGGCACCTCTACTGCAGAGTCTTAGGTCCATACATGAGCTAATGGGTCCTTTGTGTACCTCTGGTTTATATACCCTAAAATGGGGTGTTGGCTTGCCGGATATTAAGCCCATATCAATTACATACAGTGCTAGGTATCAAGCACTCATTGGTCCAGCATAGCATTGACCAAACTTATCTCTATTGCACATGCTCTGTAAGCACTAAGATGTTCAGACAAAGCGAATACATTTATGACGTATCCTAATGTCTGGAGATGAACCTCTTTCAAAGCTCCTTTGTTTATAGAATATGGACATCACTGTTAATTACCCATAATGCTTAGCATCTCTACACAGCTTTACAGTGGTCACCTCATTGGAATGTAGCTAACTGATAAGAACATAGAAGCTATGAATGGCTCATTATACTTCTAGATGTAGAAATGGTAGGTAGGAACTAGGCCTCAATTTATGTCTTCTTTGACCCCAAAAGGTCATTTGACCATTCTATGGAAAAACAGCAACTGTAATAAGACAATCTCATTTCAAACCTCAAGAGGCCTAGCAAGGGGTATATATGTGTGTTACTTATATGCCTATGTAGAAATTAACTATTTAATCCACTGATAACACCCCTCTAAGTGACTAAACCTAAGCCCCCCTTCCCCACCACCTAAGCCTGAGTCCCCCGCAGGGGTGCCTAACCCTAAGTCCCCCGCGGGGGTGCCTAACCCTAAACCTCTCTCCCCCTAGCCTAACCTTAACCTCCCTGGGGGTGCCTAACCCTAAGTCCCCCCCGGGAGCCCTAAACCTAACCCTTAACCCCCCACGGCTGTCCGCAGCGTCGCCCAGCATCACTTTGATCGGGATGCCGGGCGCCAGTCTCCCAGCGTCGGTAAAATGACAGGCGTCTAGATTTAGACACCTGTCATTTAACCTTCGCCGGGATCAAGCAGTCGGGAAGCCGGCAGTCGGGATTACGTCCGCCGGCTTCCCGACTGCATACCCATCACATAGTTACACAAAAACAATGTATTAAAAAGGCAAAATCGCGCATTAACACTTTCTTCAATTATATAATATAACTGGACTTTGTAGTAATGAATCAAGCCTACTGTGATTTCACATTTCTGGAGAATACTAAATGTGTAAGTCAACAAACCAACCTCTCAGTTTCACAGCGGTTTCTGTGAGTCTTCCTCCATGTGGAATTTCCGTCCCTGTCCCTAAAGACATCTGCTCAACACCTACAGGCATCGACTACCCAAGGCAATATGGCAAGATCCCAAAAATGAGTCAAGTGCAACTAAAACATCGCAATTGGGGAACAGATGTCAGGGAGACATTATCAATAGGGAGGTGGGGTTGGGAGAGGAGGGGGCCTTGGATGGGGGAAACACGATAAGATACTTTTTTTTTTAAATAAAAAGTTTCAGAAAGCGATGCGCCATCCAGGAGGAGATGCCTGACAGGAGGTGACATGGGAGAGGAAAGAGGGAGAGAGATAGATCAGGGAAAGAGGTAGATTTGGAGATCAGCAGCATAGAAGTGGTAACTGGGGCCAAAATGTATAGTGGGAGAAGAGAAGCCAATGAAAAAACCTTGGAGGACTCCAACATGACGGGGAAGTTGTGGTGTGATAGAGATGGGTGTGGATACAGAGAAGAAGCGGTAGAACAAGTAGGAGGCGAACCAAGAGGGAACAGAACCCGATGGAGTAGAGGGTGGTCAAATGCAGCTGTGAGGTGGAGTATAAGAACAGAGAATTTTCCTGAGATTTGGCCATGAGGTGTTGCTCAGTGACTTGGTGAAGGATAATGTTAATCTTTCTAACAATAATTTTAAACACAAGAGCAAATCTCCAACTGAATAATTATAACAAAGATTTTGAAATGACCAAATTAAAGGCCAGACCTCAACCCCTGTGTGATGTTATAGCCAGGTCTTAGACCCGCTGTGCATAAACTAATGCACTGCAGCTAACCTGAAGTATTGTTGCAATGATGGATTTGCCATAATTCCTCAACTACGTAGTAGGAGATATATAGAGTTAGGTCCATAAATAATTGGACCCTGCAAAAATGTTTATTATTTTAGCGGTTTATCAAAACACATTCATGTTATAGCTATATAATGAACTGTTGCCCGCGGCTTCGCCTACAATGAAATCGCTTCTGCCAACATTGTTTTTATTTGAGGTATTATAGTTGTATTGCTTTGCATAGGGGCCCTGTAGCAGGATTGGCCCATGTGACCAGCAGCGCTATACAGACTGGTGGCAGCACAGCCTTCACACCAATATCACTGTGTGCTCCATGCACAGACTGATATGTAGCCTATCCTACTCACCCACCACTCACACCAATGTCACTGTGTGTCCTGTGCACAGACTGCTATGTAGCCTATCCTATTCACCCACCACTCACACCAATTTCACTGTGTGCCACGTGCACAGACTGCTATGTAGTCTATCCTATTCACCCACCACTCACACCAATGTCACTGTGTGTCCTGTGCACAGACTGCTGTGTAGCCTATCCTATTCACCCACCACTCACACCAATGTCACTGTGTGTCCTGTGCACAGACTGCTATGTAGCCTATCCTATTCACCCACCACTCACACCAATGTCACTGTGTGCCCTGTGCACAGACTGCTATGTAGCCTATCCTATTCAGGTGACAGTCTGCCCAAAGCAGCTCTCTCCCTACCCCTTACAGGCTGCGTACATGGTGCCACACCTATCTCTTGCATTGATGAGGTCAATAAATTTTGTTCTGGTTATTGCTCAGCGTTAACCTGACAAATAGAGATGAAAAAGTGCAGGTAATTTCTAGGAGTTTGTTCAGTAGTTTTTGTGCCAACTTGGAACAGACACATTTTTTAAATATTAGTACAGATAAGGATTTAAAGTGCAGACTTTCAGTTTTAATTTGAGGGTATTCACATCTAAACTGGAAAAAGGGTTTAGAAATTACAGCTGTTTTTTATGTAGCCACCTCTTTTTCAAAGGCCCAACAGTAATTGGAAAATTCACTCAAAAGCTGTTTCATGGACAGGTGTGGGCTATTCCTTCATTATTTCTATATCAATTATGCAAAGGGTCTGGAATTGATTTGAAGAGTGGCATGTGCGGTCAAAGGAGCTCTCAGTGCAAGTGAAACAGGCCATCCTTAGGCTGCAAAAACAAACAAAACAACTACCAGAGAGATAGAGGGAACCTGATCAACAGTTTGATCAACAGTTTGGTACATACTGAGAAAAAAAAGAAAACACTGGTGAGCTCAGCAACACAAAAAAGCCTGGACGTCCACAGTGGTGGATGATCACAGGATACTTTACATGGTAACGAAAAAAAACACCTTCACAACATCCATCCAAGTGAAGAACACTCTCCATGGTATAGGCATATTATTATCCTAGTCTACCATAAAGAGAAGAGACTTCACAAAAGCAAATACAGAGGGTTCATCACAAAGGTGCAAACCATCCATAAGCCTCAACAATAGAAAGGCCAAATTAGACTTTGACAAAAAAAAAAAAAATATATCATCTAAAAAAGCCAGCCTGGACCTGGAACAGCATTCTTTGGACAGATGAAACTAAGGGCCCGATTCAGACCCGCTCGCTAGGTTGCGTTCGCACATAGCCTGCCAATGTTTGCAATGTGCGCATGCGTATTATACGCAGTGCACGTGCGCGAACCAGTCCATGCGATCGCCCCTTGTACATAGGCGCCTCGCTAGAATGAGTGACATGATGAGCAGTTTGTGGGTGGTGACAGGGGTTGGTCGATGGAAACTGGGGTTTGGTGGTGCGAACGCTGGCGTGTCCGTGCGTCTTAATGGCGTTTCAGAGGCGTGCATAATTAAGAGGCAGCATCACAATACACGTCACATGGCTGAATTACACACTGAAGCACTCGCAGTGCTTGCGGGAGGGTATTGTCAGCCACAAGCGCTGGGTATGGGTCCGATGTTACCGATTGTTGTATACACTTCATCTCCAGAGAAGGGTAAGGATTCCAGTGCCTTCTTGGATCCCGTGTCCACCTTCCAGGACTGCAGCCAAAGGTCGCATATGCCTTAGAGGCAAGGAGTCCAGTATCCAACGCAGCTTCTCCCAAATAAGAGGCCGCTTCCTGAACATGGGAGATGTATGCCAGTTGTTCGCTGGTAGCATCTGATGGCAGGCTCTCTTCTAGTGCCTCTGCCCATCCTTCGATAGCCTTAGCCACCCCATAGCTGGCCTAGTGGTAGCGCCAGAAAGCGAGTAGACTGACTTGAGACAAGCTTCTAGTTTTCTATCTGTGGCATCCTTAAGGGAGGATGTAGACAGTAAAGGCAGCGTAGAGCTTCTGACTAAGCGTGCCACATGCGAATCAACAGTAGTACACTCCTTAGTAGGGAGAGGGTAAAAATAGGCTAGTCTTTTTGGGACCTGGAACAGTTTGCCAGGAGTATCGCAAGCTTTTCCATGAGCTCAGTGAGCTGTTCTGATTGAGGGAATTCAGCCTTAAACCACCTTTTGACGTTTAAACATTGGGGTTTTAGGCTTAGGGTTCGGTTCATCATCCTCTATATTCAGGATTGATTTAACCGCCCTCACTAAAGGAGGGACATCCACTGTTGAATGACTGTGCTCCTCGCCTGAGTAAGACTTGGAGAGAGAACTTTGTGTGTCATATGCCTCCTCAGATGAGGCGTCAGAATCAAAAAGCTGGGTGGCCTGAGAGGATGATACAGTCCGCCTATGTGTCTTGGTGACTAAGGGTTTGTCCGCCTGTAACCTTTGCTGATAGGCGGCAGACGTTTGAGCCATATTCTGAACTGAGTGGGCATAACCATCCATCAAGGGAGGATGCATAAGTGGTACCAACATAGTAGGCTGTAATAGCTGTGGGTACCCCATGGTGGGAGGACGCATGGGGGCTGATAAGTGTTCCACTAGCTGCGTCATAACCTGGGATAAAGAGGACACCCAAGGTGGCTCCTGGGCAGGGGCTGGTATAGTGGACTGGGGAGGTAGTACATAACAAATAACACAAAGACCATCCTGCACGAAATCCTGAGGGGACAAGCCCGCTGAACAGGATCTGCAAGTAACCAGCACAGGGGCCTCAGGGCCTGATTCAGAACCGGTCGCAAGCGCTGAGCGCTCGCAACCAGGTCGATGGTGGCCCACAGCGCATGCGCACGACAGAGCCGGCTCCGTCGTGCGCATGCGCGAGACCCGGCTAGCGACAGGCACTCCGTCGCTCCGGGTCTCTCAACAAAAGAGGCGAGTTGTCGATGTTGAGCGACAGCTCGCCCCCTTTGGTGGGCAGGCCGGGGGGGTGGCTGCCCAAACGGAGGCGTTCCCATAAGAACGCCTGTCGTTTGGGGGCAGCCCCACTGACATCACGAGTGATGTCAGTGGAGAGAGTCCGGCTCTGTTAGAGCCGAAATCTCTCTGGGGCTTGTGGCCACGAGACCCTACCACAAGGGTCTCGTCGCAAGCCCGATGGTCGCGATGGTCTTGACCATCGTGACCATCATCATGGCCGCTCACTGTAGCTGTGCGTGTTCACCCACAGCTATGCGAGCGGCCAGGAGGCCGTTCTAAAAAAACGAAAAAACCTGGCCCTGATTAAGAGCGAGCGCTCTGTCAGAGCGACCGGGTCTGAATCAGGCCCTCAGGCTCCTGTTTTCCCTTAGAAGTCAAAGTAATAACCACCCAGCACACAAATCAGTGTATAGCTAGTAATGCAGTGTGACACCCTTCACAAATACAAGTAAATGTGAATATTGAACCCCTACACACCTGGTAGTTGAGGGTTAACAGCAGCAGCAGGGATGGATATAATGGACATTCAGAAAGTTTTAAGACAGTATATCACCACAGCAGAGGTAGCACAAGTCACATACAATGTATATAAATATACTTATAATTGGCAATAAAAATCAACTACTTAAGCCTCCCAGGGCTGGTAGGATTTGTGCGCTGTATAACCTGGCCTCAGGGAGAGGTATACAGGGAGACTGGACCAAACAACTCCTGAGACCTGTAGCTTCAGAAAAGCCCTGATTAATGGCTGCTGAGCGTCTCATATCGGGAGGAGCAACTCAAAGGCGGGAAACCTCCGGGAAAGGGGCTGCCGGGGGAGAGCATACCTCCCCATCGCTGAATCAACCATCAGGTGCCGCTGGCCTCTACATGGTCCCTAACGCCAGCTTTTAACTGCCCCGGTGGTCTAGTGGGGGAGCGGACAAACCAGTCGCCCCACTGCAGCATCCTCAAGCAGGTTTCCACCACCAAGGACTGCACAAAACGCGATTCCCTGCAAGCGGGAATAGCCTTACCTGTACTTCTTCGTGTATCTGGCTGCAGTCCTGAGTCCCCAGTGGAGCGGCAAGCCGAGCCCCGCTGGCGCCTGCAGTAATCACCGGACCACTCGCCGATGTTGCGGCGCCGATGATGGAGGTAGCTAGAGCAGCCGCCCATTAGGATGCCTTGCTGCTTGCTCAGGTAAATAAAATAAAAAAACCTCATAACAATAAAGCTTGGAGCTGCCTAAGCAGTTCTCCTGTCTAAAAGGTGCAACCAGTCTTGCCTGCACCAAACACAAAGCGGTCTGTGGCTGGGGGTGGGGTATATGTGGAGTAGGACCAGTGCATCCTGGGAGCTAAAGCTTTAACTGTTTGGTGCCCGGACTTCTCCGACCACACACCCCCCATGGTATCCCTGTGGATCACCTATGGACCCTGAAGAAGAAAAAGTAGAGTATTCTAAAAGGGTCAAGTCAATCACCTGATCTCCACCTGATTAAGCATGCATTTCACTTGCTGAAGACAAAACTAAAGGCAGAATGTTCATAGGTCTAACAACCACCACCACCAAAGACAGCTGTAGTAAAGGCCTGGCAAAGCATAACAAAGGAAGAAACCCGGCATTTGGTGATGTCCATGGGTTCCAGACGTCAGACAGCCATTGCCTGCAAAGGATTCTCAACAAAGTCTTACAAATTAACATTTTATTCATGATTATATTAATTTGTCCAATAAAAATATGGATGCAATTCCTAAAAGTTTCATTCAATATTTTTGTTCAACCCCTTGAATTGAAGCTGAAAGTCTGCGGTTCAATTGCATCTACATTGTTTAAATTTCAAATCCATTGTGGTGGTGTACAGAGCCAAAGTTATGTAATCTGTGTCAGCGTCCAAATATAAAGTCAAAACAGTCTACCATGGCGTAATGTTTAACTTTATTAAAAGTACAAGCGCACTAAAATATATCCTGCATATCTGTACATGCATATACACATTCTCATATATATATATATATATATATATATATATATATATATATATATATATATATATATATATATATACATATATATACATATATATATACACACACGCACACACACACACCTGTACATACGTACATCCATACATATGTAGATTAGGGGTTCTCAACCCTAATCCTCAAGTATCAAAAAACAGGTCATGTTTTGAGGATTTCTTTAATCATGCACAGGTGAAGCTGCCCATACATCTGTGACGGATTGTCGCGATGAAGCAATGCGATGAGAAATGCTGGAGTTTCCCATTGGAAATGCCGACCGCCCACCATCGATGTTCAGCGATCCGTTGCAGGATCGCTGAATTTTTACATGTTAAATGTCCCCGATTAGACAATCGCGATAATTTTCTGATCGCGATTGTCAAATCCGGAAAATCCAACATGTTGGATTTCTGCGATGCTGCGATGCCGAGTTGCAGCATTGCGGGATCGCAGCAATCCATCGCAGATGTATGGGGGCCTTGAGAGTCCATTTTGATGGGTCAGTAATTATGCCTCCTGTTCCCACAGACAGATATAAACAAAACATGACCTGTTAGTGGTACTTGAGGACTGTGACTGAGAACCACGAATGTAGCTCAGACCTTCAATATTTGGTCACTTTGAACTTGTGTGAGTGTGAGAGATAGGGGTAATGCACACCAGCGTAGCATGTTATTGTAACTTAACAAGACTTTACCCAGCAACATTATGCATAACAGTACTTTCAAAGTTGCAACAGAAATATAGAAAGTAGTAGTCATGTCTTCCAAGTTAGAGGAACAGCATAGGTTAGCGTATACTCAATCCAAAACAGCTCCCCTTTAAATGTCTGTGGCATTTGACCAGCACTGCAGTCATGTATCACTTCAAAAGGAAAATCATCAAAATCTATAAAACTAAATATATTGTTAAGGGATCTTGTGTCTGGAAGTCCATTATCCAGAAACTTCTACAAATGAAAACAAAACAGAAAAAAACTAAAATGTAAATATTTTCTGCTACTCGGTAAGGTCATAAAACTATGCCCCATAAATATGTCGGGATGTAGTCATGAGTCTCAATAGCGACACCCGAATCCCGACAAGGGACTTAAGATAGGTGTCGAAATACCGACACCTATCTTAATCCCAACAGCGAAGGACGCCGGACCGAACGAGGCAAGTCCCAGACACCATTAGCATTAGCTGCGGGGGGATGGGGGGGTGAGGGGTAGGTTTAGGGAGCGTAGCGCGGTTAGGTTTTGGGGGAGGGTTAGGCACCCCCTGGAAGGGTTAGGTTTTGGGCGTGGTAAGGGGATGGTTAGGTTTAGGGTGCGGTAAAGGGGGGGGGGGGGGTTAGGCACCACTAAGGGAGGATTAGTGGGGGAGATGGGTAGGGATAGGGTACTTACCTGCCCTGTCTGGATCTTCTCCCTTCGGGCTGCCAGCGTCGGGATATGAACCCGCAAGAACTTCATACCCATTCCAAATATGTCCTCCTACAGTGTCCGTGCACAGTAAGGCTAAACAATTTAATGCCAATTGAGAATGTCAGGAGGAGTGCGGGGGAAACACCTTATGTTTTAGGTACAGTGCGCTAAACTATGGAAAATACCTTAAGCTAGAAGATACAAGCTTACTGCATCATAATTCCTATACCTTTCAGTTAGTTTTACAAATCAAAAATGTATCTTCCAACTTTATGCTGAGTATTGCACAAGCCCCCTACCCCTTCTCAGACTGGCACATTGATCACATTCTCCACAACAGTCCAAGTGCTCATTTGTACTTAAAGGTGCCCACACACATAGCGATATTTTAAACGATCTGGCCGATTCCGACACATTGGAACGACAGATCGTGTAAAATATGGCCAAATCGTGAGGAAATCGTGAGTCCCCACTCACGATCACGATGCGATGCGCGTCCCCGCTGGTCGCACATCGCATCGTCAGATCTGCCGTGCAGTAGGGCAGATCTGACAATCTAGGACGCGATGCACTGTAAAAAGTCTGGATGCAGGAGAGATCGTTTGAAGATTGGACACCAAATCGTGTGCAAATAGTGTGGAGATCGTGTGCAGAGCTGCCGGGGAGAGTTTCAAGGGAAATCGTACACAAATCGTACACATCGGCTGATCGTGGACAGATCGGTATGTGTGTGGGCACCTTAAGACCTCTAGTGGCGACTTGGTGTACTGCTGTAGCAGAACTGAAGCAGGAGAGGGGAGTTAGCCACCTACACTGCATTCTTCCCTTTACAAAACAGTGGAATTGCGCCCACCCACCCCACAGGAAAACAAGTCACTATTACAGAGCATCTTTTATAAAGAGGTCACCTCATAGCAAGGGGATGAGACCGATTTCACTAAGTAATAAACGTCTGTATATATATTATCATTAAATACTTTCAAAGACAGGACAGTACTTTTAGATCATATATTAAAGCACGCATTGCTTGTTTGTGTCTCGCTGCACTTTTTATCCAGGAGTTATTTGAATCATCCCTGTTATATGAACTCATCTTTCAGACTTCGTGCCATAACATTTGTTGCCAAAAAGGAAAATAAAAAATCCTTTTCCAGCCTTCCAAATAATTATGGCACAAGTTAAACGCGTTCATTTTCAAAGTGTCACGCTAATTTGTAATTTTGGGACAGCGAGCAAAACATAGATCATGCAGGAAACGTCAGGGATCAAATATCTCCTGGCATTTCCTGCTCCTTGGAGATGTATTTTGCAATCCTAATTCAAGCCGAGAAATACAGAAACTGACTTCACTGAAGACTCCTCGGATCCACCCAAAAACATTCCATCGGAAACTCTATACTGCATGGGCATCTCCTCACACCCAGCAAGTGCACCCCAGTCAGATCTTAATCTCTGCTGCTTGCGAGTCAGGTTTCATGACATTTAACAGTTTGCATGCTGTGAGAATTAGTGAGGTGTAACCAGACAGCAAACCAGACAACACTCTAATTAAATCTATTCAACAGCATATATCCCCTTGTACACCTGTCCTCCAGCTCCAGACTTATACATGTCTTGCCCTATATCACTGCTCTCAACTTCTTTAACTGTTGCTGGCCCAGTTAAAGGAACACATACACCTCACACATTAAAGCACTTTGATTAGTGTAAACAATTCAGTTTAGATGTTGTAGAGGATGAACAACTATCATCCTATCAAACCAGTTCTGTGTACTCAGAATAGAAGTGCCTCATTGCTAGTTGCCATATTCCCATTAAAGTCCATCACAAACCTCTGATAAAAAAAAAAAAAGCTTCCCAGTTGCTTTACCCATATATATATATATATATATATATATATATATATATATATATATATATATATATATATATATATATATATATCTCATTTATCATAGGATTGGTTGTGCTTGTTAAACTATATAGCACAAGATTGACTACTCAAAACAACATGCAAGCTTCCAGTATGCAATTGCTAACAACGTACGCCTGATACAAGTCAGTATAACATTTCCATGTAGCACTTTCTTTGATGAATGAAGGGTTACAAGGAATTATTTCATTTTTTTTTGTTTCAATTCCTTTAACTTTAAGGAGGACTTAAAGCTCCACTGACAGGTGTCAGGATTCCGGTGCCGGCATTCTAAGCACTGGCATCCCAACCGCCGGGATCATAACTGCATCCCGCATTACCACCTACATGTTACCAACCTGCTGATTCCCCAAACCAGCTAGTAGCCAATTCAGGCAGCTGTGGATCCTCTGGTTCTGTAATATAGGAACAGCAAACCTACACCAGTCTATGATCCAACTTCGGTGGGTTGTAGTCAGTGTTCCCTTTCTGCTGGTCTCTGATATTTTTGGTCCTTTCTGGGCCTAGCCACAGCCCTGTTCACATCATATTCTCCAAAGATGTCTAACATCTATTTTGACACGTTTCTCCGGGTATTAGAGACCCGGTTTCTTTTGAGAGAGAGAGAGAGAGAGAGAAACGCGTCAAGGACTAAGGATTGCTCTGATAGCTCATCTACATTGTTCTCCTCACACTGGTACAATGTCTACTATACTACCGTGTTGAGCCAGGAAGCACCACTGAGTGAGCGGCTTACTGCAAGCACACGCTCATGCTGGTGTGCTCACTCTGACTCCACTTCCTAAACTTTACAGCCCGGCTAGCATACACCATCGAGCAGCTGGCCTACTGAAAGCCTATACTCCTGCTGTCAGGTGGAGGAGAGCTACTCCCTACGGACTGCACATAAGGGAGTGCTCTGTGCAGACAAACAGCTCCCAAACTTGCCGCATATGCATGGCCGCACGGCACCCTGTAGGTGGATATCATATGCCACTGGGGCAAACAACACACCGGTGGTCCAGCATCTATAGACTCCACTAACTGGAGACTCAATTATGGATAAACATCATCCCATCTGGCAGTGTGAAGGACGTTTGAAGTGTATTAGTGCGCTGTGACCATACAGATATCGGCACCAGGAAAGTCAGTATCCATTATCCTTTAAAAATGTATTGCACGAATAAGGACAGCTTTTGGCAGACTTTTACATAGGATTCCGATCCTCCAGAAATCCTGGATTATATTCTCATAGATTTAATCACTCAATTTTATGTGAGTAGGAGTAATGATGTCATTTCTGATGATTGATTTATAGAGCTTGGCGCAGACCATTGCACTGAAGTTGATTAGATTTTAGATTGTATACTTTGTATATTGGCATTATTAAATTTCACACTTTTTTTTTTTTAAATGTTTTCTCTAACAAGCGCTCCATCTATTATGTTTGGATTTCTTCTTTCAGCAGGTAGGAGATCCCGCTGGTGGAGCGGACAGTTTGAGTCAGTATTTATATAGATTGGTTGAGCAGTGCCCCTGTCCTTTTTACTACTCTTTATTAATAACAACAGCAAGAGACCAAAATTAGGCTCAAAAGGAGCCAATTCGCCTACACACAGTGTTTAACACCCAGAGCTATTCAATTATTAGTCACTAACCCTGCGGGATGCGCACGTTACCCCATAGATCCCACGTTAAGTGATTGAATCATTGGGTTTCCCCGAGTGATAAGCCGCAGAGGCTGCGTTTCATGTGGTTTTGTCCTCAAAGCTCCTGAGCTTGGCAAGGAAAATTCTGCATTAAGTGCACCCTCTGGTGCTTAACATGCGGGGATGCAGCGCTAACTGAATAGAGCACGACTGAATATTAGCAGCAGTAATTGAATCTGCCCCGAAGAATATTTTCCTGTGCAGTGAAACGGTTCACATGAACTACTAATATTAGTATAGAGCTGTTTTTAATCTAGTTGAAATCAGAGAACTTTAAGCAAACTAAAATGAAAGTGTCTTTCAAGAATTCAAGCCGGCCTGGCAACCAGAATCCCATCCATCCCAAATGAAAACATACAGGAATGACTGATATAAAGAAAGTGCAATGGGTGTAGTAATGTTATAAGGCTCTGTTCACACCGCAGTGCAGAGCGTAATACAGATGTGTAGAGAGAGGAATTTAGCAAACCGGGAACCTATTGTCTGCAGCTACATGTCTGATCACCTATTGTCTGCAGCTACATGTCTGATCACCTATTGTCTGCAGCTACATGTCTGATCACCTATTGTCTGCAGCTACATGTCTGATCACCTATTGTCTGCAGCTACATGTCTGATCACCTATTGTCTGCAGCTACATGTCTGATCACCTATTGTCTGCAGCTACATGTCTGATCACCTATTGTCTGCAGCTACATGTCTGATCACCTATTGTCTGCAGCTACATGTCTGATCACCTATTGTCTGTAGCTACATGTCTGATCACCAGGATAGAACAGTCACTCATGCAGGCTGGTACATGATGCCTCGGCTTTATGAGCTGAACTGCTGGGTAATTTGATGGGCATGTAAGTCCAATAAAACTAGATCTCGTCTTGATAACTGACAAAGCACCTAATGTTTTATCACCTTTGTTCTGCAGATCCCAGGGAGATTATGGAGAAACTAACGAGGCTTAATTGCTCAGTATTCACTATAACATATGTGCTCAACAGGGCAGTCAATATAACCTAAATGGCATAACATCTATATAAATGAGTATATGACCTTTATTTCATACTGGGGTAAAGGTGGTTAGCATTGCTGTCTCAAAGCTGCAGCCATGGGTTTGATTTCAACTAGAGCACCATCGGTGTGAAGTTCCTCCCATGCACCAAAAAATATAGTGGTAAGCTGGGATACGTTCGGCATCCCGGCGGTCAGGATGCCGACGCTTACATTACCGGCGCCGGAATACCGATGCCAGTCAGAATCCCGATGCCAGCATCTCAACCGCCGGGATGCCTAAAGTAATTAGCAGGGTTGGGGGTGAGGGGGTTTTAGTATTAGGGTGCGGGGAGGGGGAGCTTAGGTTCTGGTGCTAAGGGGGGAGGTTAGGGTTAGGCACCAAACAGGGGGGGTTAGGGTAGGGAGAGGGCAGGGTTAGCATACCAACCAACAAGTGTCGGTACGTTAACCCTGTCGGGATCCCAGCGTCGGGATTCTGACTGCCGGGATCCCGACTGTCGGTATTTCATACAGATTCCGGTAAGCCAACTGGCTTTGGACAGAACTGCTGTGCGTTGTGGAATTTAAAATTAAGGTTAATACTAATAATACAGAGATGCATTTGTGACTAATCTTCTAGAAATTAGTTTGACAGAAAATCACATACCTATTTTGTGCTATATGGGGATCCTGTTTCTTGCGTGATCCAACTCTCAGTCTAATGTCCTACTTCTCTTGCCCTTCCTCACACCATGGCACTGCTCAATCACAAGCAGTGCATTCTTTACCCATCTATTAAATATATTTATTTCTGGCAACATTGTTTTTTCTTATGAGCTCTCTTTTTCCCCCATTTCTATTTAAACCCTCCCTTTAGTCCCCATGTTGCTCCCTATAAATTGATGATGCAATTTTCCTTTTGTATCCTATTGTCTGTGAGGCTGTGTGTGGAGGCTGGCAGATGCCATGAAGAGCCGGTCCTTTACAGAGCACCACGGAGGTTCCGTGTTACCTCCTAGCAAGTTTTACACAAAATTTAAGAAAAAAAACTAATATTTATATTACCCACCGAGGGTGATTTCACTGTTTAAGGCTAGAACAATCCTACTACTGTGTTTTTCAAAGTGGCAGTGGTGTATACATTTGCACATGTATGTAAGGGATTCCTAACCCTAACCTCCCCCCCAAGTGCCTAACCCTAATCTCCCCTCTAAGTGCCTAAAACTAACCCTCCCTTCCCCGCCGCCTAAACCTAACCTCCCAAGGGGGTGCCTAACCCTAATCTCCCCTCTAAGTGCCTAAAACTAACCCCCCCCCTTCCCCGCCGCCTAAACCTAAGTCCCCCGGGGGGAGGAGCCTAACCTTAGCCTCCGCCCGGGGGTGCCTAACCCTAACGCCCCCTTCCCCTAGCCTAACCCTAACCCTCCCACCCTGCGGCTGTCCGCACCCAGCTTACCTTCGATTGGTAAGCCGAGTGTCGGGCTCCCGGCGTAGGTCTAATGACAGGCGTCGAAATTTCGACGCCTGTCATTTAACCCCTTGCCGAGATTAGACAGTCGGGAAACCAGCGGTCGGGATTACGTCCGTCGTCTTCCCGACTGCCTCCTGTATGTAAAGGAGACTTCTGCAAACTTTGGAAAGCAGGTTTAAATTTGTTTTAGCTGAATGGTAGCGCCGTGGTGCAGTTAGGATACTGTTCTGTACACATATCCACGAAGTATCAGCTTATCAGAAGATTTTTTAGAAAAAGCTGTGAATTCCAGCCCGTAACCCCATTGCAGAACACGGCAGCAGCACTGTTATAGCAGCTAAGAAGGAAAATGGTTTGGTCCTGACCTGTTTCAGTTGGCTTTTCTGTAACAGCAGGGACAGGAAATATCATCAATCGACTTCCAATGTTCAGTCTCGATCTGTAAGAAAATATACATCAGTGACTGCTGGCTTCTAATATTCAGACAAGCATGTGGCAGAACATGACAGGGAAATACAACTATGCGGAGGGCAGTAGAGAGAGCCGGACAGCTCCAAGTAAAATGGTTAATTGGCATAGTGCCGTTAAAACTGTGTTAAAAAACAAAACCAAAAAAAAAAAAAGTACACTGTATGGAAATACAATACTGATCTATGCTCAATCCAGGGTGGCCTGCTTTCCTTTGCCTTGAGTCACCCAGGAGCGAGCATAGTGCAATATGAAGCCCAACACTCAAGCTACATCCGGGTACATGTAACCAGTGCTATTTTTCAGCAGGAACTCCGTTCCTGCACCTCTCATTAACTAGGACGTAATGTCCTCGGCCAAAATGTATTTTCCATGAGATGAGTCTAATTTTAAAGTCCCTTTTGAGTGACTTCTGTATATATATGTATAGATTATATATATATATATATATATATTATATATATATATATATATATATATATATATATATATATTATTATTATTAGCATTTATTTATATGGCGCCACAAGTGTTCCGCAGCGCCTTACAAAGTACAAAAACAAATTGTATACAAGTGACTTACAGAACAATACAATACAGGACATGGATATATTGCTACATTAGTGACCATATCACCCAGATAAGCAACAGAGCATAAGCAACCAAGTGTTAGGTGCCCTAGTGGTGAGTAAGAAGTAAATGACACTATAGTAAGGAGAAGCACAAGAGGGTAGATGGCCCTGCTCATGAGAGCTTACATTCTAAAAAGGTGGGGGAAGACAAAACTGGGTTGACACAGATGGGGTAGATATATATATTTATATTATTTTATTTTTATTTTTTTTCTATAGTGCCACCCAGTTTCTGATCTTATTCTTCCAGAAAAACAGCCCTGCATGTAGCTTGTGTCTGTTTTCTAGTAGCACAAAACCTATCTTTAGGCATAAGCAGTGTTGAAGGCACTTATTAAAAAATTATTATAAGACTAATTTTACAAATAAAAAACAATCACACATTCATTTTAAATAACACCGGAACATAAGGAAAAAGTTTTGCCATCGATAACAACCAGGTGTTCTAAAATAACAAAAATCTGACTGGTTGCTATGGATTACCGTAACTTTTTCCAGGGCAGCAGTTTCATAAAACAACTCCATACATACAGAACCCTATGAGAGGATTTAAGAAGTGGCCCATAGCAACCAATCAGATTCTACTTATTATTCTAGCACCTTGTAGAAGATAATAGCTGTGAGGTGATAAAAATGTGCCTTCACCCAGCCTCATATCTAAGTAATGTCACCAATTGCTACTGTATTAATAAGCGGAATATAGGTTCAGTCACCACAATAGCTGCCTGTACTATGCCTGTCGGTGCAATATCCAGCATGTCCTCTAGAGAGGAGGAAGTCTGGCTCCAATATGAAGGAATTACCTTGATAGAAATGATATAAAATGTTGGGAAATGGAATTGCAAATATACTGTACAATAACAGCAATTAGGCTTTGCAGGCCAATCTCCAGTATACCTCTCATAGAATGGCTTAGAGTAGTACTCATTACTTTAGATATGATTGCTTGTAATTGAAATGCTCAGAGGGGAAAAAAAAAAAGAATAATGTTATGGGGGAGCTGCTAATTGGGGCCAGCAGAAGGGGTGAGTCACCGCTGTATAAACCCTGCATCGTCTCTTACCCTTGCACTGTTCCAATGGAGAAGCTAAGCCTTGTAAAATAATAAACATACAAACACGTGAAGAATGAGTTTCCTTGGCGTGTGTTTATACATCCGCCCACTCGCTCTCTCCAAATACCTCATATTTAGTAAGCTAAATGCAGGCGATTCATTTCGTTCCTAGGTTACATGTGCTGCTGGATTTAAAGACACAGACGCTCAGTAGCTGAGACTCCATCGAGTATATTTACTAAAGTGTGGGTTTTAAGAAGTGTAGATGTTGCCCATAGCAACCAAATAATTCTACTTAACATTTATCTAGCACCTTCTAGAAGAGAATAGCAAGAATCTGATTGGTTGCTACAGGCAACATCTACACTTCTAAAAACCCGCACTTTAGTAAATATACCCCTATGTGCCGTTTTACTATACTCACTTATTTTACATGCATTTAACATCAAACCTAAAGAAATATATGAAAAGTCATAAAGGAACTTATAACATTTTATTTATTCCACTAGGTCACAGCGCCTACATTCCTGCTGTATGATGGGCATCGATAGATTGAAAAATATGATGTCATTCAATGAAACTTATAGAAGTTCTGTTTACTAATGGCGGAGTCACATATATACCCGATATGCTTGTTTCCACTTTCCTGGGAAACACTAGCAAAGCAAACCAACCAAAGACCAGCTCTGTTACCTGTCTGCAATATTAACACCAGTAACCAGCCTTATTAATACTAAAGAGGTGGCAATTACATTTCCCAAACAAGATGAACCAACCTCACAGCACTGGGAGCTTTAAGCATTATCTCTAAGGTGGGAACTAAGGCCCTCATTCAGACCCACTCGCGAGCGGCTGTCCGCTCGCAAGTGGGTCGATGGTCCGCACTGCGCATGCGCACGATGGAGGGAGCTCCGTCGTGCGCCTGCGCGAGACGCGCTGAGCGAAGGACTTTCCTTCGCTCGGAGTGTCTCATCAAAGGGGGCGTGCTGTCGATGTTGACTGACAGCACGCCCCCTTTGGTGGGCGTGCCGGGGGCGTGCCTGCCAGACGGAGGCGTTCCCAAGGGAACGCCTACCGTCTGAAGCCGGCCCCACTGACATCACTAGTGATGTCAGTGGGAGTGATTTTGGCTCTGATAGAGCCAAAATCACTCCTGGCCTTGCGGTTGAGAAACTCAACCGCAGGCTGTTGCTCGCAGTTTCGATGGTCGCGATGGTCAAGACCATCACGACCATCATCCTGCACGCTCGTATATGCTGTGGGTGGTGACCCACAGCTATACGAGCGTCAGGAGGACGCTCCATATTAATGGAGGTGGGCCCTGATTCAGAGCGAGCGCTCTGGTCAGAGCGTCCGGCTCTGAATCAGGGCCTAAATTCCTCACATTGTGACTTCAAATATTACAGCTATGTCTGGCTACGCCCATTACTGTCTATTACTGAAGACGATCTTTGCTTATTTTCCTGCTCACCTGTTTGGGGCACCAGAAAAAATCAGTAAAGATACCGGTCGCAAAATGCCATTGCCGACTGTTCTGGAGGCAATGAGTGTGCACACACACAAACATTATTAAAGATACCGGTCGCAAAATGCCATTTTGCAAACCTTATGAAGATCATGACCACAAATAGCCAGATTGTGTCACCAGGAACACATAAAGGTTACCAAAATGGGAAAAATCCAACTATAGGGAACTTTGGCCAAATTCCTTCTGGACAATAGGGATGCTAAACGGTGTGGTTATAAGATGTCATGTGATACCGACATGAAAAGATATTCTGTTAAAAATCAGTCACCAAAAATAAATGTAAGAAATAATTGAGGTACATTTTAATATAGTACATTATTTGATACATCGGTGCATATACAAGTATTTTCAGTAAGATGACATTTTATTAAACGACAGAAGTGACTATTACTAAGTTAGAAGCAGGGGATGGACTCTTTAGCTGCAATAAATAGTTTAAGGCAGTGGTCCCCAAACTGTGCACCGTGGCACCCTGGGGTGCCTTGGGACACTTGCAGCGGTGCCTCAGGTTGGTGGTCCAGCACCAAATCAAATTATTTATGGTCAATGTAATGTAAATATGTGCACAAACAGAAGCGCAAACCTGTCCACCACCACATAACTGACCCTAAGGATGACAGGGCAGCACAATTTACTGCACTTTACTTGAATTTACTGAATTTCTCAATAACAAACGTTTGGCTTAGAGGTGCCGTGACAACAATGCTGATACTCTAGCGCGCCGTGATTCACAAAAGTTTGGGAACCTCTGGTTTAAGGACAAAAACAACCCACACTCTGGATTATGCTGACAGAACAAACCAATTGATTCTTCTGTAAAATTCTGAGCTTCTAAAGCCCAGAACGCCAAATAGTTTGCTTCTTTCTGTTACTGTCCCAATAACACTGCATAGCTATATAATACAGGGTGTCACACTGTGACGAGAGGTAAAAAGAGTAAGGCACGGAGGAAACCACCCTAAGAAGCCCTGGGGCATATGTCTCAAGACCTTTAGGGGTTAAGCGATGCACGCTGCCAAGAGCCTCAACAAGCCATTGGAAGAACTTGCTGCAATTCTATGTATGAGGCTTCTGCTAAGAGCCTGAATTCTTCCAGTTTATGATAAGCCGATTACAAAACAGGGGTTTCATTTTTTTTTCCTTTCTGCTGCCTGTGAATGCAACTTTTGTTTCATTTCCCATAACACACATGCCTTCCGAGTTTCCAAGAGTTCAGGCTGCTCTTGTCCAACGAGGAATGAAGACTGCAATATATACAGTATAAAGCATGACAAGCTTCTGACACTGCTAAGTTTTATTTTACCATGAGAGTGTTAGAGGCAGTTATACACTAGCTGTAAAAAAAGGCATTTACACATACATTTATAACAGACCATATATATAGCCTTCACAGATGGCTCATACTAACACGGGGCAAATCAGATCTCCGAGATATCAATGAAGGCATAATTATCACACTTGCTGACATTCTGGCTGCCCCTTTCGGGAGTGGGCAGCCAGGTCGGCACAGCGGGAAAGAGTGAGGGGGTGTGGCGTTGCAATGGTGGGCATTGCATGGGGTGTGGCGCAGCAAAGGATGGGCAGTGCGGTGGAATCTGGCCACACCCCCACTATAGAATGCAGATATTGACAGCATTGTAAAGCGGGGGCAGGGCCAGGACGACGCAATACAGCGCGAATCGCATTATCAACAACCCCCCCTCCACGGGACAGCTCACTTGTGCTCAGTAAGTGGGTGGCTGTGTGGGGAGGGGTGGGTGCTTGCTGGTCCCGGCCGGCTCCGGAGGCATGCCTACTCTTTCTGGGGACCGGGAGTGCCATATGTCTCCATCTCAAATCAGACTCCACACGTAGACTTCCATGGCCCTGACGAACTTCAAACATAGCCAAAAACCTAATCCTCGTCAAACTACACCACCATGCCAAATTTGGTGGAGCTAGGAACAAAACTCTGGTCATGCATATGACACACACACACTTTCTCGCTTTTATATAGACTAGTGTTCCGCCTCGGCTTTACACGGGAGCAATTTTGAATTTACGGTGATAATCTTGTAAAACCTCGGTTAAAAAAAAAAAAAAAAAAAGATTGCCTTGTAGATGACATTAGTTGTTTTTCCTCCTGACATCAACGAAAAGATTCAGTTTTGATGTGACACGTAACAGGGTAACGTAAAGTTGTCCATGAAAAAACAAAAAAAACAAACAGTCTCTACTTATTTCAACATCAGCCACATTAAGTGCTTATCCCTGTGCTTTATTTATTGTCATGTGAAAGCAGGCTCTACCCAGGAACCAGATTAGTTTGAAATGAAAGAATCGTTTTTCACATAAATGAAATAGGAACTTACCCGTTCTTGATAAAAAGACTTGCAACTGAAACGTTGCACAAGCAGTAACACAGTTTTGACTCATGACTCATTCTTAATTTCAAGACCCGTGAGTGCCGCTGCAATTTACCATACGTAAGAGGTATTTTAAAGCCACAGAGGGCACCAGGGCAAGTTGTATATGTCATTGTGGAGCGCTGGCTCATTATTATAATAAATATATATATTATATATTTATTTATTACACACACAGATATACATATTATATATATATAATTTTAGACATTAATTTTTCACTCATCATTTGTCCCTTTAAATCATTATGTACATGGACCCACCAGGGTAGCAGACGTCAGAAGGAGCAGGCATGGTTATATAATTCATTATTTGGTAGACAGTAGAGAATCGTATTGCGTAGTTTGGAAATTTGGTTTTGCTGGGGCCACCTTAACACTTCGGGAATGGAACAGCACCAATGAGCAAAAAAAAAAAAAAAAAAAAAATCAAATAAAAATAAAACATTCAAATTAAATCTCTTTTTGAATCCCAAGCAAATATCCTGAGCCACGCACATCCTGTCCTCCCTGTACGGTCATTGTACATTTCCACTGAAACTTCTTGTGGTTCTCTTCTCATTCTAACATATTCTGTCGTTGCCACGGTAACACGTCCCCTCCCTGCCCCGAGCGACGCTTCCCCCGCTGCTTTGAATTCTGACTTGGCAAAAGGGTAGCTGCTGCCATTTCAAACATCCACGAGCATGCCAGCATCTCTGACCCATTTTAATTTAGTTTACATCTTAACTCAAGCAGAGGATGGCAGGGAAAATACAAGACTATTAGCTAGACAGATGAAATAATGCTGTGTCACTGTCTGAGCTCACATCTTGTGCGCTTAAATTAAAAAGACTCCTGTATCACAAATAAATACCCAATGACTTTACAACGACCCTACAGATGCTGGATTCATTGTGTCCTTCAGTCTTATTAACTAAAGGAATTATGAATCACAGTGGCCAGTCACTTTTTCATATATTTGCCAAAGATTTATATACACACATATATACACGGGGTGGTATATAAAGGAAACAAGTGGAC
Source organism: Taudactylus pleione (assembly GCA_031769625.1). Lineage (NCBI taxonomy): Eukaryota > Metazoa > Chordata > Amphibia > Anura > Myobatrachidae > Taudactylus > Taudactylus pleione. The sequence goes on along the minus strand of JAUIMM010000042.1, from coordinate 20,300 downwards.
ACACAGTTCTTAAAGCTGATGGGCATGGGTATGGATCTGAGCAACTCTGACAAGGGTGATATGGATAGACAACTGGGTCAGAGCATCTCCAAAACAGCAGGTCTTATGGGGTGTTCCTGGTATGCAGTCGTTAGTACCTAGCAAAAGTGGTCCAACTGGTGAACCGGCGTCAGGTTCTTGGGTGCCCAAAGCTCATTGATGCTCGTGGAGAGTGATTGCTAGTCCATCTGGTCCGATCCTACAGAGCTACTGTACTACAAATGACTAAAAAAGTATACTGGCTGTGACAGAAAGATGTCAGAACACAACACAGTAAAAAGGAAATATATAAGTATATAAAAGTGGGCGTTTAAAGTATATATCCTTAAATTAAATTCTTGCAGAGAGTTGTAATTTAGCACAATCTGGTCCAGCTGCCCCCACAATGTGGATCTGGACACTACACTGTAAAAGACTAAGCAAAAGAAATGGGAGCGCTTAAATTGTTTACTTAAATTAATATTCAAATTTTTCACACACATAGGTCCATAGGTGGAAAATACATTCAATAATTTAACAATATTATACATATATAACATCAGCAATAAAACAAGCAGTTATAGATTCAGCAGCAAAGCACTATCGGTCGCACAAGGCAGTGAGTAGGTCTTTGTGGTAAGAACTTAAGCAGACTGACAGTGTTATTTATTTTATTAACAGTTTCTTATATAGCGCAACAAATTCCGTTGCACTTTACAATTTGAATCAACATTAACATTTTACTGGGTTGTAAAAGACATACATACATACATACATACAAGGCATATGTAAAAGACATACATTAGGGTAAGAGGGCCCAGCACGCAAGCTTACAATCTGTAGGGAAATAGGTGTTGATACACAAGGATAGGTGCTACATATTGCAAATTGGCCCTGTCCGATTGCAGATGTTCTTGGTGGGCTGTATGATCCAATCACACTGGAAAGTTGGCCTAGGGTTAGGAGGAAGTTAAATTGAAGAAAGAGAAGATGTGATAGGTGTATACTATGAGAGGAGTGTTAGATAGGGAAGCTATAATAAGGTTAGGTGGGCGGTTCTGGAATCTGATAAGCTTGTCTGAAGAAGTGAGTTTTCAGAGAACGCTTGAATGTTTGGAAACTAGTGGAAAGTCTTATTGTGCGTGGTAAGGCATTCCACAGGGTGGGTGCAGCCCGAAAAAAGTCCTGTAACCGTGCATGGGAACAAGTAATGCGCAGGGATGAGAGACACAGATCTTGTGCAGAGCGGAGATGCCGGGTTGGAATATATTTTGAGATAAGTGAAGAGATGTATGTTGGTGTGGTTTGGTTAATAGCTTTATGCGTGAGTGTAAGTATTTTAAATTGAATACGGTAGAAGACCGGCAGCCAATGGAGGGACTGACAGGGTGGATCAGCAGACACTGAACGTTTGCTGAGAAAGATCAACCTCACAGCTGCATTCAAAATGGATTGTAGTGGTGAGAGCCTATTTTTGGGAAGACCAATAAGCAGACTATTGCAATAGTCAATGCGGGAAATAATGAGTACATCTATGAGTTTTTGCAGTGTCTTGCGTAAGATAATATGAGATATGGTAAGAACTTACCCTTGTTATCTCTATTTCTACGAAGTCCATAGGGTTCCACAGGATACCTTGGGTATAGGTGTGACGTCAGTCGCAGGGCACCAAAGAGTTAAGCTTTCAGCCTCCCAGGATGCACTAGGTCCCCCTCCTATACCCCGCCCCCGGGCCAAGGCACCTCAGTTAGTTACCAAGCCCTAGGCCGGAGGAGGAGAAGGAAGAGAGAGAACAAAGATCTGGACACATACAAGAATCACATTCTCACCAGAGGGAGACGGAAAACCGGTGACCAGAGCAAAGCCCATCTGCAGCACAGGTGCGACAGGGCGGGAGTCCTGTGGAACCCTATGGACTTCATAGAAATAGAGATAACAAGGGTAAGTTCTTACCATATCTCATATTTTCTACTTCAGGGTCCATAGGGTATCCACAGGATACCTTGGGGATGTCCCAAAGCAGTATCCTTTAAGGGTGGGGACGCTCCTGTGCAGAAAGGAGAATCCGCCGCCCGAAGGAAGCATCCTGAGAGGCGAAGGTGTCAAACCTGTAATACCTCACGAAGGTATGGACAGAAGACCACATAGCAGCCTTGCAGATCTGAACTGCCGAGGCACCACGTCGAGCTGCCCACGAAGGACCCACAGACCTAGTGGAATGAGCCTTCAGAGAAGGAGGGACCGGTAGGCCTTCATGAAGATAAGCTTCAGAAATAGCCATACGGATCCAGGCTGCCAAAGTTTGCTTTGAAGCAGGCCAACCCTTTTTACGGAAGCCACAGAGGACAACAAAGCGTCCGACTTCCTAAACGAAGAAGTGCGGTCAACATAAGTCCTTAAGGCCCGCACAACATCCAAAGAGGCCTCACCCACGGAAAGACCCGGTGAGTTAAAGGCCGGAACAACTATTTCCTCGTTAACATGAAACTGGGAAACAACTTTGGGAAGAAACTCGGGCCGAGTGCGGAGCACTGCCCTGTTCCCATGAAAAACCAAGAAAGGGGGTCTACAAGAAAGAGCCCCTAACTCAGAAACACGTCTGGCCGAAGCAACGGCCAGAAGGAAAACAGTCTTAGCTGTTAGCCATTTAATATCCACTGAGCCCAGTGGTTCAAACGGCGGTCCTTGGAGAGCCCTCAGGACCACAGCCAAATCCCAAGGCGCCACAGGTGGAACAAAGGGCGGCTGAATACGGAGAACACCTTGCATAAAGGTGCGCACATCCGGGATTGTAGCAATCCTACGGTGAAACCAGACAGATAGGGCCGAAACCTGTACCTTCAAAGAAGCAAGGCGAAGCCCATGATCTAGTCCCGCTTGCAGGAAGGCGAGAATCCGAGACAGACGAAACTCCCGCGGTGCATAACCTCTCGGTCGACACCACTGGAAGAACGTATGCCACACGCGATGGTATATCCTCGCGGAAGACGGTTTCCGAGCTCGTAACATGGTACGCACCACAGAGCTGGAAAACCCCCGGGACCTCAGCATGGCCGTCGCAACAGCCACGCCGCCAAAGACAGCCGAGTCAGGTCCGGGTGAAGACAAGGACCCTGAGACAGAAGGTCCGGTCGTAGCGGCAACCGCAGAGGACTGTCCACGGACAGACCCTGAAGGTCTGAGAACCAGTGCCGTCTGGGCCACGCGGGAGCTATCAACAGGAACGTCCCTCCTTCCTGTTTGAATTTCCGGATTACCCGTGGAAGAAGGGAGACCGGAGGGAACAGGTATGCGAACCTGAACGTCCACCGGACAGACAGAGCATCCACCAGAGACGCCCCTTCGTCTCTTGTGCGAGACCCGTACACCGGCAACTTGTTGTTGTGCCGGGACGCCATGAGGTCGATTTCTGGAAGACCCCACCTGTCCACCAGTAGTTGAAAAACGTCCGGGTGCAGGGACCATTCCCCTGGATGAACGTCCTGGCGACTTAGAAAGTCCGCCTCCCAATTTAGCACTCCCGGGATGAAGACCGCTGATATGGCCGAAAGATTGCGCTCCGCCCAAACCAGGATCCGAGAGACCTCTACGAGAGCCGCCCGACTGCGAGTTCCTCCTTGCCTGTTTATGTAGGCCACGGTGGTAGCATTGTCCGACTGGACCTGCACCGGGTGACCCTGGAGAAACCGCTGTGCCTGCAGGAGAGCATTGAAGACCGCACGGAGTTCCAAGATATTTATTGGAAGCTCCGCTTCTGTCGGCGTCCACCTGCCCTGGAACAAGTGTGGACCCGAAACTGCTCCCCAGCCCCGAAGACTGGCGTCCGTTGTCAACAGGACCCAATTTGGAACCCAGAACGGACGTCCCTTGTTGAGGTGGGTCGTCTTTAACCACCACACAAGGGACAGGCGAACCTCCGGGGTGAGCACAATCGTCTGGAACTTCAGAGACTGAGGCAGCCCGTTCCACTTGGACAGGATTAGGTGCTGCAGAGGTCTGGAGTGAAACTGGGCGTATTCCACCATGTCGAACACCGACACCATGGAGCCCAGTAACCTCATCGCCGAGTGTAAGGACACCCGGCGGCTGTGCAGACAACTGCGCACCCTTGACTGTAAAGCAGAGATCTTGTCCTCCGTCACGAAGATCCTTTGCTGTCCCGAGTCCAATAAGGCTCCAAGATGCAGAATCCTCCGAGACGGGATTAGAGTGGACTTCTGCCAGTTGATTAGCCAGCCGTGCCGTTGCAGCAGTGCAATGGTCAGGTCCAAGTGGTGTAACAGGAGCTCTGGAGATCCTGCCACCAATAACAGGTCGTCCAAGTACGGCAACATGCGGACTCCTTGCAGCCGCAGAGAAGCCGCCATGACCGCCATCACCTTGGTGAAAACACGTGGTGCTGTCGCCAGGCCAAAAGGTAATGCCCGAAACTGGAAGTGGTCGCTGCGGATTGCAAACCGAAGGAACTCTTGATGGCGCAAAAGAATAGGGACATGCAGGTAAGCGTCCTGTATGTCCAATGACACCATGTAGTCCCCAGGTTCCAGCGCCAGAATGATGGACCGTAGGGTCTCCATCCGAAACTTCGGGACCCGCAAAGACTTGTTGAGTGCTTTGAGGTTGAGAATCGGACGATATGACCCATTGGGTTTCTGTACCAAAAATAGATTTGAATAGAAACCCTGGCCCCTCTGGGAGAATGGAACAGGCACTATAACTCCAGCCTGGAGCATAGTGTGCAATACCTTCCGCAGCTCCGTAGCCTTGTTCCGGTCTGATGGTAGACCCGTGGTGAAGAATCGAGCCGGGGGTCTGTGCCGGAAGGAGAGGGCGTACCCGTGGGAGACCACTTCCAGAACCCAAGTGTCTGTCGTAGTAAACGACCAACACCGGGAGAACTGCAGCAGGCGGCCTCCCACCGCACCGCAAGGGCTTTAGCAGAAAGAACAAGGACAGTAATAAAGCTGACAGTTTAGAGAAGAAAAGTTACAGGCAGCGCTAGCACAGTCACATACAATGCAGAGAAATAACATTTCCTGCACTAACAGCGCTGATCACTCAACTACACAGACACAGGGCCTGGTAGGACACAGCGCTGCATACACAGACCTGAGCCACAGCGGAGGAGAGGTATGCGGGGGGACCCAGACCACGATGCTTCCTTCCAGACTTCCAGCAGCGTTCACCATGCGTTGCAGAGAAGATGGCCGCTGAGGAGCAGAGAGAAGCTGGCCTGGGGGAGGAGCGCTGACACAGGACCAGTCAGCACAGTGCAGAGAGGGCTGTGTGCAGCGGGGGAGGCGCCGGCTGTGACAGGGAAGGCGCGCTCCCCTGGCATGCATTTAACCCCTGGGACGCCGCAGCGCTACCGCTTTGCTGCGGTCCGCTGTCCCAGGGGGTAGTGGAAAGCGCAGGTTCAGTACCTGGCTCCACGCTGCAGCCAGTCCCCAGGGAGCCCCCTGCCTGTGGACTTAGGACCATGTGACCAGCGGGGACCCACCGCGGGACCCCGCTGCTTACCTTTGTCCCCCTTGGATCCGGCCATGGTCCGGAACATCTGGGGTCACCGCTAGCTGTGACCCCAGATGCTCACCAGCATCCCCGGATCGGTACCGGCGTTCTGGTACCGGCGGGGGTGTAGGGAAGACAGCATGGACGTCAGGACTGACTGTCCATGCTGTACATCCAGATGTGCAGCCACAGCTGCACTGAAGAAAGCTTCAGGGGCTCTTCTAGCCCCCACTCCGACAGGTGCACCCGACGCCGGCCGGGCACCAAACTAAACTGAGGTGCCTTGGCCCGGGGGCGGGGTATAGGAGGGGGACCTAGTGCATCCTGGGAGGCTGAAAGCTTAACTCTTTGGTGCCCTGCGACTGACGTCACACCTATACCCAAGGTATCCTGTGGATACCCTATGGACCCTGAAGTAGAAATGGTCAAATTTTGGATGTGTTTTTTAAATGTATGTAACAGGATATAGAGACAGATTGAATGTGGGGAACAAAAAACAGTTCAGAGTCAAGGATGACACCTAGGCAGCGAGCTTGTGGGGTGGGGTTGATTGTCGAGTTGTCAACAGTAATAGAGATATCAGATTGATAACTACTAACTACCAAATGTGAGGATACGGGGTTCTCTCAATCACCCAGACACCGAGCAGATGAAACCGAAGTGATGGTTTATTTTTCCACAGCACACAGAAATAGACAATATGTCAGGACAAGCGGTAAATACAGTGAACATGCAATAAACTGGTAGCAGTCCGAACAGAGGTAGTCCCAGTAGAGTATAACATCCCAGAACAATTCCACGAAATAGCTAGAGACCCTCAGCTCCCACAGTAGCAACTATCACTGATCACACCACAGTGAATAGCGTATAAGTCCCCTCAAGCATTTCCAGGACCCCACACATAGAAACTATCATAGATCACACAGCAGTGATATTCCCTAGGTCCAACCAAGCATTTCCAGGATCCCATACAGTAGTAGCTAATCACAGAATACACAGCAGTGAATAGCATATAGGTGTTAGTAATAGGTCAATTGGTAGTTAGTACTGCTGAAAGTTGCCAAATCCAGCTCGAATCAATATTGTTAGTAGTCTATCAGATGTAGGTACCTTGCAGTCATAACTTTTCGTGCTCCAAATACGGTCCACAATGTACTGGTGGGGTACAGACTTATTGTATTAAATTTATAAAGTCTTTACCTCTACCCTACTCTGGGGGAGGTTACGATACCTGTATACATATTCAGTCCCTGGTGACACCGTGTATTGGCATGTGGCAGCTAGCAGATCACGCCCGGTGATATATGTAGCAGAGACCAGCACAAAGGGACCTGTGCTTCTGAGCCGCGGCTCCAATGTCCCCGGAACTAGCGGTGAACCACGTGCACGCTGCTGATCACGGCTGGCAAAGTCCGTAATCAGATTGTCCGGCAGCCCGGAAGGGCGTTCCATCTGTGCCCAATGGTATGTGAATCAACTGACGCGTTTCTTCGCCTTTGCGGGTGGTGGTTTCGTCAGAGGGTGTCAGAACATACAGTGCATTGCAGCAAATGGGGCTGCATAGCTGCAAACCAGTCAGAGTGCCCATGCTAACCCCTGTCCACAGCCGAAAGCGCTTACTACAATGGGCAGGTGAGAGTCAGAACTGGACCATGGAGCAATGGAAGAGGGAGGCCTGGTTTGATGAATCACATTTTTTTTTTACATCATGTGGATGGCCAAGTGCTTGTGCATTGTTTATCTGGGGAAGAGATGGCACCAGGATGCATTATGGGAAAAAGGCAAGCTGGTAGAGGCAGTGCGATGCTGGGAAACCTTGGGCCCTGGCATTCATGTAGATGTTACTGTGACACGTACCACCCCTTCATGGCAACGATATTCCCTGAAAGCAGTGGCCTCTTTCAGCAGGATAATGCTCCCTGCCACACTGCAAAGTTCTTCAGGAATGATTTGAGGAACATGAAAAAGGTCAATGTGTTTAATTGTAATATGCAGGAAAATACTGGCAAATATTGTTGAGATTCCAACAATAGCAACGTTCACACAAATAGGAAGACCTCATTAATGTGCCCCAAATGAAGTGTGTTTTCCTGATTACCTTTCTAAAATATCTGTTAGTTATACTGAAAGAGGTGGAACCTTCAGGGGCACCAGGAGAATCCAAGTTTATGTCTCCTAATGTCAGCATTTGTAGATCCATTGTATACTGGGTGTAATGGTAAGTGGTAATCTCATACAGGCATCCACTTCTCTTACCTGGGCTGCCTGTCACTCAAGTGATGTTCTAGTGATGTCACAACATTCCCCCCTCCAACTAGCCGGACCACCTGGGAGCCTCTGCCTATACTGAGAACAGAGTGAAGGGGATGTGCAACTTGCGCAAAGTTAATTTCTATCACAGATGGTGATTGCAAAGACCATGGCTCCGTCCAGTCAGTGCCTGTGTTACAAATTACCGAAACAATGTTCAAATCGTCCAGGTTATCAACATAGACAATCAATCTATTGTAGTGCTGGTCGGTACATATTTCCTGTATCACAGGCCCCCAACGTTTGACTAGTTGGGGGAAAAGGTATGTTGATATGAGAGCCCCCAAATCATTAGCCTTGTCGGCAAACCATTAGGGCCAGCCCCCTGTAGAAAACCGGCTTTAAAAACAACTGTAGCCAAAAGAGCTCCTCGCCTCCCCTTGACTCACACAGTTTTGTCTCTCCCACATTACAGCTCTCTACAGCTTCAACCTTTCCAAAGCCAGGGGCAGCACTACCATTAGGTCACGTAGTGCAACATGGTTGAAAGTCACTCATTCAGTATTTTTAAAGTACCTGAAGCACCCTCACACTGAATGCTAGCCACAGGCATGGAGGCACAACACTCATACACGAAGGGTCCCTAAACAATGCCCATACTACAGAAAATGTTAAGTAATGGGTAGGGTTGTCCATCTACACCCCCCTCCGTCATGGCATCATTAAACACAGAGGTCCCCTCATTTGATGAGTTACGTAGTCTACTCTTACACCATTGTTGGGCTGTCATATCATTCCTATAAATGTTGGCCCCAATTCAGAGCTGCACGTAATTAAGACTACGGACGGCTCTACTGCGCAATTCCGCAGTTTAGAGTTCTACTGTTTTCGCGCACATCGCATAAGTGAGCATGTAGACATTCGGAAGTGAGCTTATGCAGCCATATGCTTAATTTTAGCCGGATTTCCCACTCCAAGGATGGGGCTGGTGCAAATACAGACAGCAAATGACGACAGCTCTCACAGCCGGAGGGCTGGGGGGGGGGGGGGGGGGGGGAGGGGGTTTGCGGTTGCATATATGCAGGCGATCCCGTACACAGGCGGATGTTCACATGGATTTCCAATCACTGAAAGCGGCCAGAATTAAAAGCACTTTACGCTTGGCTTAGGAACAGACCCTTTATGAGTTTTCCTCAAACTAGTACCAAAAAAAAACCTCCAAAAAAACCACACAGGTATTTACTTTTAGTTGATTTTCTTGCACTTTTTACATAACTGTGATCAGGAGTCAAATATGTGTGTAGTTTGTATGTTCTACATGTGCTTCCGTTTTTTTCCCCACACTCCAAAAGCATGCTGGTAGGTTAATTGGCTACTGACAAATAAATGTGCCCATGTGATAGGGGATATGGATTATAAATTCCACTGGGACATGAACTGATGTGAAGGACTGAAATATTCTCTGTAAAGAGCTGCGTAATATCTGTGCGCTACATAAATAACTTAATAAATTAGTAAAATCTATATATTTGCAGTTATAGGAAGAATAAGATAAAAAATATTATATTTTGAATATGCAAGGTCTTTTGAAAAACAACATGTGTGGGTACTGCAGAAACAAATGACTGATGCTGGAATGGGAGCAGATAGACTCCGCACAGAGCTGATAAAAACCTCAGTAGCGAAAGTGTAATATGCATATTATGAAGCCCAAACATCTGTATATTCATCAAATGGTATATATTAAAACCTGTATAGTACAAAACGAAGTAAGACTTGGAACGAGTGTCAATGTTACACCAAATCTGTTCAGCATATCGCATATCTTTCCTGTCGTCTTCTAGAAGTCATTTATTACATAACAGTATGAATGTAGGGCAGTGCTGAAGGGGGAGGTCTGAATTACTGGCTTGCAGTTTCCAAGATAACAAATGCTCTGCATTAATTGGTGGAAGCAAACAGAGGGCTGGTCTGGAAAAAGAATAGCCACCAAACGATACATTCTTATATCATCTTGTTTGAGCTGCCTTTTGGGCAATGGCTAATATATGTGGGCTGTGATATTTAGGGGTCTATATACTAAGGCTTGGAGAGAGTTAAAGTGGACGGAGATAAAGTACCAACCAATCAGCTCCTAACTGCCATTTTTCAAACAGTTTGTACGATGACAGTTCGGAGCAGATTGGTTGGTACTTTAAGGCTGGGTACACACCTAAAGATTTTCTGTCCAACCAGCCAACTAGTTGATTGGTTGGAATGAAAATCTGGTAAGGTATGAAAGCAAATGACAATCAGCAATTTGATCCCAAACGCCGGAAAATGGACAAAAACTGTTGTTTGAACAAATTGTTTGGTTCAAACATTTAACAAACTTGTCTGACCGACCATTTTCATCTGTTTTCTGACTTTTAGGACCAGATTTTCATTCCAACCAATCAACTAGTTGGCTGGTTGGACAGAAAATCTTTACGTGTGTACCCAGCTTATCTCTCTTCAAGCTTTTATAAATACCACCCACTTTCTCTAAAATGATTTAGGAGCCGATCGGTTGGTACTTTATCTCCATCCACTTTCTCTCTCTCCAAGGCTTAGTACATAATAGTGTTCATTCTAGCACCCTACACCTGTCACAACCCGTGCAGTTCCCATTTCCTGTCTGGAGTGTCACTCTCTGCTCTGGTGCTTCTAGCACACTCTGGTCTGTACCTCAACTGCTTGCTGCGTCAGCTGAGTGTGCTAGAAGCACCAGAGCAGAGCGCGACACCCCAGGCAGGAAAGAGAAACTGCACCGTTTGCGACAGGTGCAGGGTGTTGTAATGAACACTGTAGACACCATTATGTCACAATGCTACAATGGAAAATGACACGGACAAGAGCATTCCCCTTCATGCTTCATATATATTATATTATAATGCTAGAACATATAGGGGTCTATTTACTAAGCGGTGTTAGGACACTGAGTGAAAACTGGTAAGGTGCCAGCCAATCAGCTCCCAACTGTCATTTTTCAAACACAGCCTATGAGATGGCAGTTGGGAGCTGATTGACTGGCACCTTATCACTTTTCACGCTGTCTCCTAACACTGCTTAGTAAATAGACTACTTAGTACTACAATCTACAGTAGTAAGATCTGTAAATATAAATGTTCAGATAAAAAAAAATTAAATTAACAGCCAACTACAAGGGAATATGTACAATATTCAGCTCTTGTACCTAGAACTAGAGGAAGTTATGAAGTTAAACATGAGAGTATAGATTTCTTCCTACAACTTTGGTTATTATTTATGCAAAATAAAAACTGTCAGGTCTCCATGCACCAGCAGTCACATCTGCCGTTACCCATCCTCACTCCCCAGAGGGTATTATTTAGTAGTGGGCAGTGACAAGAAGTGAAAGTATGAACAATTCTCCAGTAAACTAACAGAATGTAAAATAAGTACTATGGTCCTGATTCTGAGTCATGTATATCTTCTGCTACAGACCGAAATAGCGCTATTTACCAGACAGCAGAGGCGCAAAAGTTTATGCATTTTTATGTACGTACCTACAATCAATTCTGAGACAGTCGGATCTCACTATGCCTGAAATGGGAGCGCCATAGTGTACCTACCGCTTTGAGGAATCTTTGAGGAAGTCGCACGCATGGAGAAGGGGCCCGCACCACACACCCTGCACCCATGTTATCAAAAACTTACCTCTCCGAGGTCCCCCGTCGGGTCACTCAGCAGTACTCAAAACGCTGGAAATTGGCCTCCACGGCCATTTTTCCAGTGTTTTGCACATGCGCTGTGAGGAAATTGCCGGGAAAATGTCGATTCCCCCGGCGACCTGTGCATGTGCAGTAGACTCTGGGCACACTCTAGAGCCTACTGATTCTGCGGCGGCTGGCCAGCTGGCCGCGGGGATGAGAGGAAGGGGCCAGTGTAGGGGGATGAACACGGGCCCCCTCCTCGTTAAAGATGTGTGAACAATACATTGTAAAACTGCCCTGTGACAGCAACACAAGCTTACACTGGGCACTTTGCAACCCAAAACATTTTTTGCAGTTTGAACATTTTATTTTTGACAAGGTTACATAAACATATTTTCCAAATCCCCTACCGAGAAAGAGAAAGAAAAACGGATTTGTAATCTAATATAATAACTCTGTTTAATGATGGGACAAACCCTATAAATGAGGACATAAAAGCAATAATCTGGGTACGTCCTGCAAGCTGCGCTACCAGCTAGAAAATAACTTCCCTGCCTTAGCTGGAACTTTTCAGATGAAATACAACAATACAAATGCTATAGGATTAGAAATGGCTGCTGAATGTACTTGTGATCTTGGACAGTTTGTGGTGTCAGATAGCGAAATATACAAAAAGTAAAGCAGTCAGGGTGAACAGGGATATCGGCACTTCACTTGTAAAAGGATATTATATGGACATGGTAAAAACAAATAATCTAAAATTCCCTCTGCATGCCCACTAGGGGCACTGTTGTATTGGAGTGCATGGCTGGTGGTATTGCTTTGTTCTTTGGCTGAGAAGGCAACATGGCAGTTCCCATGCAGGACAGACACATAAAAATAAAACTATAGCACGTGTAAGGTTATTCAAATAAAAATGTGTAGTACTAATAAATCTGTTTGCGGAGCTCACTGTTCACTAAACGTACTATTGTTTATCTTCACCATAATCCCTCCCCACCTCCCAGAACCCTGTCTGTTTTGCGAACATTATAATCTCACAATAAATGCAAGGCATATATGTAACATCACTGGGGCGTGGCCTAATCTAAACATAAATATAGTACATGCAATACAATAAACAGCTCATAGTACGTACAGCTGGATACATAAACGACTGTCTAGCCTAAAATGTCCCACGATATGGGCACAATTTGTGAGGGCTACAATTCTTTTATTTTGTAAATTAGGTTTACTATAGGTTATATCCCTGTTCTGGTACTCGCCATAGTAAAACTACTGTAGCTCTTTGTTGTCAGACCCTTTTGTAGTAGAACTGTACTAAGGTGTACACTTATCATCTGAAGAACCAGACAGAAAAGTTTTGCATTGATTTAAATATTTGAGTATTATTTATACAACATTTACTTTTCTAGCTGGTGTGAACAGGGTAAAGTCTGTTTCTATCTACCAGCTAACGCTGCAGAATGAACCCAAGGACAAGGCCGACTGTGTTTTATAATTAGCTTTAATAGGTTCAAACTGAAACAGACCAAAAATTATACCATCCCCACCGCTGAGAACCCTGTCTCCTGCAGTTATAGTGAGTAAATAATTACCTTCAATTGACTTATTTTAAAGATTTTGCCAGGCAGGTCCTGAACGGGTTTGTAGTGTGTGACTGACACCAACAGGGTGGAAGTTTTATTCCCCATAACGACTGTCATACAGGCAAGCAAAAGGAATGATATCTGACTGCTGCTGGAACAGAGCCCATTGCCCCAACATCGCATGATTTTCAGCTTAAAGCAGTTATCCACCCTCAGATGACTAATCTACCAACCTGTACGCGCCCTCTAGCAATTTTCCTAAACGGTGCCTGCTAGTTCTTTCAGACATGCCTCACATCAGACATCATTTATTTAGCAGGAGAGCAAGCTCAAGGCAATAAACAAAAGTCATTGGAAGGTGGAAACCAACTTTAACTTCTGGCTTCATCGGTCTTCTACCCACAGTTGAGCCAGCCATTCTCACCCAATCGATTTCCCAGACACCAGTACCTCACAAATAGCTTTCAGAAATATTTATCAAAAACATCAAAGTCCTATTTTTTCAATACAGAATGTAATTCTGCAAGCAGGTCCGTCTTACTACAGTCTTATATGCTAATATGAAGTCTTGTTTTATTACCCAATCTCTTACCCATTCTACATCACAGCTGAAAATGCGGAAACTACATCAAATACATTTTAATAATAGTACAAGACGTAATAAGGAAACTTAGTGAGGTCAATGATTCCAGTGAATTGATAGACAGTATTTATGCAGGTAACATTTTTATCAACCATGGAGCCAGCCAATGTAAGCCAGTTTTGACTTAATAATATTATTTTTATATTAAAGACCACAAGCTAGTTATGTACTATTTAAAAATAATAGTAAAACATTTTTTTTATTAGTTAATAGGATCCAGCTATTTTGAAACAGTGTCAAAGAGACCCTGCTTTAAAAAGTAAATTTTATATTTTTTGTTTACCCAGCGTTTCTTAATTTTTAGGATTGTATTTTATATTTTATCGTAAATCTCTGAGAATGTAAAACTACTCATTTTATTGCAAATAGTTCAATGGAGGAAGTACTCCCCCTAGTGGATGTAACAATTTCAAAATCACAGAATAAATGTATGTTATGCAAGTAATAAATATGTATGTTATGCAAGTAATAATAAGTAAAAATGGTATTTAGGATTATGTAATCTGTGTGGTTCCTATGTGGAAAATCTAAAAAAACAGACTGTAAAACCTGCACAAGCAATCTAGTGCTGCCAATTACCACTTGGGCGGTCACCATTCCATTTCAAACATACAGAAAATAATAATATTTGTCAGGGGCGTATATAAAATGGGTGCAGGGAGTGGGGTGCACACGGGCCCCTGGGTCCAGGGGGGCCCACACCACACACCCTGCACCCATAGAGATTTATATTTACCTTTACGGAGTCTCCAGAGTGCGGCCATTTTCCCAGTACCTCGTGCATTCGCATGAAAGATGTCCCCAGGAATAAGGCGCAAGCGACAATTTCCCTGAAACCCACGCATGCGCAGTAGATTCTGGCATTAAGCCAGAAGCTACTGCGCTGCCAGAGAGAAGTGGGCCCAAACAGAGGCTGTACACGGGCCCCTTCCTCACGTAAAACGCCCCTGAATATTGTGATTATTAGAAAGTTGGAAATTCACAAACTTCTTCCATGGAAACTCACAAAAGGGACATCTTGAATGGATGCATATAATAAATTCTCTATGTAGGAAATCCGCCTTATTCTAAGTGAATTACTATTCCTCAAATGAAACACAAGCAATGTAGCTCCGCATAGTGACTGAGTTTATTCAGAATTAAAATGTCTAAAGATAAAAATCCACAATAAAATCTACCGATGGCTGGTGAGAAAACGTACCAGATACTGGAGACATATGAACTTTAGTACATAGATGGCACTGGATATCCTTTCCGGGGAAATGCAGGAGATCCTCAGTAGTACAGATCAGTCTGCCCAACCAGCTCTCCACCAACACGTTTCGACTATACAAGTCTATATCAAGGTGTATCATACAGGTGGACTTGCTCACTATTTATACCCCCAGCCACTTCCTGGTGGTGGGTGGACCGGGATTAATATATTTATATTATAATCATACACATATAGGGGGAGATGTACCAAGCCTTGGAGAGTAATAAAGTACCAACCAATTAGCTCCTGTCACTTTAAAGGATGTGTTTGTCACTTTATCACTCTCTACGGTTTAGTACATGTCTGGATACTGCACTTCTCTCCTTAGACACTTAAACAGCCACGCCGCACACTTCCTGTCTGCATGTGACCCTGTATGTCTGTAAGTGCCTGTGTCCTTATGAGTCTCTATATATCTGCATGTGCCTCTTTATATTCTTATGTGCGCCACTATGTCCAGATGTGACCCTGTATGTCTGTAAATGCCTCTATGTCCATGTGTGACCGTCTACAGTATGTCCTGTATTGTGTCCCCCCCACCTATATGGTCTTTATTATGCTACCTTCTGTCCCATGTTCTGTATTGTGCTTCCATTTTCTGTGTGTTCTTTATTGTTCCCCATCTGTATTTTTTATTATTAATATTTATATGCCGCCACAAGTGTTCCGCAGCACCTTACAAAAAATATAAACAAAAATCCGTGACTAAAGACTTACAGTACAATACAACAGAATGCAGGACCAGGACATGGATAATATACATTGCTACATTAGCGACCATAACACCCACATAAGCAGCAGAGCAAAGCAACCAAGTGTTAGGTGCCCTAGTGGGGAGTAAGAAGCAGATGAAAGTAAAGTAAGGAGACGCACAAGAGGGTAGAGGGCCCTGCTCGTAAAGAGCTTACATTATCGGCCCCTGGATGTTCCTTTTTGAACTCTTTATTCCCTTAATATGCTCTGCATCCCCATCTGTATATTCTTTATTGTGCACTTAACCCCCAGTAAGTTCCTTATTGTGCCTCAGCCCCATCTATAAATTAGTGACTCAACCACCCATATGTAATGTATTGTGTCCCAGTATCTGTATTTTCCCTACTGTGCTGTTTAACCGTACCCCCCCTCCACCACCACCCTTCTCCTCCCCTATCTATATGTAGTTGCACAGCACCCCAGTAGGTAACTTACCTTAGGCTGTATTGTTATCTCTCCTCAAGGGCTCGTCCGACAGGCAGCAGCAGTGTCGAGAGCTCATCACAGGAGAGATGAGGTCAGGTGTTGTCGGTGAGCTGAGACACATGTGCCTCTTGAGCCAGTCGTCTGGATTACAGCGCAAATGAAACTCCAGTATCTGGGGCACCAGAGGAGACACCCCACTGTTAATTATGTCCCTTAAGTGACGTCACTCAACGTGCCAGCGCGGAGGAGGCGCTGAGGCTGCAACAGCATGCAGCACAAGGAGGGCCTGTGAAGTCTTATACTGCACCAGCCTCTGAGATTACCGAAGGACGTAGGGGTTCTCATGAAGGGCCCAAGGGGATGGAATGGGCAGAGTCTCACATGGCTGCTGGTGGGCACCGGAATCTTTAATTTTTTTTCCTGCTAGAACGGTCTCACCGTCTCCTTGTGGTGTGGACCTATTTTCATTGGAGGGCCTGGAGCTGAAGCTCCATCCGCCCCATTGTTAATCCGGCCCTGATTAGTCATTACATGTAATAATAAATGATAGTGTAATGTAATTTTCTTCTCTATATATTTTTTTTATAGGCAAGTAGTTCACCCCTATTGATATTGCACATCTCTTCAATACAGGGATCTATGTCTGAACTGGAATTACCCTTTGCAGTAAATACTAGATTTAAAGACTCTGCTTGTTCTTCACCTCAGAACAATTACTACTTATCCGTTTTATTTGTCCTTTGGGGATATTTTTGTTTTAGAAGTTCATTATTTTTGAAAAAATTATACAATACCGGCTGATAACACAATACAAAGAAAAGGCCAGTAAAGTCACACAACCAAATGGTATGATCTTTAGGGACATTCTCTAACCAAATTGGATAGTTGTTACTTTTCATATTGATGCAAGAGTTGTTATCTGTGGTTTTTTAATAGTTTCTGGTGTTTAATATATTATTTTGTACATACACTACCAAGTACCAAAAAATGTACCTCTATTTTGCCAATATTAAATGTAAGATTAATATTATATGAATTTGAATTCAATTCTCCACAGAATGTAATTGAGATCATCTTCACTCCCTTTCCAAATATACAAAATATCATATTTAAAATAAAAACCATCTTACAGAATCTATTATTGTTCCAAATCTCATCTTCCCAAAAACCCTTAAAATAGGTTTGCGTATAATGGCGCAAAGCACATCCCATTGCAGTACCCCTTCAATTGTTTATAACATTTTTCTATAAGCCATACATTCCCTCACAAATGATGGTGATTCTGTTCTCCTCCAGCTCAATCATGTCAAGAAAATATTTAATGGCTTCCAAACATAGACAGTGGTCAATCGTTTATAAGGAGCTCACGTCTACTAGAACTAAGATTTAGCTTTCTTGCCACTTTGCTTCCTTTAATTTATTCAAACATCCATGGTATCATTTATATATGATCTAATTTTAATTACTTCAGGTTGAAGATAATGGTCTACATAATGTGACAGGATGGAAGTGACTGAGGGGTATATTTACTAAAGTGCAGGTTTTTAGAAGTAGAGATGTTGACCATAGCAACCAGATTCTAGCTATTACCTTCCAGAAGGTGCTAGATAAATGTTAAAGTAGTATCTAATTGGGTGCTATGGGCATCATCTCCACTTCTAAA